>JAVQMG010000091.1:5312500-5912500 GCA_032878915.1 Castanopsis chinensis
CATAGCCGAATCTAAAGTTTTGGGCCTGAGACTTTGTTGTTGTTGTTGTAGTACATAATGAATTTTGTAGCACTTGGAAAAATGGAAATTAGAAATAAAAAGTAGTTATATAAGTTGTTTATAAGGTTTTGCATATTTTGTTGACTTTGGTTCATTGAACACCATCTTGAGCTATGGCTTAATTTAGTTTTAGTAGTTATCATTTTGGAATTGTGTTTTCATTGGTCCATGTACAGTTATCTTGGACTGATAATGTTGGTTTAAAGAGTAGATTTACTACAAATAATAATGTAAACGGATGTTCCTGGTGATCTTATATATTTATTAGCATTTTATTTATCACTCTAAGAGCTAAGAATCAATGCATGTTTTTGCTCTGCAAAGATAGTAAATGGTCCATTATGGTAATTTAGAGTTGGTTTGTCCCAACTGGATAGAAGAGAATCATCGAGTTAACTGATCAAGGATGAAAATTGAGCTAATGATATTGATTTGGTAGTCTGACTTTTAGACCCAGCTTTCAAGTGGCAAAATACCTCAAACTGAATCTTAATAATCTTTTAACTATTAGTAGACTAAATGGAGATAGGAACTTAGGATTGGTTGTTTGATACCATGACATGTTCTGATATTATTTTAAATCACCTTTAATTTAATCATTTAACTATTAGTAGATTATAGATAGGATTTGAATTTGGGTCCCCTAGTTATAAAGCTATGCTTGATTGTTGAGGAAAAGAAAAGGAAAAGTTTTGAGTGGTTTTGGCTGAACTAGGAATTTTATTTGATCTACTTATTCGCTGTGTTCAAGTCATATGTTTCATTGAGACCTTATAAATCATGTTATGGTGTGAGGCATTGTTTATGTTATATCCCCATGGTCTTTGCATCTGAATATGTAGCCAAATGCTGTATTACCGTGATGAGTCGAAGATAATGGAGTCTAGGATTGGTTTTGTTTGCTAAAATGTTAATCCATCATATTACAACATTAGGCTGCCATTTGTAGCCTGTAATATGCAACCAATGTCTCCATCTCACAATAGTCTCACAGTATGTTATATAGTCCTGTGAGACCTACAATTTGTGAGAAGGATATACATGTATTGCTTGAGATACCTTGCAAACATTTAGAGATTGTGGTTCTCTCTTTTGTTCCCTTAGTCATTGCGGCTAGAGGTGCTTTAAACTGCTATCTACAAACCCAAGAATGGTTCACCACCTATCAGCTCAGTGTATAGATTACTAGACACTTTGGTCATGGTAAAGTAAGCCATTCAATGCATAAGTGAGTTGTTAACAATTTGGTTTTACTAAAAAACAAAAAAGACCTTGGGGTTTACAGCTTTCCAATCATCATCAAATGGAGATATAGGTCTGTGACTTCGGAGTAATTATCCGGAGTAATGCTTACTTATGGAACATGATAGTGGATTCTATTAAAATACACTTCTTCTTCTTTTTTGAGAATTAAGACTGTAATTTTAATCAAGCAGAAACTAGTCTGCGTTTGCAAACTAGCCCGACTCCATCCGTACAATATAATCCTCTACTTCTAAAGCCTTACTAATACTAGCTAAGACATAAGCAAATTGATTCCCTTCCCAATGAATATGTTAGAAGTTAGGATGCATGAATACTCTATTTTTGCTCATGTACTCGTATTCGATATGTATCGTACCAGCATCATACCAGATACTTATAACACGTGTACTAATACGTCTGTGATACCGCTTGGATGCTATTCTAACCCAACTCCGGATAGTGAGAAATAGCCCATACTAGTAAGAACTTTTTATTTCTATTCTTTTATATATTGGTTTCTATGTTGAGCACTTACCTTTTTTTTTTTTTTTTTTTTTTAAAGAAAAAAGGTAAGTAAATGTTGAACACTTATCTTGATATATTTTATTTACTCTTTTAGATCTTAATTTGTATTCTAAATATCATTTTAATAGCCAAGGATTCACTTTATTATTAATTATTGTTCTTAAATTTATATATGCTTAACAATATATATTTTTAAAATATATTTAATGAGTTATTACTACACGTATTGAGAGGTATCATACCCTAGATTTTTCAAGAAGTGTTGTATCTCCATACCCATACACTTATTGCATCCGTACCAATACCTGTCTCCGTATTGATACATCTTAGGTCCCTTAAAATTTAAAATACACCATTAATGTGAGGAAAGGGGGAACATTGTTTCAAATGTTCAATAGTTTTGGTGGGTTATAATGTTCCACAAAGTTGGTGATGGCCAAGGTCTGAAACTAAGTTGGGCCTCCTCACCATCATGTCTTTTAGTTTTGGGCTAGCAAAAAGGGTCCCAGATAAACTAAATCCCTCTGTGAGAATTAAATAAATATAAAAATATTCCCCGCCAAACCTTTTTTGTAGAAAGTAGAAACAACAATATTCCCGCCACATTAGTAATGACTCAGGCTCATTTAGTAAGAGATTTCTAATAACATGTGGGTGAAAAAATATGTAAAAATATGTGTTATGGTGTTTAAACAATAGTTATCATTGTTTAAACACCATTACCAAACATGGCCGAAATCACAAAAACCGCGTCCAAACACACCCCTTCCCTAGTAGTAGGCATGTTAAAAAACTTCATTACCATCCAAACAAATTTGTAGATCAGACAAAGTTTGTGCTTCGTTTTCAATATGTTATTCATCTCACTCATTTTGATTTTTTTTTTTCTCTTGGTTTGCATTTTTCACTCCCCTTATTTCTATTTCTCTTTCGTTTTCAAATTTAGTTTGCATTTTCTCCTCTGAGTGTTTGTTTGTTGCCTGTTAAGCTAATTTTGTAAACATATTAGTTATGTGGTCAAAATTGAAATCACATTTGAAACTCGAGTCTCTAAAGTTCCACTAGAAACTTATAAAAATATTTCATCTTAGGTTTTTCTCTTAGACTCAAGTTCTAAGTGTGGCCACACAACTAATATGTTTCAATTTTGGTCAAATAATTAATATGTTTGTAAAATTAGCTTATTGGTAAAAAAAATAAAAAAAATTCTTGTTCTATTGCTCCGCTTGTTTTAGATTTGCTATTTTGTTTAGATGAGTGTGTTGTGCAGGTCTCACATTAGAAGTTTATTAGGTTGATTTGGGCTATATAGGAAATAAAGAAAAGTCATAATTGTAATTTTACTAGTTTTTTTAGGAAAATAATCATTATTTTACTGTATAAGTCATATGACGTTGAGTGTATAACTTATACAATTGAGTTTGGGAATTGACAAATGGTTTATGAGTCAAGTTAGTATGCTATCGGGCTTAGAGGTACTGTTTGTTGCACGTGTTTAGATCGACAAGGTCGATATGAACTGTACTAATGTTTTTGAGAAATCTTAATTGTTACTTTACCAATCCTTTTGGAATCTAGGTATAACACTAGATCTGGCTAGTGCTTTCCTCAGATCATGATAGAAAGAATGGTTCTTAATGGAAAGAATCAGACAATGCCACTAAGCCATAAATTCCTTGCAAAATTTCACAATAATTCAGTAGGGTTTATATATACTTTGTTGGCTTTGTTGATTGGTTATTGAATTCTATCTTGAACTTAGGATGTGTAAGAATATTATGCATAACTTGCTTGGGCTCAATATATTTTGGTCCTAATATTGTACCCAAATTTAAATGCTCATGCCTCGTTGTAATGGCAAATGCCCTCCACCAACAAGTTATATGTTTGAGTCCATGAATCATCTCTTAAAACAAAATGGGGGTAAGATTGCCTACTAATCACCTCTTCTGAACCTCGTAAAAGTGAGAATTTTGTGTACTGGGTTTGATCTTTTTGCAATTCTACCTGTATTTACTTGTACAGTTTGTACCTAACTCTTGTACAACTATTGGCAATTTGACATAAATCATATAGATTATTCTTTTTCTTAGTTTACATATGTTTGAATTGGATTGATAATGTTGGTATAAAGAGTGGCAGTACTCAATATTCATGATGCAAAAGAAGGATAAACTGTTGCAATCTGACTTATTTATTAGCATTTTATTTTTATCTGGCTTACTAAGAGAAGAATAAATGCAAGTTTTTGGTTTGTGTGGATGGTAGTAAATGGAGCATTATGATAATTTAGAGGTGGTTTGTGTCAACTGGCCACTGGATGGAGTCGTAGACTAACTTATCAAAGACGGTAATTGAGCTAATAAGATTAGTTTGGAAGTCTAGGATAGGCTTAGCTTATATGTCTATTGAATTCCTAGATGGGTTTGTAAGTATCTGATAAGAATTACAAGCATCTTTTCAGCGTATGCTTCATAGCTAGGTGGAATTTTGATAGGCAGTGTACTATTTTCAGAATGAAAGTTTGAGCGTTGTGTTATGGTTGAAAGCAGAGTGACAACCGTGAAATCAATACTTGTTAAATTTTCAGGACAAATCAAAGGGTATTTAAAACTTTTTATCAAAATTTACCATTGTTTTGTTAATTTTACTAACCTTAATTTTTTGTGAGTAATGCTACCAATACAAATTTTTTTATTACATTTTTACAAATCATTCGATGACAAATTTTTACTGATTCTCATTTGGACTCATTACTTGCACCACTTTTTTATTTTCTAATAATTACCAATCACATTAGCAGTTTGTAAAAAAATTATAAAATAATTTGTCAACTTTTCCCATTTTGGATAGAGAGAGAGAGAGAAAAGGAAAGGGAAGGGGTAGATTGTCGTAGTATATTGAAAATTTGTACATTTTGGCCATCTTTCTCTCTTGCCTCTCTCCATCTACATAACCTAATATAGCTTCATCTTGCCTTTACAATTTTTATTTTATTTTATTTGAGGCCTCTTACCTTTACAATTGAAAAACATTTTAAGGGTCTGTTTGGATACTGCTTATTGCTGAAAATTGAAAACTTATTGCTGAAAACTGAAAACTTATTACTGAAAACACTGTAGCAAAATAATTTTTAAATGTGTGAATAGTGATATGGGACCCAATTTTAAAATTATATTTGTTGAATTTCGTACTTGTGGGTCCCATGAACAGTGCACGAGACCCACAGAAAAAACGCAGACACCAGCTTCAACGAAAAATGCGTTACTATCCAAACCTAGCCTAAAAGTAAAATTGGAGTTTTGAACTTGGACACTAAGGGGGTGTTCGGTTTGTGTTTTGAAACAACACTTTTTAGTTTTTAAGCAACATTACACGTATTTTCACTCTTTTTCACCCACACGTATTTCTACAAATATTTTCAAATAACAATTTTCAATTTTTAAACACATGTACCAAATGAGTCCTAAATTCTTTATTGCACTTTTTCCACCTTTAAATAAAAAAAAGACAAAATTACCTTAGGTGCTGTTCTTTAAGTTATTTTCTTAAGATTTAGCCATGTGACTATTTAACTAAAACATACACTTTCATTTTAAGAAAAAAAATCTACACAACAAAATTTTAAAACCAGAACTTAAAAAACAGCAACTAAATACTAGGCTAAATCATGTTCATAAAAATAATAAACATACAAATCTCAAACGGGCTCATAGTGGCCCAAATATCTATGTCCAATATCTTTTGGACTTAAGATAGGATGAAGTGGGCCACACGTCAATTCACAAATGTACAGATCAACCGTAGTAAATCAAATCCCTCTCCTGTCACAAATCTTCCGCGGCAAAGCTTTTTTTCATACAAAACAATATCCCGCCATTCCCAAAAACACTTCCGATCAGCTTTCTCTCTAAAAAAAAAAATAATACCTCCCACTCTTAGGCCTTGCTTGGAAGGAGGGAATGGAAAGGAATGAAAAGAATAATTTTAGAATATTCTTCCCTTTTCTTGTTTGGGAGTTTTAATGAAGGGAATGGAAAGTCCATTCCCTCATTTGGGAGTTTAAGTGGGAGAGAATGGAATGGATAGGAGGGAACACTCATTCCTCTCTATTCCCTTAAAACCTCAAATTTTCATTCCCCCCGAAATTGGAAGGAATGAGAGGGAATGAAATTAGATTTAATGAATTTTTTATTAAAACTCCCAAAATATCCCTATTTATTCAACCATTTATTTTAAAACAGGGGTCTAATAGTAATATTACAATAAAATGATTCCATTCCATTCCCTCCATGTTATTCCCAAACAAGATTACTTACATTCCATTCATTTTCATTCCTTTCCATTCTTTTATTTTAAAACATCCAATCAAGGTTACTTAATTCCATTCCATTCCATTCCATTCTTTTCCATTTATTTCCCTTACTTAAATTTATTCCATTCCATTCCATTCTTTTCTATTCCCTTATGATCATTTCATTCCATTCCATTCCCTTCCCTTATGAACTCCCAAGGGGAGCCTTAGGGTCTGTTTGGTTGGAGGAGTGGAAAAGTGGGAAGATAGAAAATGGTGGGAGAGTGAAAAAGTGGAAGGATAAAAAAGATTTTATTTTCTCTCTTATTTGTTTGGTTGGAGGTGAGAAAGTGGAGGGATGAAAAAAATAGATTTGAATAAATTTACTCATATACTCTTATTAAAGAATGATACCCAATTAAAATAAAAAAGTGACAAATAATCACAAAAAAAAATCACCCAAATTTATTAAAAAAGTAAAAATCTTGTCACAACTAGTTTAAAAAAAATATATATATATCACGCATAGGCCTAGAAAATAAACAGAAGAAAAAAAGAATAGGAAAAAAGAAAAGAAAAGAACGTTAATAAGAGTATATGTACTGACCGATTGAGGATGCTACCACCGTATAGCCAAGGCTTGAAAAAAAAAAAAGAAAAAAAGTAAGTCAACGTAGCTGCCCAAATAAAAAAAAAAAAAAAAAAGGCAAAACAATGTTACTGGAAAGAAAAGAAAATAAAAGCAACTTAAATAAATGTGTGTATATGTATTGGACATTTTTGTCAATCAAGAAAAAATTTATCCTCAATCAGTTTTCTCAGGGGAATGTGTAGAGTAGCAGTGTGAAGAGTAATTATATAGTAAGTTAGGCAACGTTTGTAAGAAAAATGGATAATAGCATCTCGAGTTTTAGAAACTTGAGATCCACATTTAAACTCGAGTCTCCAAGACTCGCTTTGCACCGATGAGTTGGACAGAAATGGCAAGAATTGCCACATAGATCTCGAGTCTCTCAGACTCGAGTTCTACCAAAGAGAGAAACCCAGAACGCGAGGAAAAACAGAGGAACGCGAGGAAGAACAGAGGAAGAACCCAGAACACGAAGGACGATCTGACAGGGAAACGAAGGACAAAGGACGATCTGAAACGGAAACGAAGGACGATCTGAAACGGAAGAACAGAGGAAGAACCCATGCGAGGAAGACGAAGAAATAAATGGTGGAACTCGACGATCTGAAATGGAAACGAAGGACGATCTGAAACCGAAGAACAGAGGACGATCTGAAACGGAAGAACAGAGGACGAACCCACGCGAGGAAGACGAAGAAATAAATGGTGGAACTCGACGATTTAAAACGGAAATGAAGGACGATTTGAAATGGAAGAACAGAGGAAGAACCCACGCGAGGAAGACGAAGAAATAAATGGTGGAACTCGACGATCTGAAACGGAAACGAAGGACGATCTGAAACGGAAGAACAGAGGAAGAACCCACGCGAGGAAGATGAAGAAATAAATGGTGGAACTCGAGTTTCTAAAACTCGAGTTTCACGCGAAACCAGTAAATGGCAGAACTCGAGTTTCTAAAACTCGAGTTCCACGTGGAGATTTTTCCATGTCAGCTTCTACCGCTTGGGTCTCGAGTTTAAAAAACTCGAGTTCTAAATTGAACTCGAGTTTTAAAAACTCGAGTTCTAAATTGAACTCGAGTTTTTAAAACTCGAGATGCTAGTTTCCTACATTATTTTGAAACACGACAACTTACTAAATTTTTTTATATTTAATGTTATTTGAAAATAAAATTCCAGTTTTCTCTCCATTTTGGAGAGAAAACATTTTGGTGGGTCATGGGAGAAAATACCTAGGCCCTACCATTTATTTTCCTTCCTTTCCACCCAACCAAACACACCCCAAAAAAGTTTTCTCTCCTATTTTCTCTACAAAGTTTTTCATCCTCTCTGTTTCACCTCCAAACAAACACACTCTTAATCCCCGCATCCAAACACACCCCCAAAACCCTAGAGAGAGAGAGAGAGAGAGAGAGAGAGAGAGCTTGGTAAATTGAAGTTTTAACTTTCAATGAGGTATTAATTCTCTCACTCATTTTCCCCTTTTTTTTTTTTTTTTTAACATTCTGTTTGGTTCTCGGTAAAATGAGACGGAAAATGAGAACCAAGAAAACCTAAACTTTTTTTATTTTTTATTTTTTGGGGTTTGCATTGTTCCGGTTGATGTGATTATTTTTCGGTTCAATTCTGATTCGTATTACTTTTTTTGTTTTAACCATTTCATCATTTTATAGCAATGGTTAATGAAAATATTTGTGTGATCATTATACTTTTTAATCTATAATGTCTTTGTTTTTTTAGTCTCTCAGCTTGTTTTAGTTTTCTTGTTTGGTTCCGTGCACCAGAAATTTGAAAAAAAATTAACAAGAAAATTATTTTCAAAAAAAATAGTTATACGGGTCTGTTTGGTTAGGCGATTTGAGAGCTTAAAAGTGCGTTTTTAAAACCCAAAATTTCATTTCGCACACTGGTTTTGTAACAGTTTATACAAACGCACCCTATAAGTTGTCAATGTGGTTTTACATATATATATATATATTTTGTGGGCTTTGTTAATTGCTTATGTGAAATATATTTTGAGCTTTGGCTGAGCTCGACTCGTGTAGTTTACCTGTTAGGAAGTGGGGTTAACTTGGTCTATGTAGAGGGGTTAACATGGACTGATAGTGTTGGTATATGAAGTGTACATTTGGTTTTTTTTTTTTTTGATGAGTAATACGTTTATTGATATAAAAAAAAAAAAAGGAAACACCCTAGTACACAAGGACTAGTACATAGGGAGTGTCCAAGGGCTAAACAGTCAAGAACAAAAATTACAAGAATCTAAAAAATTAAGAAAAGATAAAAATGATTGGCTTTGCAAAGCAGCCAATCAATCTATTAAGGTTCTAAAGAAAAATAGCTTCAAGTCTGATATTGATCTCTCCTTCTCTTCAAAGCACTTGCTATTTTTGTCTCTCTCCAAAGACACCACAATAAGTAATGGGGAACAATCATCCATATACCCATTTCGATGGCAACCAAATCTACCTTGCCAACATGCTGGAAGCCCCACTACAGATTGTGGCATAACCCAGCTCACTCCAAACAATCCAAACACCATAGCCCACATATCCATTGCAATTGGACAATGGAGAAAAAGATGATAAACCGGTTCACCATTGCACTTGCACATGTAGCACCAATCCAATCCAAACCTTCCTTTTTCGTAAATTGTCAATCGTTAAGTACTTCCCCAAAGCAGCAGTCCAAACAAAGAAAGCAACTTGAGAAAGAATTTTCTGTTTTTAAATACTTTTCCAAGGAAAGCAACAGTCATTAGAGCCTACTAAGAGACTATAATAATCCTTAACTAGGAAGCCCTCTTCTCCATCAAGCTTCCAGCACATCTTATTCTCGTCAAACCCTTTCATCGAAGCACCATAAATGTTATCCATGAAACCGGTCAATGCCTCTAATTCTTGAGTATGCATACCCCTAAAGAAACTTACATCCCAAAAAAGGACTCCATTATTAAGCTTCATAAGCTTAGCCACACTAGCCTCATTGTCTCGGCAAAATCTATACAATTCCGGATAGCTGACTGCAAGGGAAGTCTCACCACACTAATGGTCTTGCCAGAACTTCACCCTTGACTCATCCCCAATATCATATAGAATGTGGCAGGAAAAAGAAGGCCATCCCTGACTAATATTTTTCCACAAGCCAACACCATATGAACCATTAACAGGCCTAGTACACTAGCCATCCCATTCACAGCCATATTTCACCTCTATCACTTGCCTCCAAATGGCAGCCCTCTCCATCCCAAATCTTCATAGCTACTCTCCCAGCAAAGCTTCATTAAAAAGTCTTATCTTCCTTATCCCCAAGCCACCCGAAGCAATGAGATTGTAGACAGTAGCCCATTTAACAAAATGGAATTTTGGTTTATCTCCAATGCCACCCCATAAGAAATTTCTCTGTAGTTTCTCAATTCGGTTAGCCAAAATTGTAGGAATAGGAAATAGAGATAGAAAATAAGTAGGTAAATTAGATAGAGTACTTTTAATTAAAGTGACTCTATCTCCCTTGGATAAGTACAGACGTTTCCATCCGGCTAATCTCTATTTTATCTTCTCCAAAATTGGGTCCCATATTGCCTTATCCTTGAATTTAGCTCCTAAAGGAAGACCCAAATACTTCATTGGAAGAGTACTTTGTTTACAGCCAAGAACATTTAACAATAAGTCCAAATTATGCACCGTAACAACAGGAACCAACTTTGACTTGCCCAAATTTATCTTTAGACCAGAAATCGCCTCAAACCAAATGAGGATCATACGGAGAAACAAAACCTGATCCAAATCAGCACCACAAAAAATCAAAGTGTCATCCGCATAGAGAAGATGAGACACCGCCAATGATCTTCCCCCTACACAACCCACACTAAAGCCTGACATGTGACCATGATGGACAGCCTTATCCAATATCCTCCCAAGGGCTTCCATAACCAGTACAAACAATAAAGGAGAAAATGGGTCATCTTGTCTCAAACCCCTGGAGCTCTCAACTGTTTGATTGAAATCAATTTCCATTCGAGGGCACAAAGGGACATGCTTAAATGGGTTCACAAGTACTTGATTCTTTTCCATGTTATTCGTAGCTAGGTGAATACATGTGGCCAATCCCAATTCGTCTGGTTGTGCATTCGAAACCGAATCTAAAGTTTTTGGACTAAAGCTTTGTTGTTGTTGTATAGTTTATAGCTAGGTAGATTTTTGAAGCATTGGTAAAAATAAAAATGTAAAAGGAAGGATGTACTAAGGTGATCTTATATGTTTATTGGCATTTTACTTGTCATTCTAAGAGCTAAGAATCAATGCAATTTTTTTCTTTGCGAAGATAGTAAATGGTGCATTATGGTAATTTAGAGTTGGTTTGTCCCAACTGGATAGAAGAGAATTGTCAAACTAACTGATCAAGGATGAAAATTGAGCTAATGAGATTGATTTGGTAGTCTGGGTCTGGCTTAGCTTATATATCTGTTGAACTATATGATTAAAATCCATTTCTAATTGAGGGCATGGGGATAACTTCCAAATGGATTCACAAGTATCTGATAAGAAATAATTATATAACAAGATTTTTTTTTCTTCTCAAGTATGCTTCATAGCTAGGTAGAATTTTGAAGTGTTGGGGAAAACGGAAAACTTTTGTTTTTGGTTTTTTTTTTTTTTTTTTTGGCTGTACTGGAAATCTGATAGCCTCTCAGTGAAACTCTCTCTCAGAGAATCAGTTGTTTGTGGTAATACCTGGCACATTAGTAACTTGTTATATTTGAAACTACCTATTGCTTATTGTTTTGTTGAAGTCCAATACTGATTATATGGTAAATCTCGCTTGGGTACCGTTCTGCATTTTCCAGAGATGGCGGGGCACTTTCCAAACTCTCCTCGACTAGGATATCCGGTTGACAGTGGTGATGAAAAGTACGTCTCTGGCCTTAGTACCATTCTGGTTGCTACTATTCAGGAACCAAAAGACAGGATTTCTCAGATAGAATATATATTCAGCAGCCAGCTCTACCCTAATTTCCAATCAAAGTCTAAAAGCCTGCAGAAAGTTTATTTTGAGGCCAGGAAAGCTGCAGAAGATGTGTGGAAAGAGAAGGAAAATGATCTCATAATCCAAATAGAAAGCCTTCAACTTGAAAAGAAACAAGCCCTAGAAGAGAACCAGTCTCTTTTGATGGGTTCTCTAAAAAAAACCCAGATTTGCAAGTAAAAAAAAATCTGCCAAAAAAAAAAAAACCCTTTCTGAGCAGCGGCGAGCAGCAAGAGCAAACTGATTGTCTAGATATAATCTTGTGTTAATTAGCCCCAAGAAAAATAGCGTAAGAAAGTTTTTCTTAAGAGGTGTTTGATGCGTTTTCTTTTTATGTTGTTATTTTTTTTTTTATTATTAAAATGTGTTTTTTATAACGAGATGGGTAACGATTATCTAACAGAGATCGCCACAAGTGAGTTAAGTGACAATTTTCAAAACACGGGTGGCTTAGTCAAAACCGGTCAAACCACAGGTGAGTTTACTGCAATTTCCCCTCGTTAAAATGTAATCCATTATATTATAGCATTAGGCTGCCATTTGTAGCCTGTATTATGTAGCTGATGTTTCCATTTCACATTGTGTCATATAGATTTGTGGGACTTACAATTTGTGACAAGGGTACATGTATTGCATGAGATACCTTGCACGCATAAGAGGTGGTTGTGGTTCCTTTCTTTTGTTCCCTGTTTCATCAGCCACTTTAAATTATATAACCAGCCTTTAGTCATTGTGGCTAGGCTAGGGGTCCTTTGAACTCCTATCTATAAACCCAAGAATTGTGTACCACCTAACAGCTAAGATGTTAGATGTATACATAATAGTTGATTCCATGAAAATGTGCTTCCTTTTCTTTTTTTTTTCTTTCCTTGAGAATCAAGACTGTAATTTTAATCATGTAAAAACTAGCATGCATCTTCAAACAAAATACACTCAATATCTAGAGGAAGTGACTCCATCCATACAATATGATCCTACACAATAGCTTTAAACCATGGATTGTAGACCCTCGATCATCAAGGACTCTTCTGTTATAACCTAAAAGACATGGTGAGGAAGACCAACTACCAACTTTGTGGAACATTGGAAGTCACCAAAACTATTCCCTTCTTACATCAATGGTGTATTTTACTAGTGGTGTATTTTAATGGAGGGAATGCCGTTAGCTTTGCTCATTCTACTTTTATAGATAAAATTTGAAGTTTGCTTTCGTTAAGGCATTTTTCTCTCTCATTTTTATTTTTATTTTTTATTTTTTTGGTTTGCATTTTCCATTTTTGCCGTTTTAGTTTTGTGCCAAAATCTTAGCTTGGATAAGTTTGGTTCTGTATTTGTGTTGGGTGACCGGTGCAGAAAGCATCAATTACTTTGGTGAGTTTTGGTTTTCTTACACTCATTTTCACATGGGTTAGTTTAGTTTATATCTAATAAAGAATCAATTCATAATTCTAAAGTTTTTAATTAGATAGACTAAACTTGTATTTTACTCTTAAATAGCCATTAGTCAAACAAAGTTTACTTTCGCGTTTGAAACTAAGGTCTATTGACCTCAATCCTGCAGATCAAGAAATTGTAGTTTCCACCTGATTGGTTGAAATGAATTCACCAAAAAGTCATGAAGATAGACCAATTATGCAGCATTGAGGAACTTAGATAATTCTAATAGCAGAGAGAGGAATAGGAAGGAGAGAGAATTTTGGGAATAGAAAATTCTTATAAGAGGTGGTTTATTGCTGAGGTAGTAAGGTCTCAAACTTAAGCTGACTTAGTAAGGGAAGGTGTAACCGTAGTTAAATTGCACAATGGTAATAAACAAATAAAAAGAGCAATATTTAATCATTTGAGTTTAATGCGCGTGTACCATGACAAGTAGCTAGTCCACCTTACTAGCTTAGACTTTGTCATTGCTTTTCTCATCAATAATACAGGCTCATAATTCATCATCTTTTGCGGACTCGTTCATATATTATTTTATATTTTTTAATATGCAATTACTCTTTGTATAGAGTGGATATTTGATCTACAGGGGCTCAACCTCAGGCAACATCTGATCATAGGGAGGAGCCAAAAATTTAGATGAAATAAACGTTAAAGTAAGAAGATAAGCTACATGGCAGAGGGGGTAGTATCCCGTCTTATCGACAAGCTGATTTCCTTGTTAAGCGGAGAAGCAACACTGCTACAGGATATCCATGAAGAAGTAGCTGACATCAAAGATGAATTGGAGAGCATTCAGTCCTTTCTCAAGGATGCAGATGCAAGGGCCGCAGCAGAGGAGGACATCAGCGAGGGTGTCAAAACTTGGGTGAAACAAGTAAGAGAAGTAGCTTTCCGCATAGATGTTTTCATGGACGAGTACTTGCTTCATGTGGCTCAACATCACCATCCTCATCCACGTCATGGATTAAGTAGTTTCCTCCAAAAATCTGCTCGCTTGATTACCATGTTAATACCTCACCATAAAATAGCCGTTAAAGTTCAAAAGATCAAAGCATTGCTCCAAAAAATCAAGGAAAGAAGTGAAAAATATGGCTTCCAATCCACTGGCCTAGGATCAAGCAGTAGTGCTCAGAATGGTAGGTGGCATGACCCTCGAAAGGATTCTCTTTATCTTGATGATAGGGACGTTGTAGGAATTGAATCTCCTAGAGATGAATTGATTGGCTGGTTGGTAGAAGGACTGTCTCATCGTACAGTGGTTTCGGTGGTGGGAATGGGGGGGCTAGGCAAGACCACTCTTGTGAAGAAAGTCTATGACCACCAAATGGTGAGAGGATACTTTGACTGTCATGCTTGGATCCCAGTGTCTCAATCTTACAATATTGAGAATCTACTTAGAAGCATAATAAAGCAATTTCGCAATTCCAGAATGGAGCCTCCTCTATTGGGAATTGATGCAATGGAAGAAGAGTCGTTGGTCAATAAATTGAGGAATTACTTATGGCAAAAGAGGTACGTGGTTGTATTTGATGATGTATGGAAAATTGACTTTTGGGAGGGTATAAAACATGCCTTACTCGATAGTCATATGGGTTGTAGAATTTTGATCACAACACGTAATAGGGAGGTTGCTAGTTTTTGTAAAAAATCATCACCTGTTCATGTATATGAGTTGCAAGCACTACCTTTCAATAAGGCATGGGAGCTTTTCTGCAAGAGAGCTTTCCAATTTGATTTTGGAGGACAATGTCCCCAAACATTGAAGAATTTGTCTGTTGACATTGTCAAGAAGGCTGAAGGATTACCGCTTGCAATTGTTGCTATTGGTGGCCTTTTGTCAACCAAAGACAAAACTGTCATTGAATGGCAAAACTTGCATGATAGCCTTGGTTTTGAGTTTGGAAGAAATCCTCATCTTGCGGGTGTTAACAAGATTCTATCTCTAAGTTATGAAGACCTCCCTTACAACCTTAAGTCTTGCTTTTTATACCTTGGTATGTATCCAGAGGACTACCTTATTAATAGTGCAAGATTGATTCGGCAATGGATAGCTGAAGGTTTTGTAAAAGAAACTGAGGGTAAAACACTAGAACAAGTTTCACAAGAATACTTGATAGAATTAATCCACAGAAACTTGGTTCAAGTATCTAACGTTGACTTTGATGGAAAAATTAGACGGTGCCGACTCCATGATCTCTTGCGTGAGATCATCCTCCAAAAGATGAAGGATTTGAGTTTTTGTTATAATTTCTCGAAAGACGAGTCTAGCTTTGAAGGACTAACTCGACGCATGTTAGTAGATGGAGTTTCATATACTATACTTAAGGGATTTGAGGACACTCACATTCATTCTCTTTTATTGTTCAATCTTGATGAATTGCCGAAGTCCTATATGAATGCTTTTTGTGCTAATTTCAAGCTTTTGAAAGTAATGGATTTTGAAGATGCTCCATTGGATTGCATTCCTGAAGATGTGGAAAATTTATTTCACTTAAGATATTTAAGTTTGAGAAATACCAAAGTAAAAATGCTTCCAAAATCCATAGGAAAGTTGCAAAATCTAGAGACTCTAGATCTAAAGCATTCTCTAGTGTTTGATATACCAGTTGAGATTAACATGCTTCATAAGTTGCGCCATCTTATAGCCTACCATCGCAACAACCAAATAGATTTCAGTTTGGCTTGTGAAAAAGGGGTAAAGATACAAAAAGGGGTTGGGTGTTTAAAGGACTTGCAAAAGTTATGTACTGTGGAGTTGAATCATGGAGGGGTTGATCTAATTGAAGAGTTGGGAAAGTTGAGGCAATTGAGGAAGCTAGGCATAAAAAATGTATCAAAGGAAACCATGAAGGTTTTGTGTGCCTCTATTGAAAAGATGAGCCACCTTCAATCACTAGATATAGCCTCAATAAGGGAAGATGAGATAATTGATTTACAATCGATTTTATCTCCACCTCAATGTCTCCAACGCCTCTACATAAAAGGGCGTTTAGAGAAGTTACCAGATTGGATTCCAAAGCTTCAACATCTAGCTAAATTAATGATTTTTTGGTCAAGGTTGAATGAGGACCCATTGGAAGTCATTCAAAATCTACCTAGCTTAAGGGAGCTCATAATCTCACACCAAGCATACAATGGAGAGCAATTGCACTTTAAGGTAGGAGGGTTTCCAAAACTTAGGGAGCTACAGCTCGGCTGTTTATATGCAGTGCATTCATTGTTGATAGATGAAGGAGCATTGCCTTTTCTGGAAGATCTTGTCATGGGGCTCAGTCCACTACTAAAAGAGGTGCCTTCTGGAATCCAGCATCTGAGAAACCTCAAAGTATTGGGAATTGTGGACTTGCCTAAAGAATTAGAAGAAAGTTTGGATCCTGAACAAGGGTCACATTACTGGATTGTTGAGCATGTTCCAATCATTTATCTCCACCACAAGGTGCGCACAGGATATTACGGCTATGACACCCACATTCTCCGTTCCAAGCATTTGATGCTATCAAGAGTGCAAACAACCAACAAGAATGATGATCATAACGAGAATGACAGCAACAGGATCAATGTTTTAGTTGAGAAAGGTTAGTGCTAAAAAAATGGCTGTAGATTTGGTGGTAAATATTTTTTTCTCTCTGGTGAATAATATCATGGGAGTTGTGTTGTAGATTTTTAGAGGTAGAGATGCTTTTGAATTATGAAAATATTGTGTTTGTAATCTTGGGTGCCTTGCCTTTCATGTTCAGAACTAAGTATCGTTGGGTTGCTTATAATTCCTTGATTGGGCACTTAGGGTGAATTTTATAGAGTCTATACGTACACTAGGGGTGGCATTTGGAAGGCTGTTAGTTTTTGTCTAAATTTTTGAACACCATGTTAGGAGCTGGAGATGTAAGGTCTAATGTTAATAGCTTGCAAACTTTTAGTTTTCTCATGTGCGTCAAGATGGCAACAAGGTTGCCCTTGCCTTGGCTAGGAGAGCTTGGTTGTCTTCCCCTTTGTTTGTGTGGATGGAATCTTTGCCACCAGACATCCATAATGTCGTTTTAAACAATTTTAGATCATGATTTGATCGAAAGTATTTCAGAATGATTCTATTAAAAAAAAAATGTTAAGAGCCAGAGGACTAGTAACTCCTTGTCAAGCCAATCCTTGACAAAGTGCTTCTAGGTGCACCTCACCTCTTTTTAAATTGTGGGAGTTGTCAAATTCTTAATTTTCTCGAGTAGATACGCATCACCAAAATTTTATCATTTTTTGTGGACATGTAGATAACTGCTTGTCAAGCCAATCCTTAAGCTCTTTTATTATTAGCTTCATTGAGAAACTATAATCTTAAAATAGATGCCAGTCTAGAAGGCTTCATTTGTTCCTGATTCTTTGATGTATCCCAGTTAGCTAATGGATTGTTGTTTGGACAACTCTAAGTAACCTTTCAATTTTTCCAATCCAATGTGCAGCATTTTCAAGAAAATGGCTCCAAAGGCCATAAAGGAAATCAGGAAGTTTGCCCAAAAGGCCATGGGAACAACTGATGTCAGAGTGGATGTTGATTGTTAAGCTTAACAAATAACAAGCATGTCTGTAGCCATGGGATTCAGAGTGTGCCAAGAAGAGTTTGTGTCCGCATTGCGTGTAACAGAAATGATTATGAAGATGCACAGGAGGAGTTTTTCTCACTAGTCATTGTTGCAGGGGTCCCTCCAGAGGGCTTAAAGGGGTTGGGCTCCATTGTATGTATGTTACAAAGTTGTTATTTCTACAAAATTTTGGGTTACTGTTGTTTCTTAATACCTCAAGGAGCTTCCTATAAAGTTCTCTTTAGAATTTTATGAATCATCATGCAATATCAATTAAAATATTATTTAGGTAACCTTATTTCATATCTCTATGTTAGATTCTTTCTTTTATATGTGTGAGCTGTACATATGTGAAAAAGATAAAAAGACAATTTTAATTTATGTCACAATTATGACATAGTTAACTCTCATTATGCCATTCCTCAATTAAAATAGTAGTCTATGAAAGTTTTAGGACACAAGTTTAATTTGTGTAACAATTATGACATGGTTGACTCCAATTCGGCCATTATTCAAGAAAAAATGATGGTCTATCCGTAAGTGATTGTTGTGTGACATGTTGAGTAGTTCGGCAAGTTGTGACAAATGTTGTCGTCTACCTTTACAATAGTAACAAGACATGCTAAATTCATTTCAAACACCCCTGCTTTAAGAAAAAAGAAACGCACAACCTTGTATACTCTCTCCCCAGTGAACTTTGCGAGTGTTTGCATATATATATAAGGCTAAACACTTAGCCGCAACAAAACAAACCCCAGCAGCGAAACAGCTTCATAACACTCACTAGACATAGCTCCAATGGTACTCTCCCTCTCTCTCTCTCTCTCTCTCTCTCTCTCTCCATATATAATATATGTATGAAATGTGTTGTGCCTTAATGTATATCTTATGCTAAAGTTTGATGTTTTACAATTTTTGTATCCCAATGAGGAAAAGTTTAGTAATCTGAAAATGGTGCATGGAATTTATACCACAAAAAAGAAAAAAACATGGGGCTCCCTTTTGCAAGCTTATTGTAGAGGTTGAGGAACTATGGTTCCATGCCCTGCCAGGTAGATACTAGGCATTCTGAGGGATCTTTTGATTTTACACGTTTCCTGATCTGGGTTTTCTTTTTTATCAATCTCTAGAAGATTTTGAACTAGTTTTGCCTTGAAATTTTTACATGGTTATAGGTATGTTAAATAATTATTGCTTTCTTTTATTTATTACCTGTTCATTTTTTTTTTTTTTTTAATAAAGGTTTTTCCTCTAAACTATTAGAATTCCAACCACTGAATGGTGATTGAAATTTGAAATGAGTATCTATATATAATTTTTGATTATATAAAATAGTGATATTTACTTTTTTTAGTGTCTTTTTGAGTTACAATTGCAATTTCAAAATACAGTTATTTTAATTAGTAAAGTTTGTGAAAAATGTTGGCGTGAAAAATTATATATGTCAACAATATAAGGGGGGAAGAGTAGCCTGCCTCCTTTTTCCCTGGTTTTAAAATTGTTATTTTCTTATAAAAGAGAAAAGCCAAATTGCTGTTTTGTTTTGTCCCTAAATCATAGGGCCAAACGAGCCTATGATTTAATGAGTAATGTCAAGGAATGGTTGACATGGTTACTATGTGGTTTGCACAAGTGGAATATAATGGAAAGCTATTCAGAGTTTAAGTGGTTATAGGAATATTTCAGAACCATATTGAATTAGTTTTGTGGTTTGCCAAATACATTAATTTGGAGGGAGTAGGCCATTGGAAGGCTTTCTGGTATGTGTGCCAAAATGCTGTTTTAGCTTGGTAGAATCAGATGATCCATAATCTTTACATTAGGTGCTAAGCAAATAGCTAATCTTAAATATCCTGTTACATTTTGCAACCTGGAAACACAATTGGAGCATTAGGCGATACATGTTGCTTCTGCAATCAAAGCTGGTGCGCGTTAAGGTAGATTTAGGTGCTCCAATGGAATTTGAAGGGGGTCAAATGTATTTTGCATTCTCTATGAATTCTGTAGTAACAAAAGGCACTGGTACTGGAATCAGCTTTTGGATTCATGAAATGCAGTGACTAAAAAATTGGATTTATGAAATGCAGCTTACAGTATTTCAGCTCTATACCTCTATTCTGTCCTCAAGCAATGTGGGTTCTATTTCTTGTTGGTGCATTTGAAATCTATAATTACAGTGGCAGGGAAAAGGAAAAACTACCATGGATACATTCTTCAAGCTAGATGACAGTAGCCAGCAGAATATTTTCATAAATTTCTAGCAGTAGTTCCATTTAAGCAATGGGGAACACAAAAGACAAAATGTTCGAAGAGCTTCAATTGCGTATGCTTCTAGCCAGATGAAACAATTATGATAAGCTCTAAAACCAAATAACTTATATAACTACTTTCTTTGATATATATATAAATGTCTGGTACTAGACTGAATAATATAGGAGGGTTCGTAATCCAATTTTGCTTCATCTTTTCTAAAAATATTATTTTTTGTCTCTACTATTATCTTTTTTTTTCCTACCACAGTTAAACGGTATTAGCTTTGCTAATAGCTTATTTGAATTATATTTGAGCTTTGGTCCAGCTTGGGTCTTGTAGTTTCCTTGTTGGAATTGGGTTTAACCTATTCCATGTAGGGTTAACTTGGACTGATAGTGTTGGTATGAAGAGTAGCATTGATAATAAGATTGGTTTAGAATTTTAGGTGAGGCTTTAACTTATGTCTAATCAACTATTTGTTTCAAATCAATTTATAATTGAGGGCGTGGAGAAAAAAGCTTAAATGGGTTCATAACTCATAAGTAAATGGTAAGGAATTTTTTTTTTTTTTTGATAAGTAAGAATGTTATATATACGAAAGGCTACTCTATGCATGAAAAACATAGAGCAAACCTAGAAAATACAAGAAGAAAAAACAACTGAAAAACAAAAAAGAAAACCAAACAATAGAATAATTACAGAAGAGAAAGAGAGCTAAGAAAAGAGGGAAGAGAATCACTAGTCGTGAGTCCCCAAGCTCGAGACCAATAAAAAAGAATCCCACTAAAAGAGGCAATCATCTGAACACCAGAACTATCCAAATCCTCAAAAGTCCTCTGATTCTGTTCCTTCCAAATACACCATAGGATACACAATGGAATTAGTTCCAAATTTGAGACGAATGATTCCCCAACCAATTCCACCAGCCAAAAAGCAAATCTGGGATCAATCTAGGCATGACCCAAGATAAACCAAAAAATTTTAAGACAAAGCTTCACAACTGATAAGCCATCTCACAATGAAGAAGTAAGTGATCTACGGTCTCTCCACAATGCCGGCACATAATGCACCAGTTTACAAAATCCAATCCCCTTAATCTCCTTAAGTTATCACCCGTAAGGACCTTATTCCAAGCCACACACCAAACAAAAAAAGAAACTCGCCTAAGGGACTTTACTCTCCATATTCCTTTCCAAGGAAAGACAATTGAGGAAGAATCTCACACTTTGTTATAATACGACCGGATGTCAAACTCCCCATTAGGCTTCAACTTCCATCTCATCCAGTCTTTAACATCCATTGGAGAAGTATTAGCTCTCAATATACGAAGAAAATGCAGCCCTTCATTCATTTCCCAATCATTAAATTCTCGAATAAAATGAACATCCCAAATTCTTCCATCCTCCGTTCCCTGCCTTGACAAAGAAGCTTCTATGGATGCCTTGAGCTAATGAGATTGATTTGGTAGTCTGATTTTTAGACCAAGCTTTGAAGCAGCAAAATACCTTAAACTGAATCTTAATAATCTTTTAACTAGTAGACTAAATGGAGATGAGAACTTTGGATTGCTTGTTTAATATCATGACATGTTCTGATATTATTTTAAATCATAGCTAATTTAATCATTTAACTATTAGTAGATTATAGATAGGATTTGAATTTGGGTCCTCAAGTTATAAAGCTATGCTTGGTTGTTGAGGAAAAGAAACGGAAAAGTTTTGAGTTTTTTTGGTTGAACTAGGAATTTTATTCAATCTACTTATTCACCCTGTCCAAGTCATTTGTCTTTCATTGTGACCTTATAATCATGTTATGGTGTGAGGCATTGTTTATGTTATATTCCCATGACCTTTGCATCTGAATTTTTAGCCAAATGCAAATGGTGTATAGTTGTGATGAGTCGATGATAATGGAGTCTAGTCCTGGTCATGTTTGTTAAAATGTTATCCGTCATATTGTAGAATTAGGCTGCTATTTGTAGCCCGAAGTATGCAACCAATGTCTCCATCTCACAGTATATTATATAGTCCTGTGAGACCTACAATTCGTGAGAAGGATATATACATGTATTGCTTGAGATACCTTGCAAACATTTAGGGATTGTGGTTCTTTCTTTTGTTCCCTTAGTCATTGCGGCTAGAGGTGCTTTAAACTGCTATCTATAATCCCAAGAATGGTTCACCACCTATCAGCTCAGTGTATACATTACTAGACACTTTGGTCATGGTAAAGTAAGCAATTCAATGCATGAGTTGTTAACAATTTGGTTTTAGTAAAATATATATATATATATATATATAAGATTTTTTTATACTGTTTTCAATTAAAATTTGGTTTTAGTAGAAAAAAAAAACCTTGGGGTTTACAGCGTACCAATCATCATCAAATGGAGATATAGGTCTGTGACTTCGGAGTAATTATCCGGAGTAATGCTTACTTATGGAACATGATAGTGGATTCTATTAAAATACACTACTTCTTTTTTGAGAATTAAGACTGTAATTTTTAATCAAGCAGAAACTAGTCTGCATTTGCAAACTAACCTGACTCCATAGCCCGACTTCATTTCAAAATGGTGATTGAAATGAGAATCTATATATAATTTTTAATTATATAAAATAGTGATATTTACTTTTTTTGTGTTTGTTTGAGTTACAATTGCAATTTAAAAATACAGTTATTGTAATTAGTAAAATTTGTGAAAAATGTTGTTGTAAAAAACTATATATAACAAAATAAAGGGAAAAACACCCCATGAGCAGCCTGCCTTCTTTTTCCCTGGTTTTAAAAATGTAATTTTCTTATAAAAGAGTAAAGCCAAATTGCTGTTTTGTCCCTCGAAATCATAGGGCCAAATGGGCCTATGATTTAATGTGCAATGTGTTTGAGGAATGGTTGACATGGTTACCATGTGGTTTACACAAGTGGAATATAATGGAAACCTATTCAGAGTTTAA
Source organism: Castanopsis chinensis (assembly GCA_032878915.1). Classification (NCBI taxonomy): domain Eukaryota; kingdom Viridiplantae; phylum Streptophyta; class Magnoliopsida; order Fagales; family Fagaceae; genus Castanopsis; species Castanopsis chinensis. The sequence goes on from JAVQMG010000091.1 coordinate 5,335,501, forward strand.
GTGGTTTTAGGAATATTTCAGAACCATATTGAACTAGTTTTGTGGTTTGTCAAATACACTAATTTGTAGGGAGTATGCCATTGGAAGGCTTTCTGGTATGTGTGTCAAAATGCTGTTTTAGCTTGGTAGAACCAGATGTTCCATAATCTTCTAATCTTCTCCCTGTTTATATTGTACATTAGATAATAGCTAATCTTAAATATCATGTTACATGTATGAGCATATATGTTTGAACACCCTGCAGGAACTTGTTTTGCAACCTGGAGACACAGTAGGTGCATTAGGCAATATGTCTTGCTTCTGCAATCAAAGCCAGTGCATGTCCAATGGATTTTCAAATGTATTTTGCATTGTCTATGAATTTTGTAGCAACAAAAGGCACCAGTATTGGAATCAGCTTTTGGATACACGAAATGCAACTTAAAAGTTTTTGCGTTCTATACCTCTATTCTGTCCTCAAGCAATGTGGGTTGACTGGGTTCTATTTTTTGTTGGTGCATTTGAAATCTATAATTTCGATCAGTGGCATGATACATTCTTCAAGCTAAATGACCGTGGCCAGCAGAATGTTTTCATAAATTTCTTGTAGTAGTTCCCATTTAAGCAATGGGAAACACAATACACAAAATGTTCAAAGAGCTTCAATTAATATTCTGCATTACTCCCAGCCACATGAGACAATGATGATAAGCTCTAATGCCTATTAACTGTGGTAGAAAATAAGATAATAACGTAGACAAAAAATAATATTTTTAGAAAATATAAAGCAAAATATGATTATGAACCTTCCTATATTATTTGGTTTAGTACTAGACATTTGTATATATAAGTAGTTATATAAGTTTTTTTTTTATGTGGTTTTATATATGTTTGTTGGCTTTGTTAATTGCTTATTTGAATAGTGTTGGTACGAAGAGTAGCTATTACAAGCCTATTTTCCCGTGTATAGTTAATAGCTAGGTGGAAATTTGATTTTTGAAGCATTGAAAACAATGGAAAGCTTTTGTTTTTGCTTTATGTCAATATTGGCAGACTGATAGTCTTATGGTGAAACGCTTTTGAAGAATTTTTCAATGAACTTTGGCTCAATCCTCTTACAACAAGAATACGAAGATGGTGAGGTCATGGCCTCAAAAGAATCAAAGCTTCCTGGTGTGTGTGTAAATTACAACCCCCCACCCCAACCCCCTCAAAAAATAAAGGAAGAAAAGAAAGAATAAGTTGTTTGTGGTAATAGCTGACATAGTAATAATTGATTAAATACAAAATTATCAATTTAATTTTTGTTGAAGTCCGAAAACCAAAGTCCTATGTTGATGATATCTTATCTAACTAGGCTGCTGTACCTTTTTTTTTTTTTTTTTTTTTAAAGCTAGAGATGGAAGGACACCTTCAAAACTCTCCTAAACAAGGGTATCCTGCTTACAGAGAGGATGAAAACATTGAAAAGTGCGTCTTGGGCCTTGGAACTACACTGGTTGCTACAATTGAGGAAGCAAAAGATAGGATTTCTCAAATAGAACATATATTCTGCAGCCAGATCTTCCCTACTGTCCAATTGAAATCCGAAAACCTGCAGAACTTTTTTCCTGAGGGCAAGAAAGCCAGGGAAGATGCGTGTAAAGAAAAGGAAAATGATCTTATACTCCCAATAGAAAGACTTCAACGCGAAAAGCAACAAGCCCTTGAAGAGAACCAGTCTCTCAAGCTTGAATGGGGTACTTGCCAAAATTAAATGTCAACTACTTGTGATTGAAGAGCGAATGGAATTGCAGAATAGGTTTGTGCAATTGGTTCCAGAAAGCAACTCTGCTATTGTAAATAAGGGAAAACAACTTCTAGAGTATGAAGAAAAGACAAAAGAGCTTCTTGCCGAAGTGATTGGCCTTGAGAGAAAAGTGAATGAGCTCCAACCTCCAAGATGAGCTTAGAAGAAAGGATGAAAAAGTAGTAGAGGGGAAGAAGTTGGTGCAAACATTAGCCAAAGATGATGAATGGCTTTACTCTAAATTTTCAGTTGATTATCATCTGTTGAGAGATAATAAAAAGGAGGAGAACTAATTATGGTCGAATTGGAACATTTCAAAGATAAAGCTGGTAGACTCCAAGAGGAGCTTCACAAAAAGACTCATGAGGCGAAGGAAGACAATTACGAGCCCAATTGCAGCAACAGATTGTTTGGAATGACACCAAAATGTCAAAGAACAAACAGTGTTTGAAGGAGTATGAGGAAGAGAATAACCTGCTGATGGACAAAATAATTGGTTTAAAATTGAAAAATAATGAATTGATAATATATCATGGAGGTAAAAGTGGTGAGGTAGCAGAAGGAAGGGATTCAATAACTTCACCTGGTAAGACTCTATTGCTTTTATTCTTTATTGTTTTTCTTTTAAACTTGATCTTTTATCTCTATAATTGTAAATCATAAGAAGCTGCATTAAGTTTGGTGAAGTTTCTTATAATCTTCTGGCACTTCCAGTCTGATTTAAAAGTGGATTATGTACTGGGTTGTCACTTCACGTAAGTTCCAGATTTGTTTGAATTTGTGAATTTTGCTAATTTGTGATTGTGGTTAGTTCAGCTCAGACCCACAATTGGCTATGTTAGAATAGCATTCAAATGATTAAATTAATTCTTTTATGGACAACTGGGTAGTTCATCATGGTATATCATAACAGATGTGTCGCTTTCATTGTTTCTAAACTATTATATATTGCCTGGTATTGTAGATCATGGAAACAAAGTTTCAGACACTTCTGAGGCTCCTTGTGACACAGCTGAAGTGAGTAACATCTGTTTTAATGGAAGCTTGGACGATGTGAAAGAAGCCAACTTAATTCAAGCCCCAAGCTCCAACTCTACTACTTCTAGTTTCCTCATTGAATCAAATTCTCCCTCCAATGTAAAATTTGGCACATTTGCTGGCACAAAGCGAGCTGCACCCTGTTCGAGAGACACATGGTCCAATCAATGCCTTGTGGAAAAAGTTGACGAGCTCGAAGATGAGCTTAGAGGAAAGAACAAAAATTAGCAGATGGAAAGGAGTTGGCACAAAATTTAGTCAAAAAGATTGATTGGCTTCTCTCAGAAACTTAAGATAATCTACATCTATTGAGAGAGAATATAAAAGACAAGGAATTACTTATGTCCAAATTGGAATGCTTAGAAGATAAAGTTGGTAGAATCCAACAGGAGCTTCAGAATAAGAGTCATGAGGTTGAGGAGGGAAGCAAATTACAAAACCAGTTACTTAAAACAGGTTGATTTGGCTAACACTGAAATGTCAAAGTACAAAGAGAAGTTGGAGGAGTGTGAGAGGTGCTTCATGTGGAAAATATAATTGGTTTAGAAGGGAAATTTAATGAGTTGCAAGTAAATCATGGGGAAAGGAGTGAGGTATAAACCTGTTAGCTTGGATGAATTTCATTATTAGACACATTGACTTGATTTTGTGACCTATAATGTTATGGCATAGTAATTCATTACAAATCTGAACTTTTAAGTATTCCCCAGGACCCCTGCCATGGTGCTTGCTGCTTAGAAAATGATTATCAAATGATGTAAATTTTGATAGGCAGTGCCAGTGGGTACTATTTTCAGGATGTAAGTTTGAGCTTTTTGTTATGGTTGAATGTAGAGTAACAACCATGAAATCAGTACTTGTTAATTTTTCAGGATGAAATTGTCTATAAATAACAAAAATCAAGTTTTATAATCAAATTTCAAAATCAAAATGTATTTCAGTTTTGTTGGGCGAAGTGGGGGGGGGGGGGGGTGTTCATCAAGGATTGCAATTCCTGTATTTAAAACTTTTTATCAAAATTTACCACTGTTTCTGGTTTTTATTTGAGCTCACCACTTACACCACTTTTTTATTTCCCAATAATTATTTATAACATCAGCAATTTGTGAAAAAAAAAAAAGAAAAAGAAAGAAAGATTTGCAATATAGTTTGTAACCTTAGCCTTTTCTATTTTAAATAAAGGGAGAGTAAAAGATAGGAAATGGGTAGATTGTCGTAATATATTGAAAATTGGTACATTTTGGCCATCTTTCCCTCATCTCCCTCCATTTAGAATTTTACATAACCTAAAAAAAGTTTCCTCTTGCCTTTACAATTGAAAAACACTTCAAAAGTAAAGTTGGAGTTTTGAAATTGGATACTAAACACTTTATTGCACTTTTTCCAACTTTAAATAGAAATAACAATCCTACAAATCTTGTAATTTTTCCCATTAAATTTTTTTAAACAAATTTAATTATTAAATTGGGAGTCTTATAATTTAATAACATCTATTATTCTAATTTATCAAGAGAATAAGCCTCCTTTTGGATACCACTTAAAAGTAAAAATTATTTTATTATTCAGTTTATTTTTGCTACTATTTATGAGCCACACTGCACTTTTTGGTACTATTTATAAACCTTATTGTAATATTTCAACTAATTTTTACCTGTATCTACCGTACTTTCAGTAATAAGTTTTCAATTTCAGAAAAATAAGGGTTTGTTTAGATATAGCTGAAAACTAAAAAATACTGTAGTAAAATAATTTTTAAATATATAAATAGTACCGTGGAACACATTTTTAATGAAAAAGTTGCTGAAAAGAGATATTTGTGAGTCTCATAAACAGTGCACAAATGTACTGTTCATGCAGAAATTCAACATTCACTGCTAAAAAAAAAACTGAGAACGTAAAAAGAGTGAAACGCTGAATCAAAACTCATCCTAAACATATTCAAACAGACTCTAAAAATTAAAATCCATAATCACCGGTCAATTTCAAACAGGCTCGTATTGGCCCAAATATCCATATGCCATGTCTTTTGGGCTTAGAATAAGATGAAGTGGCCCACATCCCACCACACCAATTCACAAGCCTACACTTCAACCGTAGCGAATCAAATCCCTCTTTTTGTCATAAATCTTCCGCGGCAAGGTCTTTCATACAAAACAACATCCCGCCATTCCCAAAAACACTTCCGATCAGTTTTCTCTCTCACAAAAAAAACACCTCCCACTCTTAATCCCCGCATCCAAACACACCCCCAAAACCCTAGAGAGAGAGAGAGAGAGCTTGGTAAATTGAAGTTTTAACTTTCAATGAGGTATTATTTCTCTCACTCATTTTTTTTTTTTTAAGCTTCTGTTTGGTTCTCGGTAAAATGAGAGGGAAAATGAGAACCAAGAAAACCTAATATTTATTTATTTTGGTTTGAATTGTACTGGTTGATGTTATTATTTTCGGTTCAATTCAGTTCAGTTCAATTCTGATTCGTATTAATTTTTCATATTTACTTTGCCTTTAAAAAAAAAACCGTTACATCATTGTGATAAAATGATGAATGAAAGTTTGTGTGATCTTGTTAAGTTTTAATCTACAATGCCGTTGTTTTTAGTCTCTCAGCTTGTTTTAGTTGTCTTGTTTGGTTCAGTACACCAGAAATTTGAAAAAAAAATTAACAAGAAAATTATTTTTAAAAAAAAATAGTTATATGGGTCTGTTTGGTTAGGCGATTTGAGACATAGAAGTGCGTTTTTAAAACCCAAAATTCCATTTTGCACACCGTTTTTGCAACAGTTTATACAAACGCACCCTATAAGTAGTTAATGTGGTTTTACATTTTTTTTTGGGTGGGGTTTGTTAGTTGCTTATGTGAAATATATTTTGAGCTTTGGCTGACCTCGGTTGGTGTAGTTTACTTGTTGGGAAGTGGGTTTAACTTGGTCTATGTGGAGGGGATAACTTGGACTGATAGTGTTGGTATATGAAGTGTAGATTTGGTTTCTATGTCTATTCAACTATTTGATTGAAAATCAATTTCTATTCGAGGGCACAAAGGCACACGCTTAAATGGGTTCACAAGTGTTTGATTCTTTTCCATGTTATGCTTCGTAGCTAGGTGAATACATGTGCCCGATCCCAATTAGTCTGGTTGTGCATTCGAAACCAAATCTAAAGTTTTTGGACTAAAGCTTTGTTGTTGTTGTATAGTTTATAGCTTGGTAGATTTTTGAAGCATTGGTAAAAATAATAATTTAAAAGGAAGGATGTACTGAAGTGATCTTATATGTTCATTAGCATTTTACTCGTCATTCTAAGAGCTAAGAATCAATGCAAGTTTTTGCTCTGCGGGGATATAGTAAATGGTGTATTATGGTAATTTTGGAGTTGGTTTGTCCCAATTGGATAGAAGAGAATCATCGGCCTAACTGATTGAGGATGAAAACTGAGCTAATGAAATTGATTTGGTAGTCTGGGTCTGGCTTTAGCTTATATGTCTATTGAACTATATGATTAAAGTCCATTTCTAATTGAGGGCATGGGGATAAACTTTCAAATGGGCTCACAAGTATCTGATAAGAATTAATTATATAACAATATTTTTATTTTATTTTATTTTTTTCTTGTGTATGCTTCATAGCTAGGTAGAATTCTGAAGTGTTGTGGGCAATGCAAACATTTTGTTTTGTTTTTTTAGTTGTTTGCAGTAATTCCTGGCATATTAATAACTTGTTATATTTGAAACTACCTATTGCTTATTGTTTTCTTGAAGTCCAATACTGATGATTGGGTAAATCTCGCTTGGGTACTGTTCTGTGTTTTCCAGAGATGGCGGGGCACCTTCCAAACTCTCCTAAACTAGGATATCCTGTTGACAGTAGTGATGATAAGTACGTCTCTGGCCTCAGTACCATTCTGGTTGCTACTATTCAAGAAGCAAAAGACAGAATTTCTCAGATAGAATATATATTCTGCAGCCAGCTCTACCCTAATATCCAATCAAAGTCTAAAAGCCTGCAGAAAGTTTATTTTGAGGCCAGGAAAGCTGCAGAAGATGTGTGGAAAGAGAAGGAAAATGATCTCTTAATCCAAATAGAAAGACTTCAACTTGAAAGGCAACAAGCCCTAGAAGAGAACCAGTCTATCAAGCTAGAGATGGAAAAACCATCAAAGGAGCAGGAAGAGAAGACAAACGAGCTACTTGCCAAAATTAAATGTCAAAAACTTGAGATTGATCAACTAGGATTGAAGCTGAAGAAGAAGTCTAAGGAAGTTGATGAGGGAATGGAATTGCATAATAGCTTAATCCAATTGGTTCAAGAAAAAACCTCTGATAATTTAAATATGGGAAAACAACTTAAAGAGCATGAAGAAAATACAAATGAGCTTCTTGCCAAAGTGAATGGCCTTGAGAAAAAGGTTGATGAGCTCCAAGATGAGCTTAGAATAAAGCAAGAAAAAGTAGTAGAGGGAAAGGAGTTGACAAAAAGTTTGGTTGAAAAGATTGAAAGGCTTACCTCTGAAATTTCAGATGATCAACAGCTATTGAGAGAGAATAAAACAGAGAAGAAATTACTTATGGGCAAATTGGAACATTTGGAAGACAATGCTGGTAGATTCCAAAAGGAGCTTCAGAAAATGACTCGTGAGGTTGATGAGGGAAGAAATTTACAAAACGAATTACTTCAACAGATTGATTCAACTAATACTGAAATATCAAAGAACAAACAGCAGTTGGAGGAGTGTGAGAAAGAGAAGAAGCTGCTTGTGGACAAAATAATTGTTTTAGAAGGGAAAATTAATGAGTTACAGGTAAATCATGGAGGGAGGAGCAGTGAGGTGGCAGAAGGAAACGATTCATATGAAAAATTACTTCAGCAGATTGACACAAAAGTCTCTGAGTTACAAGCTGAGAAGAAGAAAACAAGGCATGTTGTTGATCTTTACAAAAATCTGAAATCTCAATACGACTATCTCAGGTCAAAGTGTGGTCTTACTATCGATAATATGCTCCCCCAAAGTGATTTTTTAAGGCATAATCAGAATATATTGACGTCACCCGGTAAGCCTACTCTTTTATTATGCATTTTCTCTTTATGTTATTCTAAACCATTAGCTGCGTATGTATGAATCAAAAAAAGTTTCATGATGATCTGCTGGTAGTTAGTCTTTAGTTTAAAAGTGGGTTATTTACTAGGCTGTCACTTCACATGAGTCCAAACTTGTTTGAATTCACTGCTTTTTGAATTTCATATTATGGTTGGTTCAACTTAGAATCACAATGGGCTAGATATCTTTTACATATTGCAGCTTCTGTTATTCTTTCTAAAGAATTATATTTTGCCTGTTATTTTAGATCTTGGAAAGAAAATTGCAGACACTCCTGTGACTTCCAGTGACAAAAATAAAATGAAGAATGACATCTGTTTTAGTGGAAGCTCAGAGGATGAGGAAATCACCGAATTAATTCAAACTTCAAGTTCTGACTCTCCTCCTTCAGGTTTCCCCATTACATCAAAATGTCCCTCCAATGTAAAATCAGCCCCGGTAGCTGGTACAAAGCGGCCTGCATCTTCTTGGAGAGAAACAAGGTCCCGTCAGTGCCAAGGTGGGCCTGATCCTCATGATGATTTTCTTGATACTCCTCTTGAGAACATCAGAGGAAACTTGAACAAGACCTTGAAAGAACAAGAAAATGATCCTCCAGTCCCTATTCAGAAAGACATGAATTTTGACAGTTCAGATGATGAAACACAGGATATGAATGCTGATCGCAGAGTACAAAAGCAGCAGATGCCAGTTCCAGTGGCTGGCAAGAAAGATTTCAAGTATGTTGAACCAGTAAGAAAGAAATCTGATCGGGAAAACTTGAAAGGAATTGAATGCAAGCAGTGTAAGAAGTTCTATGATGCAGTTCTACCCAATGATGGGGGCAGGGACCCCAATGGTAACCAGCAGAAGTTACGCTGTGAACATCATGATGGTGTTTCTAGGCATCGATATAGGTATGCTCCTCCTTTGACCCCCGAAGGGTTTTGGAACATTGGATTTGAATCTGAAATGTCATAGTATTCTTGAGCTCAAAATTCTTATCTTTGTTTGAGCTGTTCATTTGATTTCTACTTCCAGTTTTGCAACTTTGTGGTCCGAAGTAAATTAAAAGAGAAAATAATTCCAAGAAAGCTAAAATAATCCTTCAATTACATGATATAGTTCCAATGTGCTAATTCTACAATTAGTACTTCTTGATATTACATTTTCGTGTGTGTGTATATATATATATATATTTATGATTTTAAATTCTATTGTATATCTACCCATGTACCCGATTTCCTTCTCTATTCTTTGATAATAATTATAAAAAATAAAAAAAAAAAAAAAATTTAACTTATCAAGAAAGGAAATCTATCATATATATCCAGTATTCAAGAACAAAGATTTGTAAACTTTACTTAATTTTGTGGTCTGGTAGTGACACTTGTCTGTACAATATTTGAGGTATAAAACTTTGGAATGTTGTACAATGTCCAAGGAAAAATATATTATTTTGTGGTCTGGTAGTGACACTTGTCTGTACTTCATCTTTTCTAAAAAATATTATTTTTTGCCTCTACTATTATCTTTTTTTTTCTACCACAGTTAAATGGTATTAGCTTTGCTAATAGCTTATTTGAATTATATTTGAGCTTTGGTCCAGCTTGGGTCTTGTAGTTTCCTTGTTGGTATTGGGTTTAACCTGGTCTATGTAGGGTTAACTTGGACTGATTAGTATGAAGAGTAGCATTGATAATAAGATTAGTTTAGAATTTTAGGTGAGGCTTTAACTTATGTCTAATCAACTATTTGTTTCAAATCAATTTATAATTGAGGGCGTGGAGATAAAAGCTTAAATGGGTTCATAACTCATAAGTAAATGGTAAGGAATACGCAAGCTTCATTCCCATGTTATGCTTCATAGCTTGTTGAATACATATGATTGATCCCTATTAGGTTGGTGAGCATTCATAGCCGAATCTAAAGTTTTGGGCCTGAGACTTTGTTGTTGTTGTTGTTGTTGTTGTTGTTGTAGTATATACTTCATAACTTGGTAAATTTTGTAGCACTTGGAAAAATGGAAATTAGAAATAAAAAGTAGTTATATAAGTTGTTTATAAGGTTTGCATATTTTGTTGACTTTGGTTTTTGTTTATTGAACACCATCTTGAGCTATGGCTTAATTCAGTTTTAGTAGTTATCTTTTTGGAACTGTGTTTTCATTGGTCTATGTACAGTTGACTTGGACTGATAATGTTGGTTTAGAGAGTAGATTTACTAAAAAATAATAATGTAAAAGGATGTACCTAGTGATCTTATATATTTATTAGCATTTTATTTATCACTCTAAGAGCTAAGAATCATTGCATGTTTTTGCTTTGCGAAGAAAGTAAATGGTCCATTATGGTAATTTAGAGTTGGCTTGTCCCAACTGGATAGAAGAGAATCATCGACCTAACTGATCAAGGATGAAAATTGAGCTAATGAGATTGATTTGGTAGTCTGACTTTTAGACCAAGCTTTCAAGCAGCAAAATACCTTAAACTGAATCTTAATAATCTTTTAATTAGTAGACTAAATGGAGATGAGAACTTAGGATTGCTTGTTAAATATCATGACATGTTCTGATATTATTTTAAATCACAATTAATTTAATCATTTCACTATTAGTAGATTATAGATAGGATTTGAATTTGGGTCCTCAAGTTATAAAGCTATGCTTGGTTGTTGAGGAAAAGAAACGGAGAAGTTTTGAGTTTTTTTGGTTGAACTAGGAATTTTTATTCGATCTACTTATTCACCCTGTCCAAGTCATCTGTCTTTCATTGTGACCTTATTATCATGTTATGGTGTGAAGCATTGTTTATGTTATATTCCCATGGCCTTTGCATCTAAATTTTTAGCCAAATGCAAATGGTGTATTGATGTGATGAGTCGATGATAATGGAGTCTAGTACTGGTCATGTTTGTTAAAATGTTATCCATCATATTGTAGAATTAGGCTGCTATTTGTAGCCTGCAGTATGCAACCAATGTCTCCATCTCACAGCATATTATATAGTCCTGTGAGTCCTACAATTCGTGAGAAGGATATATACATGTATTGCTTGAGATACCTTGCAAACATTTACCGTTTGGTTAGAGGAGTAGAAAAGTGGAAGGATAGAAAATGGTGGGAGAGTGGAAAAGTGGAAAGATAGAAAATATTTTATTTTCTCTCCTATTTGTTTGGTTGGGGGTGAAATAGTTGAGGGATGGAAAAAATGGGTTTGAATAAATTTACTCATATATCCTTATTAAAGAATGATATCCAATTAAAACAAAAAAGTGACAAATAACCACAAAAAAAAAAAAAAAAAAAATCACCCAAATTTATTAAAAAAGTAAAAATCTTGTCAAAATAAAATCACAACTAGTTAAAAAAAAAAAAAAAAAAACTATCACGCCCATTTTTAGTGTTTGTTTGAGTTACAATTGCAATTAAAAAATATAGTTATTTTAATTAGTAAAAATTTGTGAAAAATGTTGTTGTAAAAAACTATATATAACAAAATAAAGGGAAAAAACACCCCATGAGCAGCCTGCCTTCTTTTTCCCTGGTTATAAAAATGTAATTTTCTCGTAAAAGAGTAAAGCCAAATTGCTGTTTTGTCCCTCGAAATCATAGGGCCAAACGGGGCCTATGATTTAATGTGCAATGTGTTTGAGGAATGGTTGACATGGTTACCATGTGGTTTACACAAGTGGAATATAATGGAAACCTATTTAGAGTTTAAGTGGTTTTAGGAATATTTCAGAACCATATTGAACTAGTTTTGTAGTTTGCCAAATACACTAATTTGTAGGGAGTATGCCCTTGGAAGGCTTTCTGGTATGTGTGCCGAAATCCTGTTTTAGCTTGGTAGAACCTGATGTTCCATAATCTTCTAATCTTCTCCCTGTTTATAATGTACATTAGATAATAGCTAATCTTAAATATCATGTTACATGTATGAGCATATATGTTTGAACACCCTGCAGGAACTTGTTTTGCAACCTGGAGACACAATAGGTTTATGTGTTGCTTCTGCAATCAAAGCCAGTGCGTGTCCAATGAATTTTCAAATGTATTTTGCATTGTCTATGAATTTTGTAGTAACAAATGGCACTGGTATTGGAATCAGCTTTTGGATACACGAAATGCAACTTAAAAGTTTTTGCGCTCTATACCTCTATTCTGTCCTCAAGCAATGTGGGTTGACTGGGTTCTATTTTTTGTTGGTGCATTTGAAATCTATAATTCCAGTGGCATGATACATTCTTCAAGCTAAATGACCGTGGCCAGCAGAATATTTTCATAAATTTCTTGTAGTAGTTCCCATTTAAGCAATGGGAAACACAATACACAAAATGTTCAAAGAGCTTCAATTAATATTCTGTATTACTCCCAGCCACATGAGACAATGATGATAAGCTCTAATGCCATTTAACTGTGGTAGAAAAAAAGATAATAACGTAGACAAAAAAATATATATTTATATAAAATATAAAGCAAAATATGATTCTGAACCCTCCTAATTATTTGGTTTATTACCAGACATTTGTATATATAAGTAGTTATATAAGTTTTTTTTTATGTGGTTTTATATATGTTTGTTGGCTTTGTTAATTGCTTATTTGAATTATATTTTGAGCTTTGGTCCAGCTCAGGTGATGTAGTTTCCCTGTTGGAATAGAGTTTAACTTGGTCTATGTAGGGTTAGCTTGGACTGATAGTGTTGGTATGAAGAGTAGCTATTACAAGCCTATTTTCCGTGTATAGTTCATAGCTAGGTGGAATTTTGATTTTTGAAGCATTGAAAACAATGGAAAGCTTTTGTTTTTGCTTTATGTCAATATTGGCAGTCTGATTGTCTTATGGTGAAACTCTATTGAAGAATTTGTCAATGAACTTTGGCTCAATCCTCTTACAACAAGAATATGAAGATGGTGAGGTCATGGCCTCAAAAGAATCAAAGCTTACTGGTGTGTGTGTGTAAATTACAACCCCCCACCTCAACCCCCTCAAAAAATAAAGGAAGAAAAGAAAGAGTAAGTTGTTTGTGGTAATAGCTGACATAGTAATAATTGATTAAATACAAAATTATCAATTTAATTTTTGTTGAAGTCCGAAAACCAAAGTCCTATGTTGATGATATCTTATCTAACTAGGCTGCTGTACTTTTCTTTTTCTTTTTTAAGCTAGAGATGGAAGGAAACCTTCAAAACTCTCCTAAACAAGGGTATCCTGCTTACAGAGAGGATGAAAACATTGAAAAGTGCGTCTTGGGCCTTGGAACTATATATTTCTCAAATAGAACATATATTCTGCAGCCAGATCTTCCCTACTTTCCAATTGAAATCCAAAAACCTGCAGAACTTTTTTCCTGAGGGCAAGAAAGCCAGGGAAGATGCGTGTAAAGAAAAGGAAAATGATCTTATACTCCCAATAGAAAGACTTCAATGCGAAAAGCAACAAGCCCTTGAAGAGAACCAGTTTCTCAAGCTTGAATGGGGTACTTGCCAAAATTAAATGTCAACTACTTGAGATTGATGAGCGAATGGAATTGCAGAATAGGTTTGTGCAATTGGTTCCAGAAAGCAACTCTGCTATTGTAAATAAGGGAAAACAACTTCTAGAGTATGAAGAAAAGACAAAAGAGCTTCTTGCTGAAGTGATTGGCCTTGAGAGAAAAGTCAATGAGCTCCAACCTCCAAGATGAGCTTAGAAGAAAGGACGAATAAGTAGTAGAGGGGAAGAAGCTGGTGCAAACATTAGCCAAAGATGATGAATGGCCTACTCTAAATTTTCAGTTGATTATCATCTATTGAGAGAGAATAAAAAGGAGAAGAACTAATTATGGTCGAATTGGAACATTTCAAAGATAAAGCTGGTAGACTCCAAGAGGAGCTTCAGAAAAAGACTCATGAGGTTAGGAAGACAATTACGAGCCCAATTGCAGCAACAGATTGTTTGGAATGACACTGAAATGTCAAAGAACAAACAGTGTTTGAAGGAGTATGAGGAAGAGAATAACCTGCTGATGGACAAAATAGTTGGTTTAAAATTGAAAAATAGCGAATTGATGCTATATCATGGAGGTAAAAGTGGTGAGTTTAGCAGAAGGAAGGGATTCAATAACTTCACCTGGTAAGACTCTATTGCTTTTATTCTTTATTGTTTTTCTTTTAAACTTGATCTTTTATCTCTATAATTGTAAATCATAAGAAGCTGCATTAAGTTTGGTGAAGTTTCTTATAATCTTCTGGCACTTCCAGTCTGATTTAAAAGTGGATTATGTACTGGGTTGTCACTTCACATAAGTTCCGGATTTGTTTGAATTTGTGAATTTTGCTAGCTTGTGATTGTGGTTAGTTCAGCTCAGACCCACCATTGGCTACTTTAGAATAGCATTCAAATGATTAAATTAATTCTTTTATGGACAACTGGGTAGTTTATCACGGTATATCATAATAGATGTTGTGTCGCTTTCATTGTTTCTAAACTATTATCTATTGCCTGGTATTGTAGATCATGGAAACAAAGTTTCAGACTTCTGAGGCTCCTTGTGACACAGCTGAAGTGAATAACATCTGTTTTAATGGAAGCTTGGAGGATGTGAAAGAAGCCAACTTAATTCAAGCCCCAAGCTCCGACTCTACTACTTCTAGTTTCCTCATTGAATCAAATTCTCCCTCCAATGTAAAATTTGGCACATTTGCTGCCACAAGGCGGGCTGCACCCTGTTCAAGAGATACATGGTCCAATCAATGCCTAGTGGGAAAAGTTGACAAGCTTGAAGATGAGCTTAGAGGAAAGAAACAAAAAGTAGCAGATGGAAAGGAGTTGGCACAAAATTTATTCAAAAAGATTGATTGGCTTCTCTCAGAAACTACAGATAATCTACATCTATTGAGAGAGAATATAAAAGACAAGGAGTTACCAATGTCCAAATTGGAATGCTTGGAAGATAAAGTTGGTAGAACCCAACAGGAGCTTCAGAAGAAGAGTCATGAGGTTGAGGAGGGAAGCAAATTACAAAACCAATTACTTAAAACAGGTTGATTTGGCTTACACTGAAATGTCAAAGTACAAAGAGAAGTTCATGTGGAAACTACAATTAGTTTAGAAGGGAAAAGTAATGAGTTGCAAGTAAATCAAGGAGAAAGGAGTGAAATATAAACCTGTTAGCTTGGATGAATTTAATTATTAGACACATTGACTTGATTTGGTGACCTATAATGTTATGGCATAGTAATTCAATACAAATCTGAACTTTTAAGTATTCCCCAGGACCCCAGCCATTGTGCTTGCTGCGAAAATGATTATCAAATGATGTAAATTTTGATAGGCAGTGAGTACTATTTTCAGAATGAAAGTTTGAGCTTTTTGTTATGGTTGAATGTAGAGTAACAACCATGAAATCAGTAATTGTTAATTTTTCAGGATGATATTGTCTATAAATAACAAAAGTTTATAATCAAATTGTATTTCAGTTTTGTTGGGGGGGGGGGGGGGGGGGGGGGTTCATCAAGGATTGCAGTTCTAGTATTTAAAACTTTTTATCAAAATTTACCAATGTTTTGGCAATTTTACTAACCTTAATTTTAGATAAGTAATGTTACTGACACAAGCTTTTTACAACATTTTTACAAACTATTAATATAACAATTTTTTCTAGTTTTTATTTGAGCTTACCACTTACACCACTTTTTTATTTCCCAATAATTATTTATAACATCGGCAATTTGTAAAAAAAAAAAAAAAAAAACGATTTGCAATATAGTTTGTAACCTTAGCCTTTTCTATTTTAAATAAAGGGAGAGTAAAAGATAGGAAATGAGTAAATTGTCGTAATATATTGACAATTGGTACATTTTGGCCATCTTTCCCTCTCATTTACCTCCATTTAGAATTTTACATAACCTAAAAAAAGTTTCCTCTTGCCTTTACAATTGAAAAACACTTCAAAAGTAAAATTGGAGTTTTGAACTTGGATACTAAACACTTTATTGCACTTTTTCCAACTTTAAATAGAAATAATAATCCTACAAATCTTGTAATTTTTCCCATTAAATTTTTTTAATCGAATTTAATTATTAAATTGGGAGTCTTATAATTCAATTACATCTATTATTCTAATTTATTAGAAGAAAAAGCCTTTGTTTGGATACCAATTAAAAATGAAAATTATTTTACTATTCAGTTTATTTTTGCTACTACTTATGAGTTTTATTGCACTTTTTGATACTATTTATGGGCCCGTTGTACTATTTCAACTAACTTCTACCTTTATCTACAGTACTTAATAAGTTTTTAATTTTAACAAAATAAGTAGTATTCAAATAGACTCGTCAATTTCAAATAGGCTCGTATTGGCCTAAATATCCATGTCCCATGTCTTTTGGGCTTAGAATAAGATGAAGTGGCCCACACCCCACCACACCAATTCACAAGCCTACACCCCACCACACCAATTCACAAGCCTACACTTCAACCGTAGTGAATCAAATCCCTCTTTTTTGTCACAAATCTTCCGCGGCAAGTTTTTTCATACAAAACAATATCCCGCCATTCCCAAAAACACTTCCGATCAGTTTTCTCTCTCACAAAAAAAACACCTCCCACTCTTAATCCCCGCATCCAAACACACCCTCAAAACCCTAGAGAGAGAGAGAGAGAGAGAGAGAGCTTGGTAAATTGAAGTTTTTAACTTTCAATGAGGTATTATTTCTCTCACTCATTTTCCTTTATTTTTTTTTTTAAGCTTCTGTTTGGTTCTCGGCAAAATGAGACGGAAAATGAGAACCAAGAAAACCTAATATTTATTTATTTTGGTTTGAATTGTACTGGTTGATGTTATTATTTTCGGTTCAATTCAGTTCAGTTCAATTCTGATTCGTATTAATTTTTCATATTTACTTTGCCTTTCAAAAAAAAACCGTTACATCATTGTGATAAAATGATGAATGAAAATTTGTGTGATCTTGTTAAGTTTTAATCCACAATGTCGTTGTTTTTAGTCTCTCAGCTTGTTTTAGTTATCTTGTTTGGCTCAGTACACCAGAAATTTGGGAAAAAAATTGACAAGAAATTAAAAAAAAAAAAAAAAAAAGTTATATGGGTCTGTTTGGTTAGGCGATTTGAGACTTAAAAGTGCGTTTTTAAAACCCAAAATTCCATTTTGCACACCGTTTTTGAAACAGTTTATACAAACGCACTCTATAAGTTGTTAATGTGGTTTTACATTTTTTTTTTTTTTTTTGGGGTGGGCTTTGTTAATTGCTTATGTGAAATATATTTTGAGCTTTGGCTGAGCTCGGTTCATGTAGTTTACTTGTTGGGAAGTGGGTTTAACTTGGTCTATGTGGAGGGGTTAACTTGTACTGATAGTGTTGGTATATGAAGTGTAGATTTGGTTTTTATGTCTATTCAATTATTTGATTGAAATCAATTTCTATTCGAGGGCACAAAGGCACACGCTTAAATGGGTTCACAAGTATTTGATTCTTTTCCATGTTATGCTTCGTAGCTAGGTGAATACATGTGCCCGATCCCAATTAGTCTGGTTGTGCATTCGAAACCAAATCTAAAGTTTTTGGACTAAAGCTTTGTTGTTGTTGTATAGTTTATAGCTTGGTAGATTTTTGAAGCATTGGTAAAAATAATAATTTAAAAGGAAGGATGTACTGAAGTGATCTTATATGTTCATTAGCATTTTACTCGTCATTCTAAGAGCTAAGAATCAATGCAAGTTTTTGCTCTATGGGGATATAGTAAATGGTTTATTATGGTAATTTTGGAGTTGGTTTGTCCCAATTGGATAGAAGAGAATCATCGGCCTAACTGATCAAGGATGAAAATTGAGCTAATGAAATTGATTTGGTAGTCTGGGTCTGGCTTTAGCTTATATGTCTATTGAACTATATGATTAAAGTCCATTTCTAATTGAGGGCATGGGGATAAACTTTCAAATGGGCTCACAAGTATCTGATAAGAATCAATTATATAACAATATTTTTATTTTATTTTATTTTTTTCTTGTGTATGCTTCATAGCTAGGTAGAATTCTGAAGTGTTGTGGGCAATGCAAACATTTTGTTTTGGTTTTTTAGTTGTTTGCAGTAATTCTTGGCATATTAATAACTTGTTATATTTGAAACTACCTATTGCTTATTGTTTTCTTGAAGTCCAATACTGATGATAGGGTAAATCTCGCTTGGGTACTGTTCTGTGTTTTCCAGAGATGGCGGGGCACCTTCCAAACTCTCCTAAACTAGGATATCCTGTTGACAGTAGTGATGATAAGTACGTCTCTGGCCTCAGTACCATTCTGGTTGCTACTATTCAAGAAGCAAAAGACAGGATTTCTCAGATAGAATATATATTCTGCAGCCAGCTCTACCCTAATTTCCAATCAAAGTCTAAAAGCCTGCAGAGAGTTTATATTGAGGCCAGGAAAGCTGCAGAAGATGTGTGGAAAGAGAAGGAAAATGATCTCTTAATCCAAATAGAAAGACTTCAACTTGAAAAGCAACAAGCCCTAGAAGAGAACCAGTCTCTCAAGCTAGAGATGGAAAAACCATCAAAGGAGCAGGAAGAGAAGACAAACGAGCTACTTGCCAAATTTAAATGTCAAAAACTTGAGATTGATCAACTAGGATTGAAGCTGAAGAAGAAGTCTAAGGAAGTTGATGAGGGAATGGAATTGCATAATAGCTTAATCCAATTGGTTCAAGAAAAAACCTCTGATAATTTAAATATGGGAAAACAACTTAAAGAGTATGAAGAAAATACAAATGAGCTTCTTGCCAAAGTGAATGGCCTTGAGAAAAAGGTTGATGAGCTCCAAGATGAGCTTAGAATAAAGCAAGAAAAAGTAGTAGAGGGAAAGGAGTTGACAAAAAGTTTGGTTGAAAAGATTGAAAGGCTTACCTCTGAAATTTCAGATGATCAACAGCTATTGAGAGAGAATAAAACAGAGAAGAAATTACTTATGGGCAAATTGGAACATTTGGAAGACAATGCTGGTAGATTCCAAAAGGAGCTTCAGAAAATGACTCGTGAGGTTGATGAGGGAAGAAATTTACAAAACGAATTACTTCAACAGATTTATTCAACTAATACTGAAATATCAAAGAACAAACAGCAGTTGGAGGAGTGTGAGAAAGAGAAGAAGCTGCTTGTGGACAAAATAATTGTTTTAGAAGGGAAAATTAATGAGTTACAGGTAAATCATGGAGGGAGGAGCAGTGAGGTGGCAGAAGGAAACGATTCATATGAAAAATTACTTCAACAGATTGACACAAAAGTCTCTGAGTTACAAGCTGAGAAGAAGAAAACAAGGCATGTTGTTGATCTTTACAAAAATCTGAAGTCTCAATACGACTATCTCAGGTCAAAGTGTGGTCTTACTATCGATAATATGCTCCCCCAAAGTGATTTTTTAAGGCATAATCAGAATATATTGACTTCACCCGGTAAGCCTACTGCTTTTATTATGCATTTTCTCTTTATGTTATTCTAAACCATTAGCTGCGTATGTATGAATCAAAAAAAGTTTCATGATGATCTGCTGGTAGTTAGTCTTTAGTTTAAAAGTGGGTTATTTACTAGGCTGTCACTTCACATGAGTCCAAACTTGTTTGAATTCACTGCTTTTTGAATTTCATATTATGGTTGGTTCAACTTAGAATCACAATGGGCTAGATATCTTTTACATATTGCAGCTTCTGTTATTCTTTCTAAAGAATTATATTTTGCCTGTTATTTTAGATCTTGGAAAGAAAATTGCAGACACTCCTGTGACTTCCAGTGACAAAAATAAGATGAAAAATGACATCTGTTTTAGTGGAAGCTCAGAGGATGAGGAAATCACCAAATTAATTCAAACTTCAAGTTCTGACTCTCCTCCTTCAGGTTTCCCCATTACATCAAAATGTCCCTCCAATGTAAAATCAGCCCCGGTAGCTGGTACAAAGCGGCCTGCATCTTCTTGGAGAGAAACAAGGTCCCGTCAGTGCCAAGGTGGGCCTGATCCTCATGATGATTTTCTTGATACTCCTCTTGAGAACATCAGAGGAAACTTGAACAAGACCTTGAAAGAACAAGAAAATGATCCTCCAGTCCCTATTCAGAAAGACATGAATTTTGACAGTTCAGATGATGAAACACAGGATATGAATGCTGATCGCAGAGTACAAAAGCAGCAGATGCCAGTTCCAGTGGCTGGCAAGAAAGATTTCAAGTATGTTGAACCAGTAAGAAAGAAAGCTGATCGGGAAAACTTGAAAGGAATTGAATGCAAGCAGTGTAAGAAGTTCTATGATGCAGTTCTACCCAATGATGGGGGCAGGGACCCCAATGGTAACCAGCAGAAGTTACGCTGTGAACATCATGATGGTGTTTCTAGGCATCGATATAGGTATGCTCCTCCTTTGACCCCCGAAGGATTTTGGAACATTGGATTTGAATCTGAAATGTCATAGTATTATTGAGCTCAAAATTCTTATCTTTGTTTGAGCTGTTCATTTGATTTCTACTTCCAGTTTTGCAACTTTGAGGTCCTAAGTAAATTAAAAGAGAAAATAATTCCAAGAAAGCTAAAATAATCCTTCAATTACATGATATAGTTCCAATGTGCTAATTCTACAATTAGTACTTCTTGATATTACATTTTCGCGTGTGTGTATATATATATATATATATATTTATGATTTTAAATTCTATTGTATATCTACCCATGTACCCGATTTCCTTCTCTATTCTTTGATAATAATTTAAAAAAAAAAAAAAATTTAACTTATCAAGAAAGGAAATCTATCATATATATCCAGTATTCAAGAACAAAGATTTGTAAACTTTACTTAATTTTGTTGTCTGGTAGTGACACTTGTCTGTACAATATTTGAGGTATAAAACTTTGGAATGTTGTACAATGTCCAAGGAAAAAATTGGTAGTATTTTGTGGGATTCCTTTTGTGGTCAAAACCTTTAATTTAAAAAAAAAAATTCCACTGCAATATTGATACTGAGTCACTCAAAGCATTACTATACAATTCAGTTTGATTAATTTCTGATCCTTTTAATCCGTTTGCCCATTAATCAGCGTTAGGTTTGAAATTGAACTTGTAAATTTTTAGCTTACTTCAATCACTTCGAAGCTCCAAAGTCGCTGTAACTTTAGACTCTTTCATAATTCTTTTCATTTGCTATGGCCATCGACGCCGTTGCCCACGTGCCGGTGCTGCGTTTCAGTGTTTTTTTTTTTCGGCTTCGATTCGCGCTGAACCTGGCTGTTTCGGCGTAGATCGGGTCGTATCGGCCGAATCGGATTGTTTCGGCCAGCGGCTGAAAGTAACCAGAAATCGGTCCTTGACCGTACATTTTATGTTATTGATTTTACTCAAAGCAGGGACAGATGGTGGAATGTGATTGGTTGTGGACCAGAGAGGAGTCCTAATGCGATGTATTGGAAAGTAGGGCTTTGGCTTCTCGAGAAAATCTGATGGAAAACGAAGGGAGTTGGACTGAGATAGTATCGGAAAATCCATGATTTTCTCGGGAAAGTGATGGTGTTGCAAACAGGGAGATCATATTTATTATTGGGCCTAAAGAGAAAGAGTGGTGGTTGTAATAGGCCCAATGAATTGGGCCGAGTTCAGACTATGGTCCATTTCAGCCTCTCAACCTAATTTGCTATGCCCAGTAATGCAGCTGCTCTATAAATTAACCGTTTGTTTTAACTTTTAATGATGGGTTTCAGTTCGTTCAATAAGATTTGTGATTTGATCTCGGTCTACGCCAAAACTAATTGTTTTGTGCTTCTTGGCTTCTTCTTTCTTTATTTTGTGAATTAAGGCCATAGTAATGTGTTTTTTAAGAATATTTTAATAGTAAAAATATATAGAAAATATAAATAAAAATATTTTTAATAATTTTTTAATTGTCGCACCCCGTTGTACTCACACCTTATTTTTTTCAAAAATTGCCAACTCTCGCACCCGCACCTGAATCTTGAAATGCACTCGTGCTTCTTAGCTTTTAGTCATCCTAATTCTTTCATTATTGTGTTCTTTGTTCATATATGCACTGATCTAATCAATTTATTGTTTCAAATTTTCAATATATGTATGTATGTATGTTTGTATGTATGTATGGGAATTTTTGGCTAAAAACAACTTTAGCTAATTATTGGAGACATAGGTATTGATTCAAGCAATCTACATAAAATGAAGGGATCGGTAGTAGACAAGTAGTGTAATATGGAACTAGCAGTAACAATATGGCTCCCCTCCGTTGGTCACAAAGTGATACTTGTGTCATTGATAAACTTGGGATAAATGGAGATAATGTGAAATTTTTTTTTTCTACTTACAAAGAAAAAAAAAAAAAAAAAAAAAGGAACTTCCAACAGTATTATACCTAAAAAATAGATTCTACATTCCTGTCCTGCTTACCCCATAGGAAATGATAGTTCCAAAATCTAAATATATGTAAAATGGTAAGGGTGATATTCTTCTATAGTCTAAACTATCTCTTTCTACCTTTTGAATTGGTAGTAGTTAGTATGATTGTGTCAAATTTTGAATGAGTAGGACTGGCACCTAGACTGGATACACCCACCCAAATTATTGCAGAGGCCCATACAATCACAGTGTTTGTGGGTAGTCTTTCACACTGTCACCCTCAATAGAAATAAGTTTATATGGTGGTAAAGTATGCTTAGTGTAAGCTATCATGCTACTATTACTCTTTGATGTAGTTATTAAATCTAATAGTTACTCCCAATGTCAATTATTTTTCTTAAAGGGTAAAATTCAGAAATTCTCTGTGGAGAGTTAACCTATTTATAAAATTGTATAGTTAGAAATGAGAACCTGGGTAGGTGTCTATGAGAAACAAATATATATCTTTAAATTTGAGATTAAAGTCATTGCCTTTCTTTAAAAACGCCTTTCTTTTATTTTTTATTTTTTTAAAATCAGGCAACAAATAAGCTAGTATTTTTTAATTTATGATTCTATCTTAGCAATTCACACATAAATCTAACCACCTTAATGCCCCACTTAGTAACAAGCTTACATTATTGGGCTAGGCAAATAAGCTAGTATTTTAATAGGCCAATGAATGCAAAGTTTATAGAAATTACCAAAAACTGAATACAAAATAAACATATCACAAGGATATGCTTGACTATTTTCCGAGAAATGTTCAGATATTATACTGGCATTGGATTGCAGGGTTTGGAAGATATCTCTGTCGCCACATTTATGGAGGGTCATTGAGAGGGTTCACCATGTGATGTTTGTTTTTTTATGCTTGTTGGATTTAAGTTCCCATCAGTTTCTATCTGGGGTTTACTGTGGAATCCAGATTCCAGACTAGGGTCTTGGGCCTCTTGGCCTTTTAGGTTGAGTAAGAGTTAGCTAATGGTAGAGTAAACTTTACTATTCTTTTGCTAGAGTGAGTTACTGAGTTAACATATGGATATGTCAGTGAAGTGGGGCTGCATTTTTAACATCTTTCTTTAACTAGAGGTAGTGGACCATGTGACCGACATTTATTTCTATAAGAAGGGATCGTAATTCGTCAGAAACATGCATAGCTGTTTGGGACTTTGACTTCTGCTTTATTATTTGAAAGTATCAAAGATAAAAATTAATGCTAGGAAATCAATGCACACAGCTCAACTTGTTCCCCGTTGTACACTAAAACATAACATTGCATACTCTTCGTGGTTCTTTATCAACCTCTTCTTTTTTTTTTTGAAAATTTTTTGGTTGAAGAATTTAAAATAGAAGAATTCCATCAAATATAAGTTTTAATTTTTAGGAAATCAATGCACACAGCTCAACTTGTGCCCGTTGTACAATAAAATTCATTAAATGCATTAATATAACATTGCATACTTTTCTTGGTTCTGTATCAACCTCATTTTTTTTTTTTAAAGATTTTTTGGTTGAAGTATTTAAAATAGAAGAATTCCATCCAATATATATTTTAATTTTTATCCCACTTCAAATGACAGTGTGATTTTTAAGATAGCTAAAACATTCTCTTTATGACAATAGAAGAAATAAACATATGAGAAATTATTAGTTACATCAAGAAGAATGTTGAATTGATCCTCTCAACTAATTAAATAAGGGTCATGCTAACGAATGCCCTTATGACATTGGTTAACAATCTATTTTAGGAAAGTTTTAACACCACTTTTATGGGAAATAAAAAAAGCTATCAAAACATTAATTACTTTATTTCATTTTTCCATAAAAACTTTCTTTAAATAGATTGTTAACTAATGCCCAAAGGGCATTTGTTAGCATTTCCCATTAAATAATACCACTTATGCAAATGTGTGAATTATATTCTTAATCTGTACATGAATTAAAAATAAAAAAAAACAACTTGATTATGTCACATTTACATAAACGACGGCGTTTTATTGGTTAGAAAGACCAGGATGACCATTTGAGCAATTCTCTTAGTAGACTTAATAATTTCTCGAAAATAGACCTAAAGCATTTAATTGTCTTATATTTACATAATAGAAAGAAAAATAGAAGCATATAAAGTATAAGCTTTTTGCAATTAGATCAACAATATTCCCTTTCTCAAAAAAAAAAAAAAAAATCAACAATAGTCCATGCAGAGATAATGAACCTAACTTTCCCAACAGCTTCTAATTTTCACTAAAAAGCTTATGCTTTTCAGCTTTTCTTTTCATGTGAATGAAACTTTCTCCCTCAACGTAATAATTTGATCTTTTGCCCAAATTAAATAATGTAATGCATCTTCAAAAACATAACCCAAGATCTCTCTTTGATTGCTGCACCATCCACCTAATAAATAGCTCATGCAAATTGATTAAAAAAAATTAAAAATTTGAAATTGTGTATCCCAATGCAAACTATATTATATACCATATACCAAGTATGAAATCCATGCTCATTTGCTCACTATATCTTGGAATCTGTCTGTCAATATCACACTGATTTTCACGTGCATGCAGGTGCCTTATCTTTTTTCTTTTCTATCAATAAAAACAAAAAAAAAACCTTACAAGATTGCTTTAAAAAGTACCTTATATTAAACATTAAAAAAAGAAAAGAAAAGAAAGAAAAAACCCTTATCAATTATCACAGTTATAAAACACATATTAAAAAATAACCCGATATTGCTTGTCAAGCTGATCTAAAATTGTTTACGACATTATGGATGTCTAGGGGCAAAGACTCCATCCACACAAACAAAGGGTAAGACAACCAATCTCTCCTAGCCAAGGCAAAGGCAACCTTGTTGCCATTTTGACGCACATGAGAGAAACTAAAAGTTTTGCAAGCTATTAACATTAGACCTTACATCTCTTGCTCTTAAACATGGTATTCAATAATTTAGACAAAAACTAACAGCCTTCCAAATGCTACCCCTAGTGTACGTATAGACTCTATAAAATTCACCCTAGGGGCCTAATCAAGGATTTATATGAAACCCAACGATACTTAGTTCTGAACATAAAAGGCAAGGCACCCAAGATTACAAACACACAATATTTTCATGATTCAAAAGCATCACTACCTCTACAAATCTACAACACAAGTCCCATGATATTATTCACCAGAGAGAAAAAATATTTACCACCAATTCTACAGCCATTTTTTTAGCACTAACCTTTCTCAACCAAAACATTGATACTGTTGCTGTCATTCTTGTTATGATCATCATTCTAGTAGGTTGTTTGCACTCTTGACAGCATCAAATGCTTGGAACGGAGAATTTGGGTGTCATAGCAATCATATCCTGTGCGCACCTTATGGCGGAGATAAATGGCTGGAACATGCTCAACAATCCAGTAATGTGACCCTTGTTCAGGATCCAAACTTTCTACTAATTCTTTAGGCAAGTCCAAAATTCCCAATACTTTGAGGTTTCTCAGATGTTGGATTCCAGAAGGCACCTCTTTTAGTAGTGGACTGAGCCCCATGACAAGATCTTCAAGAAGAGGCAATGCTCCTTCATCTATCATCAATGAATTCACTGCATTTAAACAGTCAAGGCGTAGCTCCTTGAGTTTTGGAAACCCTCCTACCTTAAAGTGCAGTTGCTCTCCATTGTATGCTTGGTGTGAGATCTTGAGGTTCCATAAGCTAGGTAGATTTTGAATGACTTCCAATGGGTCCTCGTTCAACCTTGACCAATATATCATTAATTTAGCTAGATGTTGAAGCTTTGGAATCCAATTTGGTAACTTCTCCAAACGCCCTTTTATGTAGAGGCGTTGGAGACATTGAGGTGGAGATGAAATGAATTGTAAATCAATTATCTCATCTTCCCTTATTGAGGCTATATCTAGTGATTGAAGGTGGTTCATCTTTTCAATAGAGGCACACAAAGCCTTCATGGTTTCCTTTGATACATTTTTTATGCCTAGCTTCCTCAATTGTCTCAACTTTCCCAACTCTTCAATTAGATCAACCCCTCCATGATTCAACTCCACAACACATAACTTTTGCAAGTCCTTTAAACACCCAACCCCTTCTTGTATCTTTACCCCTTTTTCCCAAGCCAAACTGAAACCTATTCGGTTGTCGCGATGGTAGGCTATAAGGTAGCGCAACTTACGAAGCATGTTAATCTCTACTGGTATATCAAACACTAGAGACTGCTTTAGATCTAAAATCTCCAGATTTTGCAACTTTCCTATGGATTTCGGAAGCATTTTTACTTTGGTATTTCTCAAACTTAAATATCTTAAATGAAATAAATTTCCCACATCTTCAGGAATGCAATCTAGTGGAGCATCTTCAAAATCCATTACTTTCAAAAGCTTGAAATTAGCACAAAAAGTATTCATATAGAACTTTGGCAATTCATCAAGATTGAACAATAAAAGAGAATGAATGTAAGTGTCCTCAAATCCCTTAAGTATAGTATATGAAACTCCATCTACTAACATGCGTCGAGTTAGTCCTTCAAAACTAGACTCGTGTTTTGAGAAATTATGACAAAAACCCAAATCCTTCATCTTTCGGAGGATGATCTCACGCATGAGATCATGGAGCCGACACTGTCTAACTCTTCCATCAGATTCAACCTTAGATACTTGAACCAAGTTTCTGTGGATTAATTCTATCAAGTATTCTTGTGAAACTTGTTCTAGTGTTTTACCCTCAGTTTCTTTTACAAAACCTTCAGCTATCCATTGCCGAATCAATCTTGCACTATTAATAGGGCAGCCCTCTGGATACATACCAAGGTATAAAAAGCAAGATTTAAGGTTGTAAGGTAGGTCTTCATAACTTAGAGATAGAATCTTGTTGACACTTGCAAGATGGGGATTTCTTCCAAACTCAAAGCCAAGGCCATCATGCAAGTTTTGCCATTCAATGACAGTTTTGTCTTTGGTTGACAAAAGGCCACCAATAGCAACAATTGCAAGTGGTAATCCTTCACACTTCTTGACAATGTCAACAGACAAATTCTTCAATGCTTGGGGACATTGTCCTCCAAAATCAAATTGGAAAGCTCTCTTGCAGAAAAGCTCCCATGCCTTATTGAAAGGTAGTGCTTGCAACTCGTAAACATGAACATGTGATGATTTTTTACAAAAACTAGCAACCTCCTTATTTCGTGTTGTGATCAAAATTCTACCACCCATATGACTATCGAGTAAGGCATGTTTTATACCCTCCCAAAAGTCAATTTTCCATACATCATCAAATACAACCACATACCTCTTTTGCCATAAGTAATCTCTCAATTTATTGACCAACGACTCTTCTTCCATTGCGTCAATTCCCAATAGAGGAGGCTCTTTTCTAGAATCACGAAATTGCTTTATTATGCTTCTAAGTAGATCCTCGATATTGTAAGATTGAGACACTGGGATCCAAGCATGGCATTCAAAGCATCCTCTCACTATTTGGTGGTCATAGACTTTCTTCACAAGAGTGGTCTTGCCTAGTCCCCCCATTCCCACCACTGAAACCACTATACGATGAGACAGTCCTTCTACCAACCAGCCAATCAATTCATCTCTAGGAGATTCAATTCCTACAATGTCCCTATCATCAAGATAAAGAGAATCCTTTCGAGGGTCATGCCACCTAACATTCCGAGCACTACTGCTTGATTCTAGGCCAGTGGATTGGAAGCCATATTTTTCACTTCTTTCCTTGATTTTCTGGAGCAATGCTTTGATCTTTTGAACTTTAACGGCTATTTTGTGGTGAGGTATTAACATGGTAATCAAGCGAGCAGATTTTTTGAGGAAACTATTGAATCCATGACGCGGATGAGGATGATGATGTTGAGCCACGTGAAGCAAGTACTCATCCATGAAAACATCTATTTGGAAAGCTACTTCTCTTACTTGTTTCACCCAAGTTTTAACACCCTCGCTGATGTCCTCCTCTACTGCGGCCCTTGCATCTGCATCCTTGAGAAATGACTGAATGCTCTCCAGTTCATCTTTGATGTTAGCTACTTCTTCATGGATGTCCTGTAGCAGTGTTGCTTCTCTGCTTAACAAGGAAATCAGCTTGTCGATAAGAGGGGATACTACCCCCTCTGCCATGTAGCTTATCTTTTTACTTCAACGTTTATTTCATCTGATTTTTTGGCTCCTCCCTATGAACAAATATTGCCTGAGGTTGAGCTCTTGTAGATCAAATATCCACTCTATACAAAGAATAACTGCAGATTAAAAAATATAAGATAATGTATGAACGAGTCCATAGAAGATGATAAATGATGAACCTGCATTATTGATGAGAAAAGCAACGACAGAAGTCTTAGCTGGTAAGGTGGACTACACCAGTAGTTACCTTTGTCGAGCTATTTGTCATGGTACACGCTCATTAAACTCATATGATTAAATATTGCTCTTTTTATTTGTTCATTACTATTGTGCAATTTAACTACGGTTACACCTTCCGTTACTAAAGTCAGCTTAAGTTTGAGACCTTACTACCTCAGCAATAAACCACCTCTTATTTGCATTTTCTATTCCCAAAATTCTCTCTCCTTCCTATTCCTCTCTCTGCTATTAGAATTATCTAAGTTCCTCAATGCAGCATAATTGGCCTATTTTCATGACTTTTTGGTGAGTTCATTTCAACCAACCAGGTGGAAACTACAATTTCTTGATCTGCAGGATTGAGATCATTGGACATTAATTTCAAACTTGAAAGTAGGCTTTATTTGACTAATGGCTATTTTAGAATGAATATAACTCTAATTCGATATTCTAATCCAAGAGATTCAATCAACTCACGGCTTTTATACGAGACTACGTAATTCTCCACATAAACTTCGTATGTACCAATTTGTTTTAGCTCAAGTCCAGAATTTAATCAATTAATAATAATAAAAATGAGTAAAATACAAGTTTAATCTATCTAATTAAAAACTTTAGAATTATGAATTGATTCTTTATTAGATATAAACTAAATTAGCCCATGTGAAAATGGGTGTAAGAAAACTAAAACTCACCAAAGTAAGTGATGCTTTCTACACAGGTCACCCAACAAAAATACAGAACCAAACTTATCCAAGCTAAGGTTTTGGCACAAAACTAAAACAGCAGAAATGGAAAATTCAAACCAAAAAAAAAAAAAAAAAGTGAGAGAGAAAAATGCCTTAACGAAAGCAAACTTCAAATTTTATCTATAAAAGTAGAATGAGCAAAGCTAATGGCATTCCCTTCATTAAAATAAACCCCTAGTAAATTACACCAATAATGTGAGGAGGGAACATTGCTTCAATAGTTTTGGTGACTTGCAATGTTCCAAAAAGTTGGTAGTTGGTCTTCCTCACCATGTATTTTGGGTTATAGCAGAAGAGCCCTTGATGATCGAGGGTCTACAATCCATGGTTTAAAGCTTTAGTGTAGATTATATTGTGCAGATGGAGTCACTTCCTATAGATATTGAGTGTATTTTGTTTGCAGATGCATGCTAGTTTTTACTTGATTAAAATTACTGTCTTGATTCTCAAGGGAAAAAGAAAAAGAAAAAAAGAAAGAGGAAGCACATTTTCATGGAATTGACTATTATGTATACATCTAACATCTGAGCTGTTAGGTGGTGCACAATTCTTGGGTTTATACATAGGAGTTCAAAGCACCCCTAGCCTAGCCACAATGACTAAAGGCTGGTTATCTATCATATTATTTAAGGGTTCCTCCTGTTTTGATTCCTTATTTTTTAGTTTAAAAATATCCATACACTCGTATGTTTAAGTAAAAATAAAACTAAAGGATAATCCTGTAAAATTGCAATTCTAACTCCCACTAAAACATGACCCAAAAAATAAGACCACTCTCCTATTAATTTTCAAATTACTTTTTTTTGAATTACTTTATCTACTTATAAATTATATTCTCAAAATAAAAATCATATATATAAAATAAAAACACTGTGTTTTTATTTTGCTAAAAAAAGCCTCATCGTATGCACGAAGCGCGTGTAATGATGCTAGTATCCTTTAAAGTGGCTGATGAAACAGGGATCAAACGAAAGGAACCACAACCACCTCTTATGTGTGCAAGGTATCTCATGCAATACATGTATACCCTTGTCACAAATTGTAAGTCCCACTAGGCTGTATGACACGATGTGAGACTATTGTGAGATGGAAACATCAGTTACATACTACAAGCTACAAACAGCAGCCTAATGCCATAATATGATGGATTAACATTTTAACAAGGAAAAATTGCAGTAAACCTACCTGTAGTTTGGTCGGTTTTGACTAAGCCACTTGTATTTTGAAAATTGTCGCTTAATCCACTTGTGGCAATCTCTGTTAGATAATTGTTACCCACCTCGTTAGAAAAAAACACATTTTAATAATACTAATAAAAAACATAAAAGAGAATGCATTAAACACCTCTTAAGAAAAACTTTCTTACACTATTTTTCTTGGGGCTGATTAACACAAGATTAGATCTAGACAATCAGGTTGCTCTTGCTGTCTTGCTGCTGCTCCAATCTTGTGAGTTGAATGCTTTCTCTTCTCATGATTTCGTTTTTGTTGTTTCTTTGTTTTTGCTTTTCGGCCTTGGGTTTTGAGCAGTGGCTAACAGCGGGGGTGGTGTTGGATTTGCTAGATTGCTAGTTTTTTTTTTCAGATTTTTTTTTTAACTTGCAAATCTGGGATTTTTGAAGAGAACCCAGCACAAGAGAGAGGGATAGAGTTTTATTTCTGTAAGAAGGGATCGTAATTCGTCAGAAACATGCACAGATGTTTGGGACTTTGACCTCTGCTTTATTATTTCATTCATTTGCAAGTATTAAAGATAAAAGTCAATGCACACAGCTCAACTTGTGCCCGTTGTACACTAAAATTCATTAAATGCATTCACATAACATTGCAAACTCTGTAAGAAGGGATCGTAATTCGTCAGAAACATGCGCAGCTGTTTGGGACTTTGGCCTCTGCTTTATTATTTGCAAGTACTAAAGATAAAAGTCAATGCTGGGAAATCAATGCACACAGCTCAACTTGTGCCCGTTGTACACTAAAATTCATTAAATGCATTTACATAACATTGCATACTCTTCGTGGTTCTTTATCAATTTTTTGGTTGAAGTATTTTAAATAGAAGAATTCCTACAAATATAAGTTTTAATTTTTAGGAAATCAATGCACACAGCTCAACTTGTGCCCGTTGTACACTAAAACTGATTAAATGCATTAATATAACATTGCATACTTTTCTTGGTTCTTTATCAACCTCTTTTTTGTTTTTAAAGATTTTTTTGGTTGTAGTATTTAAAATAGAAGAATTCCATCCAATATAAGTTTTAATTTTTAACCCATTTCAAATGACATTGTGATTTTTAAGATAGCTAAAACATTCTCTTTATGACAATAGGAGAAAGAAACATATGAGAAATTATTAGTTACACCAAAAAGATTGTTGAATTGATCTTCTCAACAAATGAAATAATGCCACTTATACAAATGTGTGAATTATATTCTTAATCAGTACACGAATTAAAAATAAAAAACAACTTGATTATGTTACATTTACATAAACGATAGCGTTTTATTAGTTAGAAAGATCAAGATGACCATTTGAGCAATTCTCTCAGTAGACTTAATAATTTCTCGAAAATAGACCTAAAGCATTTATTAGTCTTATATTAACATAATAGAAAGAAAAAGAGAAGCATATAAAGTATAAACTTTTTGCAATTAGATCAATAATATTCCCACCACCGCACACCATTGATGCGATGGTCACTCCACAAGTATAAGTGCTTGTGGAGTGTGGGGGGCAAAGGTCGGAGTTCAAGTTTCCAGGAGGGAGCTTCATACACATATACACTTAAATTAGGCTAGAGTAAAATTCTATCTTGTATAAAAAAAAAAAAAAAAACAATATTCCCTTTCTCAAAAAAAATAAGAAAAAGATTAACAATATTCCATGCAGAGATAATCAAACTAACTTTCCCAACAGCTTCTAATTTTCACTAAAAAGCTTATGCTTTTCAGCTTTTCTTTTCATGTGAATGAAACTTTCTCCCTCAACGTAATAATTTGATCTTTTGCCCAAATTAAATAATGCAATACACCTACAAAAACATAACCCAAGGTCTCTTTTTGATTGCTGCATCATCCACATAATAAATAGCTCATGCAATTTGATTAAAAAAAACATAATAAAAATTTGAAACTGTGTATCCCAATGCAAACTATATTATATAATGGGAAATGCTAACGAATGCCCTTAGGGCATTGGTTAACAATCTATTTAAAGAAGGTTTTTATGGGAAAATGAAATAAAACAATTAATGTTTTAACAGCTTTTTCTATTTCCCATAAAAGTGGTATTAAAACTTTCCTAAAATGAATTGTTAACCAATGCCCTAAGGGCATTCGTTAGCATAACCCATAATATATACCAAGTATGAAATCCATGTTCATTTGCTCACTATAACTTGGAATCTTTTTGCCAATATCACACTGATTTTCATGCGCGTTGCTTTAAAAAGTACATTATATTAAACATTAACCAAAGGAAAAAAAAACACTTATCAGTTATCACAGTTATAAAACACATATTAAACAATAACCACATATTGCTTGTGAAGCTACATCCGATATATCGGCCGAAAAATTAACAAGTCTTCAATGGATCTCCACACAAGCAATCATTGTTTATAAACGACACCGTTTCAAGGTGATCAAACGGTGACCCATCAGGAATAGACCCACAAAGATGGTTGTGACTCAGATCCAAGTGCTCGATATATTTCGCCGACAATAACGAACCGGGTATTGGACCCTTCAAGTTGTTATACAATAAATCAAGAGCCATGAAATACAAGTTGGACCCGAAAACGTCCGGTATTTTGCCTTCAAGACCGTTTCGGCTCAAATTCAAGATACCCATTCGGGTATTGCTTAGCAAACCGGCCTGAATTTAACCCGAAATCGAGTTGCAATCCAAACTGGGAGTCGAAAGAACCGGCATTTTCCCAAGTTGTTTTGGTATCGGACCCGAAATTCGGTTCTTGGACAAATCCAAGTTGGCAAGTCTGTACATTTGGGACATGGAAGTGGGTATTGAACTGGTGATTTGGTTTCGGCTTAACAATGCCCGACTCAGCATCCCGAGTTTGCCGATATAGGCCGGTATCTTGCCCGATATTTGATTGTTTCGGAGATCAAGGTGCATCAAGTTGGACATACCAACGACTTAGTCCTCTTTGACTAATTAGTCCTCTTTGGTCTATCATTTACAAAAGGTTAAACACTTCCACAGTTTAAAATGATAAGCATTTGGTCACATTCTTATTTCATAACACATATGAAATACATTTGAGATGGAACTCTATTATGCTCATAGCATATACTAAGCAAAGCTTCTTCTCATTGATAAGATAAGAACTTAGCTGATTGCACTCAAGTTTATGGCATTCACCATATCAAATAAAGTACTCTATTTTGACCAAACCATTTTATTAGGGTGTATAAGGGACTGTACTTTGGTGTACTATGACATGTTCCTCACAAATAATAATATACATTTAGAAATATTTATCATTTCTAGTTAATACCTTTGAAATACCTTTGAGATGGAGCTCTATTATGCTCATAGCATATACTACGCAAAGCTTCTTCTCATTAATAAGATAAGAACTTAGCTGATTGCACTCAAGTTTATGGCATTCACCATATCAAATAAAGTTCTCTCTTTTGACCAAACCATTTTATTAGGGTGTATAAGGGATTGTACTTTGGTGTACTATGACATGTTCCTCACAAATAATAATATACATTTAGAAATATTTATCATTTCTAATTAATACACCATTCAATTCAAATCATCATGCTTATATAAATTATATCATGCTTTGATATAAATTTCAAGAATTTGAAATTTAAAAGTTTCAATCTAGCATGCCACAAATAAAGAATCAAATAAATAACACTAAGATAGTAGCATATCCATTGCCTACTAATATCTCATTCTTGGACAAAACCATTCTTAAATAACAAATTGGCTTTTCTTGATATTAGGTATACGAAAATATAGCATTGGTCAAGAAAACTTCTTGTCAAAACTCAATTTCACTTCAACAATGCACTTTCCATGAACTTTTGACTCACTATGGATATTCACAAGCACCTCTAGTTCTATAGAAGACTCCTCATAAGCCTTGAATTGTGCCTTGTAACAGGGCCGGCCCTAAACATTTTAGGGCTTAAGGCGAGAATTAAAAATTGAGCATTTTTTATACTTATATATTAATTAAATTAATATTTATTTAATATTTTTATATTATAATATATTTTATTCAAGATTTGTTGTATTGCAAAATTGAACATCATTGTTATCTTGCAGTTGTATCATTTCATTATTATCTAACTCTTTTTGGTGAATTTCTTGCTCATTTGTGATATTTTCATCTAAATTTTGTGTTATATTTTGTTTATTAATAATAACAAATTTATCCATTGATTCTTTTTGAGACTCAATTAATTTTTCTTCTTTTTTTAAGTTTTTCATATCCAGATAGATATTTCCTAGTAAACATTTCTAATCAAATAATATACTTATAAAGACTAAAATAAAAAATAACTTTCAAGTGTAGAGCAAATGAAAAATGAACTTGATTTATATAAAAAGTATTGTTGTAGTTTCACCGATGACTGAACAATAAATAAATTTTAGCAATTTCGACTTGCATAAATAAAGACTTACTCAGTATATGGCCATGAACTAATATATATATATATATATATATATATATAAATTGAAAACACAAGATTAAAATTTAAAAAAAAAAAAAAAAAAAAGCACAACCATAACAAAAATTTAAGCACAAGTACACAACTATAACACAACAAGGCTAATTAATAAGACCCACCAAAAAAATAAAACACAAAACAAATTAATAACCTAATATGCAATACCTAATACAAATTAAAAAAACACAAACAAATTAATAACCCATTCAGATTTCAGACTTATCTATAACCCACCCAATACCCAAAAAGACAAAAACACACAGTAGCACTCTTTATAAAAAATCCTATCTATGAGACTATGACTATCTAACCCAAATCCAAAAAGAAGAAAATGCAGCAGCAAGCTTTATTAAAAAAAAAAAAAAAAAACCTTGAAGGATGCTGAACGAACGGCTGAACGGAACTAAGACTGAGGAAGAGCCGAAGAGGAAGAGAAAGGCCGGAGAAACTGAGGAACTGAGAAAGCTTGCTGCCAGGGCCAGAGAGTAGATGAGATCAGTGAGATTTGAGAACAGGGGAGAGAAAGGGATTCAAGGAATCAGAGAGAATGAGAATGAGAGACAGAGAGAGGCGGAGAGCAGAGATTAGAATAGAAAGAAAGGTAAAATTTTTAGGGTTTTGAGTTATTTTATTTGTTATGATTTGTGATTGTTTCATGGTTAATGTGTTAGACCAGATTTGTTGTTTATCCGTATGATTTTTGGGTTGTCTGATTTACCAAAATTTTTGTCTTTTGGTTAAAAGGATGTGCCAAAATTTTGTACTTTACCTTAAACTCAATTTTTGTTTTTCTCTACTGTGTCAAATTGTTGTGCTTTGCCTTAAACTAAATTTTTTTTTTCCCTACCGTGTCAGATTTTTGG
Source organism: Castanopsis chinensis (assembly GCA_032878915.1). NCBI lineage: Eukaryota > Viridiplantae > Streptophyta > Magnoliopsida > Fagales > Fagaceae > Castanopsis > Castanopsis chinensis. Next base: position 5,371,475 of record JAVQMG010000091.1, read on the forward strand.
GGCTTCCCTTGAAACTATTTTTTTTTTCTCTACTCCCTCTTATTTTCTAAAATTTTGGGGCCTCCCTTCCACTTGAGGCCTTAGGTGACCGCCTAACTCACCTAAGGGAAGGGCCGGCCATGTCTTGTAGTTGCACACATGCAACATTGCACCTGAATCAAAACACCAATCGAAAAGATTTGTAATTACAACCATATGAAATATAGTGATCTTTATTACATACATTACTCACCATAGCAATAATGTCCTTAATGACAATTGCTTCATTAACATTTTCATCTTCATCTTTCTTATTCTTTAAGAACTTACATTCTCAAATGTAATGGACTTTCTTTCCACAAAGAAAACATGACATTCTACTTGTCATTGTTGGAATCCTTAGAGTTGTTCTTCTAAAACGATTTACACTCTTATTCACATTCAAGTGTTTATTGTTCTTACTAGAACTTCCAATTTTAACATTGTTCACATTAACTTTAGGGTCTGTTTGGTTGGGAGGATGGAAAAGTAAGAGAATAGAAAATAGAGGGAGGATGGAAAAGTTTTTAGTTTTCCTCATTTGTGTTTGGTTGAGAGGGTGGAAAAGTGGAGGGATAGAAAAATTTTTGATTTGGTTGAAAATAAGGTTTGTATAAATTTATCATCATGTCCCTCTTAAATAAAACAAAAAGTAATACATTATACTTATTTAAAAAATTGTGTATAAATGAAAGTAAACATTTCCAAAAATAACATAAAAAAATCATCCAAAAGTGTTTTCTTAAAAAAATAATAAAAATAAAAATTAAAAAAGAAGGAAGGAAAAGAAGAAGAACCCACTACCTCACAAAACTAAAAAAAAAAAAAAAAAAAAAAAAAACCAAAAAGGCCAACATAACCCAAAAAAAAAAAAAGCCAACGTTAAAGGAAACTGGAAAAGAAAAAAAAAAAAAAAAAAAAAAAAACAAAAACAAGGCAAGCCAACGTTACAAGTAAACTGGAAAAGTGATAAGTGAAAAAAAAAAAAAAAAAAAAGTCAGAAACATTAATTAGAGGTGGGGTAGTTTTGTCCAAATATTTTTCTCACTTTTCACTCTAATTTTCTCTCCAATTTGGAGAGATTATATTTTGAAGGGAGAGGAGAGAAAACTGGTGGGTCCCACCACTTTTCTCTCCCCCTCTCCCTCTCAACCAAACAATGAAAAATATCATTTTTCACCCTATTTTCCTCTCTCTATTTTCCATCCTCCCTATTTTCATCCCAACCAAACATACCCTTAGAATCGGTGTTAGATACACCTTTAACCGAACTTTCCTCTTCAATTCAATGATGTGGTTTGAATTGATCTAAAGTGAGATCTTTTGACATGTTTCTTAATTTCTTCACATAGATTAGAAAATCACTTAGGAAAATATTCATATACTCTATCACTTTAAGAGTTTAAATTCTCATCCTTTAGATTTTCTACTTCACTTTATAACATTTAAACATGTTAAAATTTCATTCTTATATCTCAATTCGTACCTTCAATTTGAAACTAAGAAACTTGTCAATCAATTTGAAATTCAAATTACCCATGAACAAGAAATTCGTACCTTCAATGTTCAAACTATGAACATGGCTTTTAATGTATTCACAATGTGAAAGAATCATCACCTTGTCTTGCCAACAAAGAAATTTGTTTCTTTGGGCCTTCTTCCATTGAATCTTCTTTATGATTGATTCATCATTTGAAGAACTCTTCAAATCCAAGCCAATTGCTCTTTCTACCATGCAAAATTGGTTCCATCAAAGCGATCCAATTTCACCAAACTATGGTTCAACATCTTTAATGTTCTACCATCATTTACTCCTTGTCTTGTAGTCAAATATTGTCTAAGATTGTTGGGGATATTACACAAAATAATAATGGAAGAATAAGGTTAACACAAAAGACAAACAGAAAATAGATAACTTAGAGGCACTATATCATTTTCCTTATACAATATTTGTCTTCCACACTTTTGTTGCTAAAGTCGCAAATTTGTCCCCAAGATACAACCAAGATGTTGGGTTCTACAGATAACAATTCTGGATAATGACCACAGGATTTCTTGTGTTTCTTGTATTTTACCTTGTGAACATAAGCCTCTATTTATATCCAATAGGGTTATGTTTCATGAAAAGGCATGTACAAAGAGTTAGTTATTTTTTAAGTGAACATAAGCCTCTATTCATGAAAAGACATGTATGGAGAGTTAGTTATTCTTTCATAAAACAGTTAACAAATATTGAAACTTATTCAATCTTTCTGAATAGTCACCAGAAAATTCTACAGAAAATTCATATTTTCAAATTTTCACTTAGAAAATTTCAGAACTTGAATTTTCACTTTATGAAACCATATTTTCCAAATGAAACCATCATTATTTCAACCTATTTTTGTATATACCTATATATACAACAATGCTACTAGTAGTACTCTTTGATTCGGTTATTAAATTAAAAGTTACATCCTATGTCTACTATTTTTTCTTGAAGGGTAAAATTCTGAAATTCTCTATGGAGAGTTAACCTATTTATAAAATTGTATAGTTGGAAATGAGAACCTGGCTAGATGTCTATGAGAAGCAAATATGTATCGTGATTATGCTAGCTTATTTGTTTAAAGTTGAGATTAAAGTCACTGCCTTACTTGAAAAACAGCTAGCTTAAACTCTCTCTCTTTTTTTCCTTTTTATCCGGCAACAAATAAGCTGGTAATTTTTTTTTGAAATAGTTACAATATGTTGCTAACCTCACAGTTCAAACCATTTCTCCCCTAGTCCCTCAAGCACTTTGTGCATTGAGAAGTGCTAATTAAATTACAAGATTTTTAAAATAAGCTATTATTTTAATAGGCCAATGAATGCAAAGTTAATTGAAATTACCAAAAACTGATTATAAAATTGACGTATCAAGAAATGTTCAGACATTATATTGACATTGGATTGCAGGATTGGGAAGACATCTGTATTGCCATATTTATGGAGGGTCATTGAGAGGGTTCACCATGTGATGTTTGTTTTTTTATGTTTGTTGGATCTAAGTTCCCATCAATTTCTATTTGGGGTTTACTGTGGAATCCAGGCTAGGTCTTGGGCCTCTTGGCCTTTTAGGTTGAGTAAGAGTTAGCTAATGGTAGAGTAAACTTTACTATTCTTTTGCTAGAGTGAGTTACTGAGTTAACATATGGATATGTCAGTGAAGTGGGGCTGCATTTTTAACATCTTTCTTTAACTAGAGGAAGTGGACCATGTGACCGACATTCATCTCTATAAGAAGGGATCGTAATTCGTCAGAAACATGCATAGCTGTTTGGGACTTTGACCTCTGCTTTATTATTTGCAAGTATCAAAGATAAAAATTAATGCTAGGAAATCAATGCGCACAGCTCAACTTGTTCCCCGTTGTACACTAAAATTCATTAAATGCATTAACATAACATTGCATACTTTTCTTGGTTCTTTATCAACCTCTTTTTTGTTTTTGAAGATTTTTTGGTTGAACTATTTAAAATAGAAGAATTCCATCAAATATAAGTTTTAATTTTTAGGAAATCAACGCACACAGTTCAACTTGTGCCCGTTGTACACTAAAATTCATTAAACGCATTAATATAACATTGCATACTTTTCTTGGTTCTTTATTAACCTCTTTTTTGTTTTTTTTTTTGTTTTTCAATTTTTAATCCATTTCAAATGACATTGTGTTTTCTAAGATAGCTAAAACATTCTCTTTGTGACAATGAGGAAAGAAACATATGAGAAATTATTAGGTACACCAAGAGGACTGTTGAATTGATCCTCTCAACTAATAAAATAATGTCACTTATACAAATGTGTGAATTATATTCTTTAACAATACACGAATTAAAAATAAATAAAAAAACAGCTTGATTATGTCACATTTACATAAACAACGGCGTTTTATTGGTTAGAAAGACCAAGATGACCATTTGAGCAATTCTCTCAGTGGACTTAATAATTTCTCGGAAGTAGACCTAAAGCATTTATTAGTCTTATATTAATATAATGGAAAGAAAAAGAGAAGCATATAAAGTATAAATTTTTTGCAACTAGATCAACAATATTCCCTTTCTCAAAAAAGAAAAAGATCAACAATATTCCATGCAGAGATAATGAACCTAACTTTCCCAACAGCTTCTAATTTTCACTAAAAAGCTTATGCTTTTCAGCTTTTCTTTTCATGTGAATGAAACTTTCTCCCTCAACGTAAAAATTTGATCTTTTGCCCAAATTAAATAATGTAATACACCTTCAAAAACACAACCCAAGATCTCTCTTTGATTGCTGCATCATCCACCTAATAAATAGCTCATACAAATTGATTAAAAAAAAATTAAAAATTTGAAATTGTGTATCCCAATGCAAACTATATTATATACTATATACCAAGTATGAAATCCATGCTCATTTGCTCACTATAGCTTGGAATCTGTCTGCCAATATCACACTGATTTTCACGTGCATGCAAGTGCCTTACCTTTTTTCTTGTCTATCAATAAAAACAAAAAACAAAAACCTTACAACATTGCTTTTAAAAAGTACCTTTTATATATATATTGATAGTAAAAAGTACCTTATATTAAACATTAACAAAAGAAAAAAAATCACTTATCAGTTATCACAGTTATAAAACACATATTAAACAATAACCAGATATTGCTTGTGAAGCTGAATCCGATATATCGGCCGAAAAATTAACAAGTCTTCAATGGATTTCCACACAAGCAATCATTGTTCATAAACGACACCGCTTCAAGGTGATTAAACGGTGACCCAGCAGGAATAGACCCACAAAGATGGTTGTGACTCAGATCCAAGTGCCCGATATATTTTGCCGACGATAACGAACCGGGTATCGGACCCTTCAAGTTGTTATACGATAAATCAAGAGCCATGAAATACGAGTTGGACCCGAAAACGTCCGGTATTTTGCCTCCAAGACCGTTTCGGCTCAAATTCAAGATACCCATTCGGGAATTTCTTAGCAAACTGGCCGGAATTTGACCCGAAACTGAGTTGGAATCCAGATTGAGAGTCGAAAGAACCGGCATTTTCCCGAGTTGTTCCGGTATCTGACCCGAAATCCGGTTCTCGGACAAATCCAAGTCGGCAAGCCTGTACATTTGGGAAATGGAAGTGGGTATTGAACCGGTGATTTTGTTTCGGCTCAACAATGCCCGACTCAGCATCCCGAGTTTTCCGAAATCGGCCGGTATCTCGCCCGATATTTGATTGTTTCGGAGATCAAGGTGCATCAAGCTGGACATACCAACAATCGACGCCGGAATCTCGCCGGAGATGGCATTATCGGCGACGTTAAGAACGGTAACCCTCTTGAGATTTCCGATATCCGCCGGAATTTTTCCGGTTAACTTGTTTCCGATAAGGTCAAGGATTCGGAGAGAGGAGAGAGAGGTGAGACACTTGGGTATCTCGCCCGATATTCCTTTCCAGTCAGCGACTATAAGGTTGGTGAGACGGTCGAGCTTGCAAATTTCGGGCGAAATCGAACCGGTCATGTACCCGGTACGACCCGATTTTACGAAAATCGGGTCCTCCGATTCGCCGCGGAGGTTTATATCGGCGACTCGGTTTGTTGTTGGGTCACAGTTAACGCCGTACCATTTGGAAGAGCAACAGTCGTTACCAGTCCAGGTTTTGAAGATGCCCAAGTAAGGCTCGGTCAGGGCGGCTTTGAAGGCTAGTAGAGCTGCCCGGTCTGACGGCGGGCAGGAGTTAACGGTGGAGATAACGGTGAGAGTTAGAGTGAGTGGTACTATGAAGAAGGAGAAGGAGAAGAAACCCATGATGTGTTTGAAAGGTTTGGTTTTTTTTAAGAATGTGAAATGGGGTTTTGAGGATGTTTGTATTGTGTTGTGTATGTACTATGTAATATGATAAGAGTGTGTTTTTCTGAGAAAGAGGGAGAGAGGGAATGGGAGATGAGGAAGATGAGTTTGTTTAAATACATGTTTTTGGACTAAAGAACCCTTTGGTTTGGCGTGTAAAATTACAGTTCTAGAGGTTGATTTGATTGGTTCATTGCACATGCAGATTATGCTACAATTCTTAAAAAGCAATTATTATGACTACAAAAGGATGCTAATGTAACCTACATTCGGCTAGTCTAGTTAGTAAGATATCAGGCTAACAAGTTTTTAGATTTGAGTTCGAGCGAGTCAATAATTAATGAGTGTGGGTACTTTTTATAGATCGGGAGTATGAGGCCTTGCCTGAGAGTGAGTAAAGTGTTATTATGGTCACGCTGAGGTAGGGAAGTCACATTGGTCGCCTTCCTCTACCTATTTTTTGTTTACAAAAAAAAAAAAAAAAAGGATGCCATGAGTTTATTTAGGATTCGCTTATTTTGCTGAAACTGAAAACTTTTTGCTGAAAATATTATAGATAAAGGTAAAATTTTACTGAAATAGTACAACAAAACCCATGAATAATACCAAAAAGTGTAATAGAGCCATAAATAGTAACAAAATAAGCTGTCTTTTCAATTTGGACCTATACGCATACTATATATATGTGAATTGCAGCTATAAAGAGCATTCATTTCGTAGAGCAAACTCCAACTACATTAACAACCAATTGGTGTATTAGCCAGATGATGATGAACAATTATCATAGATCGAATATCAAAAATGAAGAAAGGATTCAGATTTGTATTAGATTTTGTAAGTTAGTATAATGTTCTCTGATCATTATATAAGTCCTAAGCGCCAACTTTGAGAGTGACATAATCATAATACTTGTATATAAGTTTGATTATCTCTAAAGCACGTCAAAATTAAACAATTGTAAAGATATTTGGATTTTATAGTGATGATATATATATATATTTTTTAATTTACTACCAATTTTAGTACAGAAGACTAACAAAATAACATGATAATGAATGTGATCCGTGTTATACCAACAACATAATAAATCAATTTTTGGTGTCTTAAAAGTTGACGTACCTGTAAAGTTTTGTGTAATAAGATTTATGATAAATGTTCTAGAAAAGTGAATTTGTATGGGTAGAAATCTTGTATCATCTATGTACAAAAAATAAAGATGACAACTGGCTAATTGCTGTACAATGATCAATTTTTAGGGGATTAAATTGGTCTTATAAGAGTTTAGGACTTTTCAACTTCATGAATTATGAATGTATTGTATGTACCTAAATGCAAAAGGCATTTAATGATAAAAACTTCCATGCCAAAACTCACAAATGACTTCTCTTATCACAAGAAAAAGAAAAGAAATGCAAATAAATTCAACATCCACATATAAGGCCAAATGTAAGAGCTGAAGATAAATTTAAGTAGCCCCTCCATAACCTTTTCCTTCATTGATTTTTACCAACATATATACAAAGAAAATATTTAAAATTTTAAAACAATATCTACAAATTTTAATGTCAGATTCGTATTGGTCAACATCAGCTTCTATTCAAGGTGCACCAAAGTCCTTACTATGATTTCACAACTATTCTGAGTTTCTGTTTCTATGATTAGAAAAGCATTTCCTTTCCTAATTCCTTTACAGTATTTGAAAACCTAAATTATCCCTACTAAGCTTTCTAATGCCCAAGGGAAAAATCTTTTCCGTGACCCATTAAATCAAATGCCCTCAATTCCATTGGTCCATTAAGAATGTGAAACTTTTTGATAAAATTTCCAGCTCATGGGCATGTCCTACACATGTCTTGTCTAAGATTTTTGGCAAAGATTGTGAACATCATTAAGATCAGACGAAATGAAATGTCCTGCATTGTTCCTTGTAGGTCGGCTAGCTCTCAATTCACTGATTACTGGCTTAGTTGAGAGGCCTTGCCCGGGGTCCATTTTTCTAAAGTAAAATGATGCACTGAAAACTTTAATGGGAATTATGAATTATCATTCTGCTTTCTCTACCTTTTCGTTATATTGATTCTTTCCATATCATAAAGTGTCATTCTTTGTCTTTGTCCTTTGCTTAAAATTCCAAACCAAAGTGGTGAAGTTGGTGCTTGCAAAAGTTAAAACAAAAAGGATTGATAGTACCAAGATTTATTCCTTGTTTTTTTTTAAGGTTAAGTTGCAATTTTATTTTTATACATTTTAAGTATGGGAGGAGATTCAAATCCTAAATTTCTCTTATGGAAACACACAAAAATGTCATTTGACCTAAAGGTCATTCACTGTTTACTTGCAATCTTAAAAATGAATTAGAAAATAGTTTTTTTTTTGTTTGATTTGCACAACAAATAATTAATATTTTTTGTAATTCCAAACAATTGTTTGAATAAAAACTTTCATTCACAAAAACATGCTCCAAATAAGAAGTCATTTTTTATTCTTTGGGTCATTTGAGAGTCTCAAATGAAAAACAAACCCAAATTCAAAATCTACATGAAAAAGTATGGAGACAGTGATTGATTTAACTTAAAATGTCATTTAGGAAAAATTAACAGGAAAACGTTTTCCTTCTAAACAACCTTGTTTCCTTTTGTTCAAATTTTTTTTTCTCATTCTTGAGTTTTGAATTCTTTCATTGAATGAAACTAGAATAAATGAAGGAAAATGCTGGGTTTTCCCCCCTTTCTTTTAAAGAAGCTTATAGTTTTTTTTTTAATTTAAGAGTTTTTTGGTCAATAAATTTTTTGACATTATCCTTCTTCTTTGTTTTGCAGAACCCAGGCTCAGTTTGAACACTCTAAACTTTGTTCTCCAATCATTACAAGTCATTCCAATTATCAGGAATACTATTCCATCCTTTGGCCAAAAGATATAAAAGAACCATTAAATTGGCTACAAATTTTTGAACTTTATTCCAAACTTAAGCATTGGCTTATATATTTAGAATTATAGCTAGTGATCTACATTTAAATTTTATCTGGTGATATTTTATCAATGATATCATAATGCCACATTTATCAGAGAAAAAGGATTGATGGTACCAAAGGTGGCTGTATTTGCACATGATATGTGTTACATAATTTTTAAATGTCAACTACTTGTGGTTCTATGTCCTTGTTATAACTATGGATCTAAGAAAATTTGTGTGATGATGAAAAATTGAACTTAAATAGTTTCCTCAGACTACTTGATTAGATATCCACAAAAGCTGGCTTGATGATTTGCCCTCTCAACTGTGTTTTTTTTTTTTTTTTTTTTCTTTCTAGTGGAGGGAAAAAAAAAGTTTCTCACACAGACAAGCCATATTTGTGTACAGTTGTACACATGCAATGAGTTCAATGTTGGTCCAACTTAAATCACTGGTTATTGACCATGTCCAATTGGCTGTCAGTAGGCCTGGCCTTAATTGGCTTGAACTTTTGAGTGGGGTTCACAAATCACAAGTGCGCTAGCTTACCTAATCTATGGGGTGACCACTTTTCTATTTTATTCCTTACATTCTTTGCTATTTGTTTTTGGGAGATTCTCAATTTCATTATCCTACTAAAATTGAAATTCTGCGCCTATAGTTTTAACAATTAACAATAAATGTAATGTCATGACATAAAAATCAAAACTTATTTCATAATCGTTGACATTATTTGTTATGTTTAGTCTATAATAAAAATGGTATCAGTAAGAATCTACATTGCCAAGGGTGATGTAGTTCAACTGGTTGGCACTTCTTAGGGGGTGTTTGGTACTGTTATTTAAACAAAATTTTAGTGTTTAAATAACATTACACGTATTTTCATACACTTTTTCTCTCACACGCATTTTCACAAAATAATAACAACGTTACTAAAAATCTCTTTACCAAACTGACCCCTAATGTTTTCAGCATAAACAAAAAGAAAAGATAAGATGACAGCCTTTTCTTATTCTAACTCTCATGAGCCATGCCTTCCCTTTATCACTTTCATATTACATTAACATTTCCTACCTAATTAAGTGGAAGTGAAACTAATTATCCACAAATTGACCTTGTTTGATTGAAAACTCTAAAATACAAAACTTATTTGAAATAGTTTTGTCTCTATGTTCATGTAGTAGTGGGAGCAATAATGCAAGATGGACGGTGACCCTACAATAGGATACTTGCAGGCTTGCCCATGTGATAATGTCATAATGATAACAAACTCTAAAGCAAGAGAAATATGATTAAGCCAAGAATTGAGTTGTGATTTTTTCTTTCACAATATTATTTTATATATATATATATATATATCTTCTATATCTTTGTTCAAATTTCTTAATAATGAACAATTGAGCTTATAGGATAGCCCATCTCGTAACACTTACGAGTGAAAGTAGGTCAAAATCACTTATTCTAAAAAAAACAAGATATGTTTTTCTCTTTAATATGCTTCCATATGATTCACCATGATGATTTAATTCTCATTAAAAAACTTCCTCATGAATAATCTGCCATCCATAGTATAAAATGTATAAAAAGTATACTTCATATATAGTTTTTCTTTTAGAGATAGTTTCAACTTACTCTTACTGATGATTATGTTTTATTTTCAGACTAAGATATCAATTGATATTTTGATATAAACGGATATCAAACCTTAAATTTTTTATTTGACAATAAGAGATTTTACTAGTTGAGTTTACCAGAACCTATTATTTCATATATAGTTGATCTTTGTTGATTTGGTGTCTCTGACTCATTAGAAACCATAATTTAAATGGGTGCCCTTTTTATGCCATTATGTTATTTGCCTAGAGAACTAATATTGTCAATACTGTTATAAAATTATTTGAGTGAATCTTTGCACCATTTATTCAGTACGGAAACAATTTGCAATTCAGACTGTTGTAACAGTGGTCTTGAAAGGAAGCTTAATAATATTAAACTACTTTTTAGCTAGCCTAGGTGTGGTTTGGAGAGCTGAAAAGCAGTGCGTTTTGCGCGTCTGCGTTTCCTTTTTTTTTTTGAAAACGTCTCTTGCATTGTTCATTGTCCACGAACAGTGAATTTAAGCTTATAAACAGTGCCAAGCACGTGAATAGTAACTTTTTTATTATTATTTTATTATTTTCAATTTTTAGTTTTAAGCAAAATAAGCGATATCCAAACGGACTATAGTGTCTCAAAAATCAAATATTACACTCCTTGACATATTTGGATTCAATCATCTCTTAATGTTAGGGGTACTATTAATTTTACTACAAAAAACTTTACTTTTAAATAGAAAACAAAATTCAATTTTGAAATTGAGATTGTAATTTATTTATTAAGTTTATGGTTTTACACCATTCAAATAAGTTGTTTAGTTTGCAAGATTTCTGTAATAAAATCAATATGTAATACCTTAGCATTTTTCCATTAGTCCTCTTGAGTTCAAAATTGTACTCTCCCTTATCATAAAAATTTTTAAAATGAATGTGGAGTACGTGGCATGAAAATGTACCTAGATTTATGGATAACATTTTCGTACTATACTGCAAAGTGCAAACATATAGTGACAATTCAGAAATTTTGTCAACAACTATATGATCCATATAGGACTCCACAAAAAACAAATGAGTTGTATGATTAAAATATGAATAATTTTTTTTGAATTTGGCTCCATGTTTGTTTGAAAAATAACTTTGGGCCGTGAGGTATAGCCTTGCTCTCTATGTACATCTCCAAATTTAGGCAATTGCAGTCGATTGCTGAACAACAATGATGATTCACTTGCTGACTATGCACCAATGTTTGATGATTGCAAGAACTTAATGAACCAAATTCTCAGGTGAAGCTGAATCATTGTTATAGGGAAGTCAATGTCTGTGCCGATGTGCTTGGGTTTGTTTGAGATTCCCTTATTTTGTCAAAATTGAAAACTTTTTACTGAAAGTACTGTAGATTAAATTAAAAGTTAATTGAAATAGTACAATGAGATCTATGAATAGTATCAAAAAGTGCAGTAGGCGCATGAATAGTACCAAAAATAAGCTGAATAGTAAAATAAGTTAGCAAATATAATTTTTGCCAAACACACACTTAAGACACCTCTTGTCGAACTGTCTTTTTTTTTGTTATATGACCTTATTGGTCTTGGTTGTAATCGTCTATGTTTCAATGACAACTAACTCTTGTGGTTTTTTTATCAAATTTTCCTATTACCAAAATAATAATAATTTTGTTTGCTAAATTCATGGTTTATAATAAAATTTCCCGAAGATTCATAGTTATAATTATCATAGCTAGTATTGTCCCCAATGCTATAGCCAAAAGTGTTACTATTCTTTTATTAGTTTCTTGAAAATAATTTTCAAGAAAAATATGGACCTTTGTTCTCTAGAATTTTCACTTTTAAAAAGAAAAAAAAAATGTCAAAGGTGATATATTGTAAGTATTAGTATATAATAAAAAATTAAAAATGATATCAATCATGAGTCTAATAAAAATAATATTATATTACGTGAATTACAAGTTACAACTTATCATATTTATAAATTGTATTAAAAATGCTATAAATAAATAAATAAATAGTGTCACTAAAATTTAAGTGATGATGATCCTTTAAGAAGAAAATATGGGACTTTTTTTCACCAAAAAAAAAAAAAATATGGGACTTTTGTTATCTACATCGAAGCATCATTCAAAGTCCTCACGTGGAACCACCGCATACCCTTAGTGTGATGGTCATTCCACAAGTATAAATGCTTGTGGGGTGTGGGGGGCAAGGGCCGGGGTTCAAGTCTCCAGGAGGGAGTTTCACACACATATACACTTAGATTAGGCTAGAGTAGAATTCTATCTTGTATTCAAAAAAAAAAAAAAATAGTTCTCACGTGGATGGGTCAAAACGACAAAACCTCTCATGTGCTCAGTCTTTGTTTTCCTTTATTTTTTTTTTCTATCATTATTAATTTATTTGGTGGTGAGGGGACAAAGCCATAAGATTTATTTTTGTATAAAATAGACTTGTTCTAAAAAATTTAATTACTAATAATTAAATAGTTGAAACTTTACATGTCGGTGGACTCAATTAGTAGTTAGGTGTACAACGAATATCAACAAATCTTTGCAAGTTTTAATACAAGATTGACAATAGTTTAGCTTTGCAGACGCATGAAGGGTTTTTATTAGTATTAATTTTTATCAAACAATTATTCTAGTAGATCACACAATATAGTAGATAATTGTCTTCTTGTTGTATATATTTTTTTAATTTTATATATTAAACTGAAAATTTTTTCTTATAAAAAGAGAAAGGTAACCCTTAGCTAAATAGGCAAGTGGGGTTGTTTGGAAAGGTCTCACTCTCAAGCCTCAAGCAATGTCACTACAACTCAAAAAAGAGGTCAATAGTGTGTGCTGAGTCAAAAGACAAATAATGTGTGCACACAATATTCTTTCTCAGTTTTTCACATTTTACCAAGATGTCAAGATCACTTATGCAACATCATTTTAAAATAATCTGCTACCACAAATATTATCTTTATTGTATACCAATCACAATATGTCACATCAACAGCTATCTTGACTTATTGCTTATTTTTTTGATAATTTAAGGGTTAAGAGTGACAGGATTTGAATTCTGAATATCTCCGGTAAAAACATTAGGAAATAGAGCTCTTGATGGACTTACTGCTCTATTAATATGTTTTTGTGTGTGTGTTTTCTGTTTTGGTTCTAGTAAGATATGAATGAGGTCAGGCATGAATGTAAACTGGCCCAATAACTCTTTTTGGGCCAAACAACTTGGGTCCCCAACTCAGTAAAGCTGGTTGTTTATGACTGTTGGATATAGATGGAAGGTCAAACCAAATACCAACCCATTAACAGGCATTTGATTAATGGAATTCAACATCCTTCACCCTCTTTCTGTAGGCTAGCAAACACAATTCCATTCCCTATTTCCAAATCATGTTTTTTAATAAGTTAAATGTCAACAACAAAAGACTCTTATTCTGCAAGATATCTTTCAGGATTTTAAATGTCATACAATCACAATAAAACTCAGAAGGATCAAATAGTCCTATAAATTATAATCTTGTTCATTGGGCATTTGCTTTCTCAAATATCATGGTGCACACTTTTGCACTGGCCAAATGTATAAACTGTGCTTGTTTGGTACAATGCCAATGCTTTTTTCTCTAATGTAAGGTTTTTTTTCCCTTTATTCGATGAAACTTGTAGTGTTGGAATCCCACATAAAGAAGCTGCAGTTGGGTGTTGTGATGAAGTCCATCCACTGGCTAAGGTCAGTAAACTTGGTAATATAAACACTTTTTTTGAACTGCTACCTGAACAGAGGAAAAAACTTTAAAAACATTGCTATAGGTTTGTTGACTTTGTCCCTTAAACAACAATCCCTACATATATTTGCTATATATCAGGCCATATAAAATGGAAAATTTTAATGTCAAATAAGTAAACCACTTATGATCCTTTGATACATTACTGTAATTCCACTAATCCAAGTCTGTCTTGAGCACCAAACAATGGCACAAGAGCTGGAATGAAGGTGTATTAGATATATACAACTCAGCTGAATAATTGGGATTATTAAAATCCAAAAGTTGACATTAACAAATCTTCTATGGAGGCCTAGATATCCGACATTAATAACAACACTTCAGGGTTTCAGCTTCAAGGCATACTACTTTTGGTTCTCAAAAAAAAAAAAAAGGCATACTACTTTTTTTATTGCTGTGTTAATTGTAAGATCATGCTTATATAAGCTTCTAAATTGTGGTATGCTTTCTCAATCAATCTATAGGAGCTGTAAATACTATAGTCATGAGGCTTATTGATGGGAAGCTGATCGGTTATAACACAGATTGTGAGGCTTCTATCACTGCAATAGAGGATGCATTAAGAGGTACTATGATAATTAAAGTGTTACTTACTTGATTATTTAGACGATGGTTGTATGTATCGTTCTAATTCTTTGTATATCATTTAAATTTGAGTATACTACTCGGGCCAGGAATATAAATATATATTGTTTTGGGGAGAATGGAGTACTTGATTGCTTTGTTTGTTATAGGTTTCACGACCTCTACTTGTTTGTTTTGCAATGCCATTAATAATTTGATGTTTTTAAACAGAATTACCAACAACTTGAAATGGATGATTACTTGATAGACGACCATGTATAATGATAGTATAGGTAAAAGAATAGACTGTTATATCAAGTGGTGTCCAGATAGAATTACTTATGTTTATTTTGTCTAGACAGAGAGACGAGTTGCCAATGGAGAAGCTTTACAAACTTCTCCTATAGCTGGGAAAACATTGGTATTGGTCGGAGCAGGAGGTGCAGGAAGAGCACTTGCTTTTAGTGCTAAAAGTAGAGGTGCTTAGGTTGTCATATTCAACCGGAATTATGGTAATAAGGCAATATTGTTCTCTAATTTTTAGTATTACAATTGAAGATCAGCTTTCTTGTCTCTAATCTTGACATTTCTCTTTTGAAAAGAGAGAGCAAAGGTGCTTGTAGATGCAGTTTTAGGGGAAGCTCTACCATATGAATGCTCAAGAAGATTTTGTCCTCAGGAGGGAATGATCCTTGCAAATGCTTCTGCTGTTGGAATGGAACCAAATACTGATCAAACTCCTGTCTCAAAGGTTTTCTCTCTCACTCTCTCTGAGCAAATAGGAAATAACTCAGAAGAACACATTGAACAATGCATTGCCACTTGTCATGCTTCTTTAGGAGACCTTGAGAGCATAAGGTTGAAGACATGGTATTTCACAAATCTAAAGGTGACTAATCAAAATTGATTTATTAATTTAACAAAAGGGGCAAGTCATTTACTTTGAAATGGAGATGGTATTTTAAGGTTGAAGACATTATTATTTGGTACCAAGTCATTTAAAATAAGATATCATTTATTATTTGGTAGAATGAAAAAATTTAAATGATATGGTACCATGTAAACCTTAGATGCATGTAAACTAAATCTTCATCTTGAAATAGGCTCTCTTAATGTCATAGCAAATGGAGAGAATCATTCTCCATAGGTTTAACCTTTTTATTCTTCAATGTATTATAGTTGAATTTGTTCATATGCAAGATTCATTTCTTTTGGTTAAATTCTAACAGCAGGAGCATTAATCTTTATTTTGTTCGAACTGCTTTTCAGCTCCAGAAGATTTCATGCGCAAGCTTGTTCTAGAACAATTTTAATACTTCTAACCGATCAAGCCAAGAACAAATTTGTTAATATATATACTACTTTGTCACTTCTTCTGCGGTATTGAAGGAATAAATCTGTGAAGATGCACTCTAGCTTAGCTCACATGGTTTGTTTGAGGTTGTTCTATTTGGAGCTCGAACACCGTCATCAGCTTGTCAATCCAAAGACGGGGACTCTGATGAAGTTGCATGCAAGGACAAGGCTCTTAAGATTATAGATAGGATAGGTTGAGACCAAATAATAAAAGAAAGATTTTTTGTACATGTGTTTGTTAGAATTACAAGTTGCTCCAAATTGTCACTTTCTTTTTCTATTTTTTGAGTAATATTTGTTTGATGGAAGTTCAGCTGTGTTCCATGAATTTCTTCTCATGATTGTGCAAGACAGGACTAATCCTATTGTTTGTTCACAGTTAGTTTTGAATGAACATATATAGGTAGAACATGCATCTTATTGCTTAAGCCATATATATGCATCACTCTAAACAATGTTACTTACGGGGATGAGATTGGTTTCTGCATACACCATGAAAGATTTGCTTAAATGCAGAGAGTCAACTTGAAACAATCCATGCTTAAATTCTCTCTAGAGGTAGAATGCTTGGACATGTAAACTAGAGTCAATTAAAAGGAATGGATGTGAATACATTCATTTGTGCTCCTTATACTTTCAAATTTCTGTTTCTAGTTTCTCTGTTCAAATTTTTACTGCACTTCATCTGGTGCAAGAAACCCCAAATGCTTAAAAGATGTAAAGCCTCCATCTAATACCAAATTATGCCCACTAACATACTTGGCATCATCAGAAACAAGATAGAGCGCAGCATTAGCTACATCATTAGGTTCACAACTAGTTTCCTCCAAAACACCAGCATTAGTAACCGTTTCCACAAGCCGTCAATCATCTACACCAGGAAAAACCTGACTCTTTCATCCATTACAAACTTAGTTCGAATGGTAAATGATGATATACAATTCACCCGGATTCCATATTTGCATAGCTCTGCAGCCAGAGACTTAACAATGCCTATAACAGCAGATTTGGACACAGAATATGTGTGCTGTGCTAACCCATCCATTAGTCTTGTAACACTAGCTGTGCAGAGAATTGATCCAGTTTGACATGGGATCATCACACGTGAGCATGTTTGATCCTAGCCATGACTCCCCGCACGTTGATGCCCATGATTTCATCAAAAACTGCCAGATCATGGTCCACAATGCTTGGGGAAGTTTTGCAGGGCACCCCTGCATTGCTGTACATGATATCAAGTTGGTTGTACTTAGAGATGGTAAAATCAACAGCACTCTTTAGTGACATCACAGGCAACAAAAGTAGCATTGGTTCCAAGCTAAAATTACAATACGGAATGGCCAAAAATGATGTCTTTTCCTTGCAACCAGCACTTGCTTGTGAATTGGTTTCTGAATACATATTTCAAGCAATAATTGCTGCTACAGCATAAGAGCATGTCAAAGTAGATAATAACTCTCTGTAAACGGTTCTTTTCCAGCAGCAACAACTAGATATGCATCTATGACATGATTCTTACAAAAATGAGAATGCACAACTATTCTTTATGTTCAGCATCGGGTGACAAGCTCTTAATGCACATTACACAGTAAGAACTGAAAATCACTGGACCAAATGATGGAAATCCCAACATAGGAGTTGCACCACAAGAATTTCTTGGCTTGCTTCATTTGCCTGTGACAAGAGCATTATCACTAATGTCACCATCATAAATACAGCGTATGATACTTGGAGCATCAAACAGATGTACTTATAAAAAAAACAAATTAAAGACATGGAGGATTTATGTAATTTTCTTCAATTATATTAAGGATATACAATAGAATCTATATTAGTTTTCAATAGTCACGAGAGTTGATAAAAGAAAATAACAATGTGGGGAACTTCATTTAAAACTGGCTTAGAGACCCACCTATTGTAAGTTGGAAAAAATATATATTTCAGTTTCTTAAGATATTAGATATGGAAATAAACCAACCAGAAGATCAAGGCTAATGATTAGCCTCAGGAGCTTGAGTGTTGGCATTGAGACTATCATAGCCTCCACCTGTTGATGCCACTGGATTGGCTTGATACAATGGTGGTGTGACCATAGGTGGTGCACCGTTGGAAGAGGTGGGTGCTGCTGTGCTTCCAGGAACTGTTGTGGCTACACTACCAGGAGGCCTTGGAATAGGATTTAATTGAGCAGGTAAGGAAGGAGCACCAGGTGGAGCCATCATAGGTGCCATCGCCGGAGAAGGCAAATAACCTGCCAAACCCAAGAGAATTATTTAACATATCACATCGCTACATGCTTATGGACAAAGAAAATTTTGCATTGCATGTCTTGCACATGGATCAAACATTGTCTACCAAGATCACACATTAAATATAAACATGGAAGAGAACTAGCATCAAATTTATATTCCATGTGTCTGACAAAGGAGTTTAGGGTAGAACCATTTGATTGATAAAACATAGTGATAATTTTTTTTTTGATAGGGGCATAGTGATAATTTTTAATGTAGTAAACATGCAGACACAAATCATAATAATCTGCCAATGTTCTTGTCTATTCACCATTTGATTGCTACATATTGGGAACCTAATTAAAGATGGATAGCATACAGCAGCAAAAAGTTGGGAAGGGGACATGACCAACAGATCCTGGCTGGATCAGGGCTGGGATAGTGGCACCCAGTCCTAACCAGTTTAAAAAGTTTGCTCATGGGAGGGAGCAATAGCATCCCAATTCAGTGATTTCCTCACTAGTTCACGCAAATAACAAAAGAAAGAAAACAGATGTGCAAAATAATATCAACTAGCAGTGGCAAAAGCAATGCACCAAGTCAAAGAAAGATAGCAAGCACAGATAAAGCCAAACAATTCAAAAATATGAAAATCTACATGCAAAATGTGCTAACACAAGGATAAGTGCAAAATGTGTTTCATTTTACCTGGAGCACCAAGGGGTCTTGGCAAAACAGGAGGCCTAATCCCTGAGATTAATGGTGAACTTCCAGGTAACTGTGTGCTACCAGGCATGGGCATTACAGGTGTAGGTAGAACAGGAAGGCGGGGCCTCTGAACCATTAGATGTTGATTGTAAGCAGCACCAACCTGCTGGAATGCTGCAGTTTGCCCAAGATGTTCCTTAATCCTTTGGTCAATGAAGTTTTGGGTTTGTGCCTCCTCAAATTGCTGATAGTATGACCTAACATTTGCCTATATTTATTAAAATAATTAGCATATAAATATAATTAAAAGAGAGGGAGAGAGAGAGAGATGTGAAGTACCTTATGTTTGTAACCTGCATTGTGCTGCTTTCTCACAGATGGCTGAGATAGAAAGACAATATCATCAGCAATATAAAAACATTCATTATGTCAATTTCTAGGAGCTGTAACTATGATATACAGGAGAAGGCACCTATCAAAAAAAAAGATATACAGGAGAAGGCACATTAACAATTTCAAACTTCAAAGGACATACATACCGGTAAACCATGCAGATTTTCATAGTTAACACTTTTTATGAATAACATAAAATTTTATTAAACAAACGCACAAATCCAAGGACACAGAGAATACATAAGAGAAACGCTAAAAACATAAAAATAAAAAATAAACAAGGCAATGAACAACAGTGAAGTGTTCTTCTACCCTTTAAAAACTTTGTACCCATTGCACAAGCTGCTCTTTATGCGGGATCTGAACTGAGAGAGGTGGTTAGTAAGCAGTCATACCAACAACTTTTAAGGAACTCATTCCCAGACTTGAACCCTCAATGTATTGTTTGAATGGAGGACACTTGCCATCACACCAAGGTCCGGAGTCAGACTCTAAGCAATATTGTATCCTTGATATTTAAAAATCCTAAAATATTATTTACAACATCTTAAGTTAGAGGTTGTTTCTAAATCGGCCCCTTGACTATGAAAACTTTTAATTTACGCTGGAGTATTACAATAATGTCATGTGCCCTTTCTGTCAACATCCATTAGAATCTTGCAATTAACCCACACAAAAAACGGCATCATTTTCAGGAAGGTTAATGGTGAAAATGTGACGGACCATAACAGTAGGAGCACAGTGACGTCATTATAATATTCGAGGGTGAAAATTGCAAGCTTTGAGACGCTGACTTAAAAGCTACCACAAACTTAAAGAGTGTGAAAAGTACATTTTTAGCATTTTGCAAATCATAAGAACCCAGAAGATCCCCACAACACAAGACTCACCAAATTGAGCTCCCACGTAAATAATAATAAGAATAACAGTTCAACTTCAATCTAAGACCTCGATTAAGACCTCGATCAAGTTCACAAAGATAAACCCATCAGCTCCTAGTAAAAGATATTGTGTACAAGAAAAACCACACTTTTATTAACAAACAATACCAAACATATGAGGAATCATCGCATTTGCATGATTTGTTTCAATATTGACATAAATCCTTAAACAGACATACATATAATCCAAATGCACCAAACAATTTGAGAGAGAGAGAGAGACTTACAGAATCGTGAGTCAAGTAGGTGTCACAGTAATCGCAGTAGTAGCGAGGCATGGCTGTGTTGAATTGAAACCCTAAGGTTCAAAGAGAGAGAGAGAGAAGAGCAAACATGGTTTTAAAAACCGGTATGGTGAAAGAACCGAAAAAAGAGCTAATTACCAGTTTTCTGGTCGAACCAGTGATATCATAAATAATTTAATTATTATTTATTTAAATTATATAAATAATTAAAAGCAAAACCCAGAAACAGATCAGCCCCAAAACCAAAATTTTAATAAGAGTCAAACTGTTGGTCTTTAGATTGAAGCAGCACTCAACATTTCTAAGCACAACGATAAACCACCACTAAATTTTTATCCATAAAATGTAAAACCCAGAACCAAAATATAAAACTTTTCAATCTTAGATTGAAGCAGCACTCAAAATTCCCAAGCACAATACTAAAACACACCAAAATCCATATATTATCTATACCAGTTAATTGAGGGCGTATAGGTATAAGACTTAATTTTCCACTCTACAAGACAAGTAGCATAGTGTTGTAAGTATCTTCATGTTTGTATAGCAATTAAAACTCCCAACCACCTATCTACCCTAAACTTTGAATCAAGCTGACTCATTTTTTTTTCCAACCGATATCACAGCAGCCCTACTATTCTACTTCAATGTTAAAGGTTGTTTCAGACAAGTAGTACAAACTTTGTATATATCAAATGGCATACATGTATATCAAATGGTTCCTTTTAACCCTATTTCTTCTAATACTAGTTGCCAGAACTGTTGCCAAAGTTCCAGCAATTCCCAAGCACAATACTAAAACACCACCAAAATATTTCTAAGCACAAAAATAAATAAAAAAACAAAGCAAACCCAATAACAAATCAACCACAAAACCATATAATTTCACATAAAAACCGAACCTTAGGCTTGAGATTGGAAAAAAAAAAAAAATCAGAGGCATGCATGAGGTGAGACCATGAGAGTGAGTGAGAGAGAGTGAAGGATATTCAGAGAGAGTGAGCTTGAGTTGAGTGACACAGAGAGCTTGAGACCGTGAGAATCTGGCAGAGAGGTAGAGAGGCAGGGATGGCCATGGGTAGGGTATGGATCAGGTATACCCATAACCTACCCGAAAAATTTGACCATAGATACCCGAATATCAATACCCATTAGTATCCATACCCAAATCTTACCCGGATTTATTATCCATGAATATCCATACCCTACCCGAAACCCATTTAATTTTTTTTTCAATCCAAAACATTTTAACTTAAAAACTAACCAATAGCTTTATCTTATAAAAGAAAAAACTAATCAATAAAAAATTTTAAAAAAAAAAATTTATTGATTAGTTTCTATCTGCTTCTTCTTCTTTTTTTTGAGATAAAGATAGAAATTTTACTAGATAAAATAAAATAAAATAAAGAAGCCACACGTTATTCACAGGACCTGTTTCAGACAACCTTGAAATAAAGAAGCAGTACAACCCTGAAACAAATGCAGGGGAACAAGGACCAGTTTTGCAGAAAACAACAACTAAACAAATGCCAACTGAGCAATATTTTCCTCTGAGCAAACAGCAACAGAAATTACACAATCAAGTAACTGAGCAGTATTTTCCTCTGCCTCTTCAGTTGTTTGTCAAGCAAATGCCAACTACTAAAATAAATTTCACAAAATCCCTTAACATAAACGTCCTAGTACAGATTTTACAGAAATTTGTCAATATCAGAAACCTATTCACAATTGTCAAATAAATTTGTCAACACTCAACATCAGAAATTGTACTGCATTTCAAATGTGTACAGAGTACAGACTATTAGTTTTTAAAAGAAATGTTCAACCATTAACAAGAAATTGAGAATGCTTGAAGAATTACCAAGTCTTACATGCTCTGTTTGTCTATAAATAGACATATCCCCATATAGAACCAAACACCTTAATGCAATCAAAAACCAAATCTAACACCTACCCAGTTGATAAAATTCAATCAATAACCAAATTCGACACATGCCCAGCTGAATTCAAACTCTAAAACCAAAATCTAACACACACCCAGACGATAAATTCAAGCAAAGAACAAAAAAAAAAAACTAGCAAAAGAGGGAAAAAGAATGAGTCATTTACCTGAGGAAAGAAAGTGGTAGAAAGACCCAGTTGATTTGCAGAGAACGAGGAACAAGAATCAAGCACAAAATCAATGCCAAAACAAAGAAATGTGTGTATAGGTGAGAGACAGGACCTTCCC
This sequence comes from Castanopsis chinensis, assembly GCA_032878915.1. Classification (NCBI taxonomy): domain Eukaryota; kingdom Viridiplantae; phylum Streptophyta; class Magnoliopsida; order Fagales; family Fagaceae; genus Castanopsis; species Castanopsis chinensis. The sequence goes on from JAVQMG010000091.1 coordinate 5,394,362, forward strand.
ACAACACTAAGCGGTGAGGAGAGACGATGAGGAGAGGCGAAGACGCAGAGAGATTAGGAGTAACGGTGAGGGAGGTTTAGGGTTTTTTTTTTTTTTTTTTTTTTAATATGGGTCGGGTTTGGATGATACCATACCCTACACTTGAGTGAAACAAAGATAAGTACAAGACGATTCATTAATAATTTGGAACATTTAAGGTGCATTTGAATATCACTTATTTTGTTAAAAATTAAAAATTGAAAAATAAAAATATTATAATAAAATAGTATTTTTAATATGTGAATAGTATCGTAAGACTTATTTTAATTAAAGTTTTGATGAAAAAAAAGATGTTTGTGAGTCTCACAAACAGTGTCATTCTAGTGAAATGTGTAGACGTTCAAAGTGACAGAGGTGATGGAGGGCTTCTCAGTAAAAAAAAAAAAAGCTGAAAACGCAGATGCCAAAACTAAAATGCTATCCAAACACTGCTTTAGTGCTAATAGAACTTATATTTGGCACCTCATGTGAAACTATTATACCAATTTACCACTTTTTTTTTTTTTTTAAGAAGGAAACTGATAGATTTTATTAGTGTAATTCAACTACATTCAATTGTAAAATCAAAACAATATGTGACTGGATATCTTCCATCCATACTTAAAAATCTAGTATGCATAATGCATTTCTAGCCAAACTCTGAGCAACCATATTGTCGTTTCTCTTAATGTGAGAATACAACAATCTTACAAAATTTTTAGCAAACACTTTCACATCTTCAATCAATAAACTCATTGGACCTTGCACTTAATCACCCATAAAACCTCTAACACCCTGCACGTGATCAGAGTAAGTGAGATAATTGGTATCAGACCCGTAACTTCTCCCCTCATTATCTCCTCTTAAGCATGTTACCAAACCAATTGGATTTGAAGGAGATTTAGCTCTTGTTTATCCTTTTTGAAACTCAATCCTGTTGAATTTTTTATTTGTGGGTCCCATGTCTGTCAATCTGTGCAGCTTTTCTTTTTCTTTTTTTATTTTTAGTACCCAGATCACCCAAACCCAGTGAAAAAAAAAAAAAAAAAAAAAAAGTCAGCTGGTCCAAAGTTGCGGTTATGGGTCCCCCATGTGTGTTTAATTACAAAAATGAAATTGAGTTATGAGTTATGAAAACTGAAAACAGCCAAAATGTGTTTTCTGTTTCCATAACTCATAATTCAAAAATCAGAGAATTGAGTGATGGAAACAGAGTTATGAAAATAGAGTTATGGTGCTCCCAAACGAATTTCTCACTATGAGTCTCAACATTTTTTAGTTATGAGTTATGGAAATAAACCATCCAAACAGTCCCTTATTATCCTTAAAACTCAATCCTGGAATTTTAGGAAGAGTAAAATCCAAAAATTGAGCTTTTATGATAATAATTAGTTTCCGTTTCAAGTAAGCTTGTCGTTTCAGCCAATTTCTTTGGTTCAGGCTGTTGGGTGTCTTGATATGGAGCTAGAATTAATGCCCTCATTAATTTCAATTAATACCAAATTACCACTTAAAGACAAATATTATACCAGTTTACCACTCAAAAAAGGTCAATAGTGTATGCTGAGTCAGAAGACAAATAATTAGTGGACAATGTTCTTTCTCAGCTTTTCACATTTTACTAAGATATCAAAATCACTCATGCAACATCACTTTTTAAATAATCCACTACCACAAATATTATTTTTATTGTATACCAATCATAATATGTTACCTCAACAGCTATCTTGACTTATTGCTCATTTTTCGATAATTTGAGGGTTAGGAGTGAAGAAATTTGAATATTGAATGACTCCGGTAAAAAAGTTAGGAAACAAAGCTCTTGATGGACTTACTGCTCTCTTAATATGTTTTTGTGTGTGTTTTCTGTTTTGGTTCTATTAAAGATGAATGAGGTCATGCATTATCAAACTAGCCCAATAACTCTTTTTGGGCCAAACAACTTGGGTCCCCAACTCAGTAAAGCTGGTTGTTTAGGACTGTTGGAAATAGATGGAAGGTCAAACCATATACCAACCCATTAACAGGCATTTGATTAATGGAATTCAACATCCTTCGCCCTCTTTCTGTAGGCTAGCAAACACTCAATTCCATTCCCTATTTCCCGATCATGTTTTTAATGAGTTAACTGTCAACAACAAAAGACCCTCATTCTGCAAGATATCTTTCAGGATTTTAAATGTCATACAATCACAATAAAACTCAGAAGGATCAAATAGTCCTATAATAATCTTGTCCTGTCTATGAATGAATGAACACTGCAGTCTATAGTCTATACTTCTTCCAAAAATGCGATCTCCATTGGATGAAGTTCAAGGTTCCAATAAACTATGAAACCTGCTACTATTGAATTTAGCAAATAGATCCTCAGTAATAAATGATTGAGATTGTTCTGTATCCATACAATTTTCGGATGGGATTTGAAGTTGTTCATAGTTTAGCTGTCTGGAAGCTTCATACAAGGCGATGCCAACACTTACAGAGAGATTTAGACATCTAACATAGGTTTCAACCATTGGAATCCGAATAGTACCCCCGCCAAAGGTTTCACTTTTGCAGTCCAGCAGAGCATCAGGAGGTAGGCCACTAGTTTCTGAGCCAAATATGAGATAATCACCTCTTCTGTATGAAAAGTCCTGCAAAAATAGAATTGATGATGTTCAAATCTAAAGACATTCCATTTAATATGAAGCTGAATGATGTAACCCGATTTACTAAACTGTATCATCCAAATTTCCAATAAGAAAAAAGAAATCTAAACAAAAAACCCACAATGATTAGATCATTAAAATGTCCCCTGAACATATTTATATACATTTAACGGTGTGCCATTTTGAAAGATATTGAAGTAACATGAATTATCTCACAAATTCTGCCAGAGTACTAAATATAGAGGCGTGGCTCATGCATCATCAAAATTATAAAGAACGAAAGTACGGACTATAAATTCATGCTAAATCATTTTCACTTGATTGATTAAGAAAATCATATAGAGAATGACATGATAATAGAAAGAAAGGTCAAGGTCTGTACTAGTTTCACTACATTTCAGAAAACTACATGATAATACAAAGGAAGTGTCCTCATGATGATACCACATCTCACCCATTTCTCCAAAGTTCAGAAGCCAGCTATGAAAGACATGTCAATCTCCATGCATTAACTCCTAAACTTGGGCCACCAATGGCTTCTACAGGCAATTGTTTCTGTACTATTGGCTGTTGATGCCCCTAAGCAAGTGGGAAACCCTTTAATAGATAGCTGTCTTGGCACCAAGGTTGATAGAAAAAATGCAAGCTATATGTCTATAACCTCAGGGTCCTCAACTTGCCTTAGTTACTTAAGATTTCTAGTTTCTCCCTTGAATGAGCTCCAAATGTCTTGGCATTTTTTATCTCTCACTCTCACTATTGCATTGATTAAATATCAACACGTAACATGCATTATAGTTATGGTTTTTTCAAACTTATAATTGTAATTTACAGTTTACACAACCCCCTATTCATTTACATTGCATGCCTTTTTCATTTATGAATGTGCCTTTTATGTTTGTTAGGCAAATCCAACTCATGCTATAGCGGGCTGAACCCCATGAACTAAACTTCCACCACTTTTTTACGAAAAAAGAAGGAATGCTATTTGGTCCAACAACCATTGGCATTTATATTTCTATTCGGTTTCATTAAACCTAACGCTCCATTTATTTCAATGGAAAATCTTGTGTAAAGATAGTTTTCCTTGTTTTCCAGTGTTTGGTCTCATAAAAAAATATGAGTAAAAGGAAAACTATTTTTGGTCAACATAAAAAGTATGGCTTATTTATAGAGATTGTTTTCCATTAAATTTTTTTAGAAAACAACTCTATTTCACAGCAAGCTAAATAAGGGAAATTAAGAGGTTTTTCAACTCATTTAAAGTTGCTACCAAACATTGGAAAATGAGATAGTTTTATAGAAAATATTTTTGAAAATAACTCATTTTCTAGAAAATATCATTGTTGAAACAAACAAAACGTAAGATCCATAACCCCAATGTCAGTTAACCAACGATCAACACATACAAATAGTTCAGAGTTCAAGTCAAGTTTCTATGAGAAAATCAACATGCCATTCAGGGACTCTAACTGAGGTATTCAAGATTTCACATCATAAATAAATCTTAGAATAATGGAGTGACACAATGCATGTTACAAACACATATAGGTATAGAGCAAAATAGGAAAAGGAAAGTTGGCAACTTACCGAATGAATTGCGGTTCCTCTTTTTGTGAACGCAAGCAACCGCTTTTCCCCATCCTGTATAACAAAGCAGAAAGCTAGAGAAAGGTTGTTTAATCTCATTTTAAGAAATTAAAAATAAAAATAGAACCTGTTGCCTGAAATAGTCTTGAAACTCCATCCATGAGTCATGAACTTTAACAACCACATATCTAATGTTGAGAGTTAGTTGTTGAAAACAAGTATTAGGACTTGATGATATAAAATATTATGTAAAGCTGTTGTAAAAAAAAACTGTTCTGCATCAAGCCATGAGTGAATCCTGTCAATCAAACAAGTTCACACAATTGAATCTCAAGTTGGCATGAAAGGCAAGAGTGCAAGGCAAGCACATCCTTCCAAGAAATAGTAACTTTCCAGGTTGTGAAAAAATTAGCTCAGTATTATTAAAAATGGTTATGCTTTTGGTTTGCATACCAAATATCAGTTATTTAAAATGCTACAAGTAAATTTTTATATGTGACAGAAAGATCATCTCAAGTAAAGAAAATTCATAGAAGAAACAACAAATAGAACAGATACTTTTGGATACGGCCAATAATCCAACCCTGCACGTTTTAGCTTCGTATCATCCACCTGAAATCCTAATGGCTGAAGAAGAAAAGAAGCATGTTCAACAAGAGTCAGTAGCAACTTTTGTTATGAAGGGGCAGTATAAAACAATTTAATCTTCCTGCTTATACAAACAAAAATAATATTGGAACTCAAACTGGCAGTGTCTACCCAACTAGGTGTAGCCCAACAGCTGATGCAGCGCATGTTCTGGCAATACAACCTGTGTTTCCAGGAATCTGCCAATGACAATAGAAATCTCAGTAACAGCCTTGAGAAAATGAGGTTGTTTGCAACCCAAAAGAAAACATTGAGAAATTATGTGGTGCGGACACAAGATATAAGCCTTCAATTATACGCATGTATGGGAGGAAGAGTAAAAAGAAGACGGCCCAACCAGTGGCCTTATAGATGGGGCCTGTTAGTTATCAAGCTTGAGTTATTAGCAAGCCCGAGCATTTAATAATTAGGGTTTTTTGTGCTTTATGTTGTTAGCTATTTAAACACTTTTCTGATTATTGTAAGACAACTTCTGAGAATTATTAAAAACGTTTGGTTTTCTTTGGTTTTCTTTTCACTGGTGCCGACTCCAGTTTGCTTGGTGCTGACTCCAAGCAACCTCGATTTGGAGAAATTAACGAGAAGAAGGAAAAGTGACACACCATGGTCTTTCAAACTTTAATTATCTAACCAAAAAATTTAAGTATGGTACTATATATTAAACTCCCATGTACAGATACACTCGTTAACTCACTTGGGAGTAATTAACAAACTCAACATGGCACCACCTATAGACGTGAAATCATTAACCATCTTTGACACAACAGATACAAATTAACGCACAGTAAATACTGAGAATTCAAACTACGAACTAGGCATTTCTATCAATGCACCTTCATTTTCACTCTAACAATTTTACAACAACAAATATCAAGTCATCAGCCACCAATAGCATCCAATGCAACTAAAAAACTTTAACCTGATTTTCACATGTAAAGTACTGCTTATACAGTTTTTTTTTTTTTTTGATAAGTAATAAAGAAAATTTTATAAAAACACATAGCCCAGTACATAGGAAATGTACAAAAAGGCAAAACATCAAGAAACGAAATTACAATGATCTAACAACACAGGAAGGGAAATACATGAAAAAGATGGTGAAACGAGACACCATTCAAGAAGAGTAAAAAAGAAGAAAGACTTAAGCTCAATCATAGACCGTTCACGACCCTCAAAGCTTTTAGAATTCCGTTCCCGCCAAATACACCACATCACACAGTGCGGCACAAGCCTCCAAATAACTACATTATGATAATTGCAAGTCCAACAATCCAACAAATCCACTACCCTTGAGGCATCACCCAACAAACACCAAACAAGCTAAAGATCATACTCCATATCTCAAAGGTTATAGGACAGTGAAGGAGGAGATATTACAGACTCCCCATGCCTTTTGCACATAAAACACCACTCAAGAACAACAAAATGCCTAACTTCGAACTATAGTAAGAATCTTTCCTAAAGCCGCAGTCTCAGAAAAAAGCTACCCTAGGACCACCTTAGATTGCCACACCATTTTCCAAGGGAAAAACTCATAGAAGGGGAGATAGAATGGTAATACCCACTCACCTTAAAACCTTGTTTGCTGACTGGCATCCAACAAAGAATGTTAGAACCAACACCCCGCACCTTGAGTAGATCAAAAGCATAAATAAATCCAAAGATTGTGACTCTTGTTCATTCACTAACCGACGAAACTGAATGCCCCAAGAAACTCTCCCATTTACAAAGCACATAACCTCAGAGACCGAAACATCCCTTGTCCTACTAATATTATATAGATGCATCCTTAAGCGGACGATCCCTACACCACACATCTTTCCAAAACTTCACACGGGTTCCATCATCCACTTCATACCGAATGAACTTGGAAAAATTCCCCCAAGCCACTCCGAATGAACTTCCATAAACAAACACCATAAGCCCCAGACACAGATTTTGTGCACCAACCACCCCACTCATTCCCATACTTCGCCCCAATGACCCTTCTCCAAAGGGCGTCACTCTCCAAGCCATAGCGCCACAACCATTTTGCTGAAAGGGCAAAGTTAAACCTTCTCAAACACCTAATGCCTAACCCTCCATTCTCCATCCCTTATGCTTATACAGTTATACTATCAATGATTAGTTTACTACAATCACAAACTCTTCAAATCCTGTTCAATTGATAACATTTTTTTTTTTTTAAATCCTGGTTAAAATATTGTTCTCCACTTCACACCCATTCTTAAACTTGTCTAAAGATTATTCTGCAAAAATCCTTTTTTTCTTCTCCCACAGCCTACGCTTGAGTGAAACAAAGATAAGTACAAGATGATTCATTAATAACTTGGAACATTTAGTGCTACTAGAACTTATATTTAGCACCTCATGTGAAACTATTATTACCAGTTTACCACTTAAAGAACGGTACGTCACTATCCAAAACATTTGCAATTTCCTGTATTCCCTGTAAATTTGATACTTTTTATGTTTGAATACATAATACACTAATAAATATACAATAATACCACAAACTTTTTTTTTTTTTTTAATAATAAAAACAGTTGTCTTTCTACTCAATTCACCCATAAAAGCACAACATAACCTGAATATGCCCAAACTTCTGCAGAGGAAAACTTCATCATGGGTACCCAATAAGATCGCATAAAAAAAGGGTCATACAAACTATGTACTCAACTAAAACAAAATAAATACAAACCTCTTATTTGACAATTAGATACTTTTAGTGCTACTATAACTTATTCTATCCTTCAGTAAGTATTGTCACAACCTTAGGATTTGCTAGCCAAGCATTTATTCCATATGCGTAAAAGGCTTAGAGGACTACTGTTGGAACACCCCGTAATTAATTATATAACCTAGATTGACCCATTATATGTTTGATGCAGGACTCAATACACACACGCACAGCATAGACTCATACAATACAATTCAATTCAGGGTATCACAAATACATTATATATAAATAACATAAAAGTAAAGATGTAGCTTTTTAAGACTTTTTTTTTTTTTTTTGGATGAACCAGAAATACTATCGATCAAAAGAAACACAGTACAGAATCCAGAGTCAGATGACTCAATACAGAGCAGTGTGAGTAGTACTCAGACTGCAGAACAAATGAACCAAAACAAAACTTCTAAAATATCACAAACTCTAGCAAACACTGCCAGCAATTACAAAATCTGGCAAGACAACCCAGCACACACAGCAGCTAATAGACTAATTTTCTGAGCAGCGAGCACATTTTACTCATCTCTTCAAGGCTTAAAAAGTTTTATAACCACGGCATCCCTTAAAACACATTAATGCACTATTTTCCTCTTCTTACAGTAAATTTTTTATACTGCCTTTTGTTAACGAATGTCCTAATGACATAAGGTACATTTCATACTTTACTAAACCATGTTCTTATACATTTTCCAAAACGTAAATTCAAATTATGCACAAATATGAAGAAAAGCACACACACAGCCACAATGAAATTTGTGTGTATAAACTAAGGAATTATTGACAAGTACTTTAAAGCTCAAAAATTGAATATTTATAACTCCTTTTAACATGTGCCCATTGGCAACTCCTTATGGGTACCTGAGGTGAAACCAATACAACTTGAAGAAGCTTTCTTGTTGAAAACTGGCTCACTGCCTCACCAACCCCACAAGGCAAAGAACTCCCATTTCCTCTCTCCGCTGCACCATCATAACAACACATATGGTACAACACCCAATTCAATCAATAACAGTATATACAAATATACATACATATAAACATTACATGGGTGCAAATATATATAGAAAAAATGAGAGAGAGAGAGAGAGAGAGAGAGATTACAGAGAGAGCAGATGGTAGGGGAGGAGAGAGAGAGGTGGAAGTGCTTGTGCTTGAGTTTGAGTTTGAAGTGGGAAAAGTGGAAAGAGCGAAAGGGAAGTGCACTGGAGAGGAAATGAAAAGGCGTTGTGTGATTTAGAAGATTTGCTGTACTGTCCATGTTTAGCTATAGCTAGCTTTGTTTGAGTTCCTTTCTTCCTCTACTTTCTGCCCTCATTCTATTATCCCTGTGTTCTTCTTGGGTTTTGTTTGGACCAGAACTCTCAAGTCCTATAATGTTTTTTTTTTTTTTTTTTTTTTAATAAAGTGCGAATTGCAATTTACTAACTTGTGATTTGACTATAATTTAAGTCGCTAACTTATAGTTTAAAATTTGAAATTTTATCTAGCTGAATTTAGCTCAATTAAAATTTTGTAACCCACTTCTGTTAAAAATTAGGATAAATTTTGATCAAACATTTTTTGTAACCCAGCTGGATAAATTACAAATAGCCCTTTTTATAAGAAAATGTCCTATACTCCTATTAGTAATGACTCACGAGTCCTCAATTTTATTTTATTTTATTTTTAATGAGATGGAGAAATAGCTTTTATTTTTATGGTTTTCTTTTGGAGGAAGGGGGGTTTATCACAAATAAATTTAGGCTTCTCTCCATTGAAAATATTTTTCATCCCATAAGAACATTATCATCAAGCTTAATAGAGTTTTAGACTTTTAGTTAAGTCTAACCTAAAACTCCACTTTTTCTATTTTAATTAAGCCACTGTTCATGTAAGCCTATATTAGCCTTTCTATTCATCTTTATTTCATTATCTATACGACTATTTAAGGGACCTCCTCGATTTGGGATTCTCTTTTTTTTATTCAAAAATACCTCTACATTCTTATGTTTAAGTAGAGATAAAGTTAAAGGACAATCTGGTAAAAATACAACTCTAATTATTACTTAAACACTTCTTAAAAAATAAAGTCATTCTCCTATTAATTTTCAGATTACTTTATCCACTTATAAATCAAATTATCTATTCTATTATTTAAGGGTCTTTCTCTGTTTGGACTGGATTTTTTTTCTTTCAAAATACCCCTACACCCCTAGGTTTAAATAGAGACAAAACTAAATGATAGCTTGGTAAAAATTCATGTTTAACTTGCACTAAAACATTGCCTACAAAATAGAAACACTCTTCCACTAACTCACTTCTTCAAAGTTGTAGGTGCATAATTTGTACTCGGACCCAAACGAGTATAAGAGACAGGCTCAAAAGGTCCAAAACAATGAATTTTTATAAAGAGTGGGTTTAAAACCTAGGTTTTTTTACGTTTAAAATACAAAAGTAGTAAATTAGATCCACAAGTCACAAATAAAGAGGTAATTATATGTAAAACCTCTCATTAGACGTCGGCCGAGGATGGTATGAAATGCTTGTTTTATTATCAAAAATCAATTACAACTGACCATGGTCTCTCTCTCTCTCTCTCTCTCTCTCTCTTTTCTCCCCCCCTTTTTGTAATGTCTTTCTCTTCCTTTTATATCATTCTCCTTCCTTCCTCCACCTTCCATGTAGGGCTCAGATCATCCATTTAGACACTTGTTCCATCCAACACCCTCTTGAAGTCTTCAAATAATAGCTGTAAGGCTGTCCAACACTGTTCAGATGTCATTTCCCCATTAATGCAGCCAGAGAGATAGGTGTAAGGTCTTTAATACGGTGGTAGCAGCTTTATCCAATATATTTGCTATTTGTACCTCCCTCCTATGACTTTCTAAAGCTCATCTTTATCCATTTATCCCTCTGGAACCCCCTTCCAAGCATAATAACACACTATATGATTTTCCCTTTAGTTAGCCGAGGATGTTTTCCTCCTCGAACCATGTTCACCAGTCTATCTCACAGCCATATGCTCGTGAGCTTTTGAATACGGTACCCTTTATTTAGCATTAACTCCTTGAACGAGCCAATACAATTGGATCAGGCCCAAGGCCCAAAATCATATTCTAACAGACCTACCCTCACAAAAGTAATTATACGTTTAAATAGAAAAATAAGTTAAACAACTCACATTTGTTGCTATTTTTTTACTTAAAAAAAAAAACCCTATGTTTATCCAAAAACAAAACAAAATATAAAAAAAAAAAATTAATAATAGTTAAAAAAAAAACTACTAAATAGATATATACACTTATAAATTAGATTCTCAATAAAAAAATTATATATATAAAATAAAAAAATACAGATTTTTTTTTTTGCTATGACCACTAAAAAGAAAAAAGAAAGCCTATATAGTATATAAAATAAAAACACATGTTTTTTTTTTTTTTCTACAAAAAAAGCGCATCTACACCTCTATGTTTAAGTAGAGACAAAATTAAAAGATAATCCGGTAAAAATACAATTCTAACTCCCACTAAAACATTACCTAAAAAATAGGATCACTCTTCTGTTGATTTTCAAATTGTTTTATCCATTTATAAATTAAAATTTTGAAATAAAAATTATATATATAAAATAAAAACACAAGTTTTTTTTTTCTACAAAAAAAGGCTTCGTTGCATGCACAAATCGTGTGTGATGAGGCTAGTTAATATTATGTGTTTCTTATTTCTTTATTCATTACACATTTACAATTCAAGACACAAAATCCAGATTACACTAGTCTGATTTCCCTATTAAACCTGCATCAATCTAGAAAAAAAAAAAAAAAAAAAAACCACTCTCCAATCAACCCACATTAACCTTAGCGGCCCTGAAAGAGTTCCTTGTGGAGCATAATAGGGTTTTGGTCGAGCCATAGGAGTATTGTAAAACTTGAGTTTCTAGTGCACATGAGGTGACATCTAGCATTAGCAAACTTGACAAGCCACATTAACACACATGAACAAGAATAGTGTAGGCTTAAGAGAATCTATTGAAGTTTTTGGTGGTTGTATATGTTTTTGTGTGGCGGTTGAAGGTGTTTTTGCTATGGGTTGGATTGATGGTGGCCTATGATGAGGGTGTGGTGGTTGGATTGTTGATGGTTCTCAATAATAACCTCAAAATCCTTCTTAATTTGACATGTCTTAACTTGGAAAAAAATATACCCTGTTATGAGCATATGAGTCATCTCTCTCACAGCTAGTGGGTCCCATGTAGTTGTGAGGGTGAGGACTCATGTACCAATAAGAAAGAATTTAAAATCAAAACCTTTTACCTTTTTGAATTAGGGAAAATTATAATAAAATGTAGGCTGACCATTTTAGAAGAGGAAAATGCATAGCGACTATTATTATTATTTTTTATAACCAGCAAGTCAATTATTAATGTAAACTTTAACTCCTCAGTCACATTTGTAATTAACAATGATTCTGAAATAAAAAAGACACTAAAAAATGTTCATAACTTGCTAAGATGTAAGATGATAAGTTGTGTGTGTGTATATATATTAGTGAAATGTGATAAATTGAAACCAAAGATTTATTATTTTCCATGGGTTCACTCTTAACACAAATTTTATTATATGCTACCTTAATATATATATATATATAAAATTATAAAAATATAGGACAAAATGTCATATAATTTGGCAAAATATTTTGCAATATACTACTGTTTATGAAATATTTAGTAATCTACAATTTTTTTTTTAAACTCGAGTTTATTGTATAACTCGAGTTCTTTGGAAAAACAGTCATCAAATTTGTGGTGCAATTTTTTTTTTTTTTACAGAACTCAAATTCCATAAAAAATATTTCATGGAAGTCGAGTTATATGTCAAACTCAAATTTCGTAAACTCAAGTTTTAAGAAAGTGGTAGATTTCTAATTATTTTACAAATAGTTAAAAAATTCATACGTATTTTGCTAAACAGTGGTACTAGGCCATTTTGGCCTAAAAATATATTGTATCACTCATTCATTAGGCTTGTTTAATTTGCAAAAAGAGAAAAAGAAAAAAAAATGCAATGCACTTTTAAGTGCTTTTTAAAAAATTTTTTTTTAAAGGATAATTTACATTAAATCTTTTATAACCGTCAAAAAGGCATATATAAATATAAAAGTAAAACCGTGAATCTACACCGCGCGTTTACCGACCCTATAAATAAGCCAGTCGTGCTTTCTCGTCCTCTAGCTTCTGAAAAAACTGAATTCCATTCCCAAAATCCGATTAGGGCAAACGAGAAAAATTTTCGCAAATCGAATCCGATCGGTTTAGCGATCTGAGATCGAATCGATTTTGAAGCATACATCTTCGGATTAAAGTAAGTCAATTTTAATATCGAAATCGTTTCGTTTTTGCGTTTGCTGTGGCAGTTTGATTTTGTTTTCATTGGAGGTGTATTGTGTTTGTTAGGGTTTCGATTTTGGGCTTTTTTAAGCTTCGATTTGCATGCACTTTTACTGGTTACAAGCTTTTTAGGGATTTTGAATATTGGGTTATGAAAAAGTAATGAAATTAATCATTGTTTGTGGTTAGTGATTGGGTATTGCTAATTTTGACGAGTTGTTATTGGGTTTTTGGGGTCGATAGGGTTTGTGTTTGAATGATTGAAATGCTTGGAATTCTATTCAGCTGAATCTGGTGCAGAAAGTGTATGAAAGTTTTGTTGTTTAGGGTATTCAAACAAATTTGAAGCATAAAAAGATTAAACTTTAATACGATTGAATGGTGTATTTTTGAATGAAAGTAAAACCTTTTCTTTTTCCCAGATTTAGGGATTTTTTTTGAGATGTTGGAGATATTTGTTCTATATTTAGAGCTAAAAGTGTACAGAATAGGAAATATATAGAGTTTTGGATAAATGGAATATGGGGTTTATCTCTAGCAGCCTGAATTTGAATTCTAAAGGTTTTGCAATGGTGCATAATGTGCAATTTTCCCTGTATTGCTTGGGCAGTAGTTTTGGATAAGTTGGACGGTATTAGAACTGCGTATTTATGCTATCTGACTATTTATTAGTTGGGGGTGAGGGAATTTGAACCCTGGACATCTCTTTTGGAAATACCAGGATGTGTCAGTTGAGCTACACCTACAAGGCTCTTGGCTTTATGCAATCTGCAATCTGCTTATTGTGGCCCTTAGATGGCAATAGAAGGAAAGGGAGTAGTACATTATGTGTATTGTAGTCGCCATCTCTTTTCCCCTTTTTTACAGTTGCTATGCATGAGTCAGCTTCAATCTGAGTATTATATTATGGTAGTTTGTGACTTGGAAGTTGGTTTTGTTTCTTCTTTATAGGTTATATGGGACAATTTTAGTGTAGTTAACTTGTTATGATTTGCATTTTATGGAAAATGTTTAGTACATAGGCTATCAGAACTTGTTTATTGCTTTTAACTTTCACATATAACATGCGACTATGTTTTTCTTTTTTTGGTTAAATTTTTTTTGGATTGTTAATTTAAATCTTGTATTTAAAAAAAGAAAAGAAAAAAGAAATGCACTTCACTGCTCTCAATGTTGTGATTTTGGGGTTTGTGGGTGATCGATTTTTACTGTTAGTTAACCATACATTGCACCTTTTCATTTGAATTATTTGTTTATTTTTCCTGTTGGCATATGCTATCATTAGTTGATTAAGAACTGTTTCACATTCACAAATTAGAAAGACTGGAGCTAAAGTTCCAGTTCATTTTCTAAATAGCTTGGAAGCTTGTTTGTCGAACAGTTTACCTGCTGTACACATCCTAGGCATACTTGGTTCTTTGCCAATGGACAAAGGTGTACCTCCTAGTCTCTTTGTTAATGATGGTTCATTCATGGAGAGGTTCAAACAGCTTCAACAAGAGAAGGAAAAGGAGAAGAGTGCAAAACTAGAGGATTCGAAACCGATCAAAATTAAATCAGGGTCATTGACAGCTAATTCTACCATTAGTAGAACAAGTGTGGATAAGACCAATGATACACAGAAGAAACCCCAAGCTTCTTCAGGTGGAAAACTTGCTTTCAGCTTGAAACAAAAGTCAAAGATTGTGGCACCTCCTGTTAAGCTAGCAGATGAGGATGAAGATGAAACAGATGCTGGTAAAGTTTCAGCCGATGTACCAACGAAACGACTAAAGTTAGATCACTCAGATGCTTCCGAACATTCATCAAGACAAGTGGATGTTGGTAATTACTGAATACATAATAATTATTTTATTTTGTTTGGTCGCTATAGAAGGTCTGCAGATCTTTTGGTATTTTGATTTACTGAGGAACAGAATTAGGAAAATATTGCCACTATTTGTTGTTAGTTTTTTGTTTCAATAGCCTTTTTTATAGTTCTAGAATTGCACATGTTTTTAAACTTCATTTTATGAAGGGATGATGCAAATCTTTCCTGTATCATTCCATAACATGAGTACAAAATAGATCCATCTGCTAAATTCATTTTTTCCTTCTTCTTCTTCTTCTTCTTCTTCTTCTTCTTTTGGATAAGTCTAACTTCAATATTTCTTACAGTCTTAATATTTCTAACTTCTTCTTTTGGAAAAGCATTCTCAGTACCATTTTCTTGTTACTCTTGGTTGTCATTTCTCAACTGCTGTGATTACATTGTATTTTCGTCTGAAGTTGGTACTCCTCTCCAGTAGAAGGTTTATTTTGCGTTGTTTACCAATTTTAAGGCACTTTATGGTCCAGTCATGGTTCTTGATGAAATTAAAGTTTGATAAGCAGTGGCCACCTTACAAAATTTTAGAAAGAGTGAAAGTAGGGAAATGGAAGAGAATTGATTTTTGTTTGTTTGTTTGTATTTTTATGACTTTTTTTGGGGGTGGGGGAGGGGTAAAGTAGGGGAAGTTGGAGGAAGAATGAGTATATTGCTGAGGTGTTTGTATGTCCTCGGCTCCATTTGAGATTCGCATATTTTGCTGAAACTGAAATTTTTTTGTTAAAAGTACTGTAGATAAAGGTAAACTTAGCTGAAATAGTACAGTAGGATCCATAAATAGTATCAAAAAGTGCAGTGGGACTCATGAATAATAGCAAAAATAAGCTGAATAGTAAAATAAGTTGACAAAAATAATCTTTGCCAAATGGACACCTAGTTGTACCTAATTTGTTTTGGAGTGGGCCTGGGATGGTAATATGTAGAACTCCTATTTGATTCTCTTCATGCTCTTTTGAACTCCTAGGAAATGTTTTAGGTAGAGGCTAACTAGAGTTTGCTCCTTCCCTTTCCTCTGCCAATCAAAGTAGGTTCTTTTCTAGTTTTGGTTAACCATCTTCAAAATTGTAGGTCCTGTGCATAGCCTTTTCAAAACAGTTTGATCCTTTGGTCTCTTACATTTATAGTTATTATTGTAAATGAGCTTCATCCTTTTACATTTGTAGTTATTCTTGTAAAGTTTGATAAGCAGTGGCCACCTCACAAAATTTTAGAAAGAGTGAAATTAGGGAAATGGAAGAGAATAGATTTTGTTTGTATTTTTATAACTTTTTTTGGGGGTGGGGGAGGGGTAAAGTAGGGGAAGTTGGAGGAAGAATAAGTAGGGTTTGTTGCTGAGGTGTTTGTATGTCCTAGTTGTGCCTAATTTGTTTTGGAGTGGGTCTGGGATTATAATATGTAGAACTCATATTTGATTCTCTTCATGCCCTTTAGAACTCCTAGGAAATGTTTTAGGTAGAGGCAAATCAAAGTTTACTCCTTCCCTTTCCTCCGCCAATCAAAGTAGTTTCTTTTCTTTTTTTGGTTGACCATCTACAAAATTGTAGGTCTTGTGCATAGCCTTTTCAAAACTTTTTGACCCTTTGGTCTTTTACATTTATAGTTATTCTTGTAAATAAGCCTCATCCTTTTCATTGGGTACACTTTTATCAAGGAAATGATATGGGTGTATGTCTCTACTCTTGAAGTGGTATGGATGAAGAGGACAAAACATTCTTGAATATTTCTTGTCTCATGACTGCAGCTTATACCTTAAATACCTATCAACATTGGTGGAAAGAGATGTTCAATGAAAGATTTGGAATATGTGGCAAGCCTGCTACAAGAGTAATTTGCATAACCTTGTTCATGCTCTCGGTATTAATCAGTTTATAAGTGATATGCAGCACCACCATCTCCAAGTGATCCTACAGTGAAGAAAGTTGCTGACAAATTAGCAAGTTTTGTGGCTAAACATGGAAGGCAATTTGAGCATGTTACACGTCAAAAGAATCCTGGTGATACCCCTTTTAAGTGAGTTCCTTAATGACAATTGAATCTTGTTATGGGTTATTTATTAGTTTATGCTCTCTGTTGAGGTCCTTTGCATGGCTGTTTTCCCATTTCTATTAGGTCATATTATATAATTTTTTCATTTATACAGGGGGTTATTTAATTTTCAACTTTTTGGTGTTGGCAATCCTCCCTCCCCACAGATACATTGAGAAATTTCTAATGCGTGGTATCATGTATTCTTCTGCAGATTTCTATTTGATGAAAGTTGCCCAGATTACAAATATTATGAATATCAGCTTGCTGAAGAGGAAAAGGCTCTTTCACAGACAAGTGAATCCCAATCATCTCACAGTGGTTAGTAGTTGAATCTTGACGGAATGATTTTGGTGGTTCTTGGGTATGGAATTTTCAGCTAGGTTGCATTTGGATTTGATGACTAAAATCAGGAGATTTGAAGAAAAATTGCTAGCATAGATAGCTTGAAATAAATTTAATGATACATGGGGTTTGAGTCTTGGAGATTTTGCTAAAACAAAAATTTATAGACTTGTATGTTTTTGGGCCTTCTGCACATTTTACAATCAAAGTAGTAGTAGTGGTCCATCAGTACAATTCCTAGTATCTAGATTTTATATGCACTTTTTATTTGGTTTTCTATAGACATATGGGTTATGATCCTAAGGGAAGAATCATTTATTTATTTGTTTGTCTACTTGTCATGGTATTGCCACATTCCTCCCTCAATATTTATTTATAATTTAGTGTTATTAATATCATTATTTTTTTATTGCCTTCCAGCCTAAGTTGTAATTTTGATGCTTGAGTGTGTAGGTGGTACAAGTACTTCAGCTTCTAAATCCAACAGTGGTTCTCAAAGGTCTTCTCATCAGCACTCGAACTATCAAACACCTGCCTCCGCTTTATATTCCGCCACTGAGGATCCAAGAGTTCAAACAGCATCAGCAGGAAGATATGGTAATGATATATAAATAGTTCTTCTTGGCTTTTCATGGGAAATGCATTCAACTTCTACTTTCAGTTTTTCTTCCAACATTTTCAGTTGGTGCTGTGCTTAATTATGGTCAAGCTCTTCTATATATGGCTGATTTTAGCTACTGATCTCATTCTTAGTTGCAGTTGGCATGAATTTGTTTTTACTTTGATCAAAGGATACATTATTACAAAGAATATTTGCTTAAGAAAATATCCTGGAAATATTTTTAATAGGAGAACATAGATATCCTATATCTAGCGTCAAGAGTGGGGATTTGGAAAAACTGAATGTGCGGCAATGGGTATTATTGGCTCAAAAGGTGTATATATATATATAAATACAGTATGAGTGTGATTGGCTATATTGATTCTTAATTGATTCAACCAAAGAGGAGCCCTACAAGGTCATCGTGATGACCATTCCATCTTTTCCTTACAGTATGTTTGGAACAGAGGGAGAGCCACCTCCCCTCCACTCTCCTCTCCACTCCTCCCCCCCTCATGTCCCTCTGTCCAAACATAGGGTTATTGTTTTCTTAAAGGATCTCCTTTGTTTATTCTCTCTTGCACATACCCTATGACTGGATTCTGAAAGACTTCCCACAGTTCCCATTGAAAATGAAGTGACTTGCTCCATTACTTCTTGGAAAAGCCTAAGATATGTTTTCTGTTTCTGAAGAAGAATTCAATGGTGATTCACAAAAATGAAAAAAGGACTAAGAGAACCAGATTATTTTATGAAATATTGGAGGATGATCCCTAGTTTTGTTTTTGATACACTGGTAAGAACTTTGTTATAATGGATGAGGAGCATTTTTTTTGTGTTCCGTTGAGAGTGAAGATTTTATCTGAGTGTTTTGGAATGTGTTAGAATGCTTAACTCAAATTTTTAAACAGGATGTTGTGTGTGTTGGCAGTATCTTACAGATTTATACTTGGTATTTTGCTTGTTTATTATCATGTTATGTTGGGATGCCTCCCAAATTATGAAGTATAAGTGCTTTTGATTGATTGGTATTGAATACTTGTTTGATATACGTGTTTATGATTGCATGCTTTTTTGTTTGTAGGTGAAGCTAGTGCACCAACAGGTGCAGATCCCATAGCAATGATGGAGTTTTATATGAAGAAGGCTGCACAGGAAGAGAAATTTAAACAACCTAAACAATCAAAAGATGAAATGCCACCACCAGCTTCTCTTCAAGGTCCCGATTTGCTCAGTAAGAGCAAATTTTCTTTGGTTTCCTTGAAGGCGTTTTTATTTGAGCCTTCATTGACCAACTATTTTTATCTGCAACTTTGGGCTTCCCGTGTGTGTGTGTGTGTGTGTGTGTGTTTTTTTTAAATTTTGTGCTCACCATGAACATCTTTGTCCTCTTTCCAATTGTTGGTCACAGCGGCTTCTTCTAAAAAAGGGCATCACATGGGTGATTACATCCCACAAGAAGAGCTTGAGAAATTCTTGGCTGCTTGTAATGATGCAGCTGCACAGAAAGCTGCCAAAGAGGCTGCAGAAAGAGCCAAAATCCAGGCTGATAATGTGGGGCATAGACTTTTGTCTAAAATGGGTTGGAAAGAAGGTGCCTCTCTCTCTCTCTATCACACACACACACATGTAGAGGCGTGCAGACACATTTTCGCATAGAGACAAATAAACACGTCTTAAAATCTGATTCACGATCCAAATAATTCTTTCAAGATGCTGTGTATTTGGCGAGAAACTTAGATGCCTTTATGTGAATTGCAGGTGAAGGTCTGGGGAGCTCCAAAAGTGGTATTGCAGATCCAATCATGGCAGGCAATGTTAAGATAGACAACTTGGGGGTGGGTGCTCACAATCCTGGGGATGTGACTCCTGAGGATGATATATACGAGCAGTACAAGAAGCGGATGATGCTTGGTTATCGTTACAGGCCTAACCCTCTGGTATTGCCTTGAATTTTTTTTAATCCTAGTGTTGAATGTGTTTATTAAATAGATCTCCTATGGTTATATTTACGAATGAGTTCTTATGTGTTGCCTTTCTGTTCTCTTCTCTTCTTTCAGAACAATCCTCGGAAAGCATACTATTGAGCAACTATACAACGGAAGCCTACATGTCAAGATTGTCTTAAAGAAATAATTTGAAGTTAAATGCTTAAAGTATATTCGAGAAGCATAAAATGGATTTTGTTTCATGTGGCAGGTCATATTGAGTGGATTTTACTTTTTGTGAATTGTGAATTTCAGTGTTTGATGGATTGTAGTCTATACCCTTTCTTTTCAAATTCTTCCTTTTGAGTATAGTAGTGTTCCTATTCATAGTTTCACACTTCAGTGACTTTTTTTAATGAATGAACCTTTACAAACTTGTCTTGTTTTGACATAATTTGTTGGAACAACAATGTTGGGGAATAATGGAAAGTTAAATGTAATAGGTGCTTGATAATTTGATATGGTTTTAACATAACATCGGGTAGCAAAGAGCTCTTGGCTGTGCAACCTGGCTTTCGAGCTGTTTGATCTTTGATCATAGCGATCTTCCTTATCAACCAACTTTTAATGGGTTATAAGTATGGAAATCATTTAACTTGAGTAAATACATTAACTTAAACAAGTTTTTCTTTGTAGTTCTACTTCTAGTAATTGTTTAAACCTTGAATTTTCTCTTAACAATTTGATAGATCAATTTTTTGAAAGAACTCTATAACTTGTAATTCTTTTTCTTGTTACCTGACACATTCCTCTCTTTCCATGGTCTTGAATTTTGATGTTAGTATAATAATAAAAAAAAAATTATATATTTTATTCTAAATCCCTCTAGATATCTTTTTAATAAACAAATGTAAGCATCTCTTTGGATAGAGTTCTGCGTATGGTGTCTGCTCTCTTCTTCTTCTTCTTCTTCTTTTTTTATTTTTTATTTTTTATTTTTTATTATTTTTTATTTTTTTATAGAAGTGTGTTTCTAGTTTTTTCAGTGAGTCGTCGCGTGATCCATAAACCTATTTTTTCAACAAAATTTTAATTAAAAATAGGTCTTACAGCATTATTCATATATTTAAAAATTATTTTGTTGCAGTGTTTTCAGTTTCAGCAAAATAAGCGGTATCCAAACATACCCTAAGTATCATATTTTTCAAGTTTCATATTATACTTATAAATGTTAGGTCATTTTGTAAGAATTAGTATTGTAAGTTTTGTCTTCCCACTCTCTCCTTTTTCATTCCCTATGTCTTCTATCTATATTATTATTATTTTTTTAAAAAATTTATATTATACCTGACTCTTGGCTTTTAGATTAGCCTTTTTTTTTTGGGTTAGTTTGTTAGCTTAGTTATTTGTACTTTTTTTTAACTCTCACTTGTATTTTTAGAGTAATTCTTAGGTACACCTGAAGTACGGAGAAATGATATTCTCTCTTCTCACATTTAGGCTTCGTTTGGGAGTTCATAAGGAAATGGAATGGAATGATTATGAGGGAATAGAAAGGAATGATTATGAGGGAATAGAAAGGAATAAAATGAAATGAAATGAAATGTATTTAAGTAAGGGAAAGTAATGGAAAAGAATGGAATGTAATGGAATTAAGTAACTTTGATAGGATGTTTTAAAATAAAGGAATGGAAAGAAATAAAAATGAATGGAATGTAAGTAATCTTGTTTGGGAGCAACATGGAAGGAATAAAATGAAATCATTTGATGACAATATTACTATTAGATCCCCATTTTAAAATAAAGAATTGAATATATAGGGGTATTTTGGGAGTTTTAGCAAAAAAGTCATTAAATCTAATTTCATTCCCCTCAATTTTGGGAGGAATGAAAATTTGAGGTTTAAGGGAATAGAGAGGAATGAGTGTTCTCTCCAACCCATTCTATTCCCTCCCACTTAAACTCCTAAACAAAGGAAGGAAAGAATATTTTAAAATTATTCTTTTCATTTCTTTCCATTCCATTCCCTCGTTCCAAACGAGATCTTAGAGTTTGTTTGGATTAAGAGGGGGAATAAGGGAGAGTGGAGAAGAGTAAAGTAGAGTTGACTCAAAATAGACTAATTTGGGGTTAAATTTATTCTACTTTTCGCTAATCTCCCGCCCTCTCCCTCAATGAAAACAGGCTATAAGTACCGAGAATGATGCTTTGTCCTCTCACATTTATGTTGGAGTTTATCATAAATGTGATTATAAATGTGAAAAGATGAAGCACAGTTTCTCCATATTTTGAGAATACCTTAAAATTTTTTGTATTTTTGGTATAATTATAATTTTGTCAACTTTAGGTAAATACACTAGTACACTAATTGAGACTCGCACTACTGGAAAAAGAAAGCATCAAAATTCAAAAAGTGTTTCCTGGCATCTTGAAAGAAAATAACTGGTCTCTTTATGACGTCTGCTTCGTTGTAGAAGCAGAGAGATGGAAGACAGTTGGAAAGTAAGCAAAGGTGGTGCCATGACAAATATCATCAATAGTGAAGGACCATCAAAGATTTGTAGAGACTGGAAGCTTAGATCACTAGCATCTCACTAGCATCTCTGGCTACCAAAAGTTCTATGAATATATTCTGATCTTGTAATGATATTGCACAATAGGGGAATGCAACTTTGGTTTCTTTATGATATCAGAAAGAGAAAAAGAAGAAAAAGGCCACAAATGGAAAAAAAGCTGATCAGGTAAGTGTTGTGGTTTTGCTGTCGAGTCAATTTCTTCAATGGTTGAATCTGATTGAAAGGTTGAGGTCCAGTATTCAATTTGGCAAGGGTCCTCAATTTCATCTTTGAAAAAAAGCTTTTGTTGTCAATGCCAAACAAATATGGTACTTGGTGGCACTGGCATAATGGGACTATAGTAGTATAGTGTGTGAAAATTATAACACCACAATTTATCTCTCTACTTTTGAGGGACCATAAGCAAGGCTCATGAGTTGGTCCATCAAGCATGTCACAAAAGGGTTTTTAAGATAACCAAATGTAAAAAACTTATTAATGTTTGTTTATTTATAAATAAGTCAAATTCAAGCTTTACTTAAGATTTGTTTATTAAACAAGTCGAGCCCAAAAATAATAAAAAAGTTGTTCACAAACAGGCTTGTGAACATAGGGGCTTGATGCAAAACAAGCCAAGCTTAGGCTTGTTTCTAAGCTTGAAAATAAGTTTGATATTGGCATGAAAAAATAGACTTATAGATAATACACGTGCCCCACTTGGGACCACTCACCCTAACTGCCACCCTTAGTTTCATTGACTCCTTACTCTTAAACATCTTATTCTACACACTAATCTTCTTTAAGAAACCTTATGTCTTCTCTCTTTCAATCTTAGTTTAGTTTCTTTCTCTCAACGAACATACGTCTCTCTCTCTCTCTCTCTCTCTCTCTCTCTCTCTCTCTCCTTATTTGTTTGAAGCCCCTTTCTGTAATCTCATCTCATTTGTTTCAAGCCATTCACAGTCTTCACTTACCGCCGGTGATAGAAGGTAAATCTCTTCCTTGAAATTTCTTCTCTTTTTCTTTTTATAATTTCTCGATTTAGCTACCATCCAAGTTTTTCTTGAAATCTCTAATTATTTGAAGTGTAAAAAATATAAGTGAGAGACATGCAATTTTAAAAGATGATTGATAATTATGTAGACTCTATCTCTTTTTTTTCGTGTATATGTTCTATGTACCATGTTCATACGGATTGTGTTTAAGCTTAAGCTCAAGGAGTTGATATTAGACTTGAGTTTATTTTTGATAATGAAGTTGAGCTTTGCTAAGCCCAAGATTTTGGAATTTTTTTAAGTTTGAACATTGTTTGTAAGCTTGGCTCGAATTTAGCACGTTTAGATCGGAGAGTGTCATAAGTTAGGTATGACTCCTATGAGTGGAGACTTCAATGCATTGTACCGGATAATTTCAATAGATCTAGAGGACAGTGTTAAAACTAAAAAAAAAAAAAGAAGAAGACAAAAATCGAAATGTTTTCTCAGCATCCTATTGGGATTTCCAATTATGGAAGTAAAGCAAAGTGGTGGGATCCAATTAGTGAATCCTTATCATTGTCATATATTTGGACATGACAGGAATCTTCTTGGTAAATATGCCTCAATATTCGACTTCATTCGATTCTAGGCATTCCCTTCTTTCTCTCTCTTTCTTAGCCAAAATTGTATTTTAATTTTAATGCATTTTCAGACTCATAGCCATCTGAGGCATGAAATCCAAACTAACTTTGAGCAAACAACAGTAGCTAAGGTACTTTCACGTGTCTGTGTTTCCTTCCACACAAACAACCATAGCTCCGTGGAGGCCTTTTGTCTTCTCTCTCTCTCTCTCTCATATTTAATTCTTTATTTTGAGATGCTCTCTACGTAGGTTATTGACAACTAGATTAAACTTAATTCAATTCAATTCATCTACATCTTAATTGAGTGTCATCAAAAATTCGATTAGATTCTATCGAATCTTATTCTGATTATATTCATGAATGAGTTTGAGAGTTAAAAAGGTAAAATAAATTTAAAAGTCATTTCACAAGTATAAGTGCCTGTAGAGTGTGAGAGGTGAGAGGTGAAGTGTGAGGGATAAGAGCCGGAGTTCAAGTCTTCAGAAGGGAGTTTCACACACATATATACCTAGAATCTGTTTGGTTGGAGGAGTGGAAAAGTGGGAGGGGTGGAAAAGTAGGAGGATAAAAAATGGTGGGAAGATGGAAAAGTGGGAGGATAGAAACGATTTTAATTTCCCTAATTTTTGTTTGGTTAGGAGTGGAAAAGTAGAAGGATGGAAAAAATGTGTGTGTGTAAATTTACGCATATACCCTTATTAAAAAATGATGCTCAATTAAAACCAAAAAAGGGATAAACAACTAAAAAAAAAAAATCAATCACCTAAATTTATTAAAAAATAAAAATCATGTCTAGAAAAAAAATAACATCTAAGCAAAACAAAAACAAAAACAAAGAATAAGAAGAAGACAAAGAAAGAAGAATATGAGCACTGGACGTGTAAAAAGCCTGAGCAGTAAATCAAAAAAAAATAAAAAATAAAAAGGGAAGAAGAGGCAATGTCCGAGAAGAGAAAAAGAAAAAGAAAAAAGAGCAACGTAGACAAGCCTTGCACATGGGGCATTTTTGTCCAAAAATAGTGTCCAATTTTATCCTTCAATTTTCTCTCCATTTTGGAGAGAAAACTTTTTAGTGGGCCGGAGAAGAAAATATTTAGGTCTCACCATTTATTTTCCTTCCTCTCCATCCAACCAAACACATTCCAAAAAGTTTTTCTTCCCATTTTCTCTCCATAATTTTCCATTCACCCTATTTCACCTCCAAGCAAACACACTCTTAAAATAGTTTAGAGTAAAATTTCTATCTTGTATAAATAAAAAAAAGGGTAAAATGAATTTGAAGTTTGACAGAAATAAATAATGAATTTTGTTAACGGATACCCTAAGAGTATTTGTTGTTAAATCATTTTAAGAAAATTTTTATGAAAAAAGAAAAAAAATATTTGATTTTTGATATATATATATATATATATATATTTTCTTAATAAAAGTAGTATTAAAACTTTCATTAAAATAGTTCATTAACTGATGCTCTAAGTGCATCAATTAACTGGATTCATAAATAATATAAAAAAATTGAAGTTATTATTATATTCTAAGTAATATTATCTTTTTCCCCTAAAAAAAGTAATATTATCTTACTAGGGCATGCAAAGAATCCTAGATATTTTGTTCAAAGAAAAAAAAAAAAAGTAATAACACAATCCTTGGAGTAGCAACTATCATGAATGGATTTTGGGTCTAAGACAACATTGGTGACGCTTAAAATCATCAAATCAGGCTCAAGTTGTGGCCAGTAAGAAAAATGCATATCTCTGAAACTTGGATTTCTTTTATTTAATAAACATTGATATGGCAAAGAATTAAGAATACAACAAACTTGTTTATCAAAAAAAAGAAAAAAAAAAGAATACAACAAACTTGATAATCAGAATTCAGAACAGCTTCTGGCATCTATCAAAAAAGACAACATTTCATAAAAAGTAAAAAAAGAAAAAGATGATGATGAAACGGCTGTGGATCTCTTAGACTTAAAGGATATATCCCGTGAGTATAAAAGAAAAACAAGTTGCAAGTAGTTGATAACAACTCCTCATCATGTATGTGCATTTATTGAGAAACATAAATTCCTTTTGTGAAGCAGATGAGAAAAAAAAAAAAAAAATTCTCATACACTATATATTTTTTGCTGTAGAATATTTTTCTATCTTGGGAGACAGAACTTGGTCAAGTCATAAGCAACAGCATATTTGCATATAGAATAGCCAGTCCTTTTGCATTTATTTGTTTATTATTTTGGCTGAGGAATTTGGAATAGCTACTAAAAAATTATTGGTTTTGCATTTATTTGTTTATTAGTTTGGCTGAGGAATTTGGAATAGCTACTAAGAAATTATTGGCTATGCTTTAGATTCCACTCCAATCCATCCATAATAAGATTCAGATTTCAGATAGCATATTAAGTCTTTGGCTGTGGTTAGAGACACCAATTGAGTCAATTGACCCAAAACTTAAGCCATTAGATTTGGATCTAATTTCTTCTAAAAAAATAAAAAAAGAAAAGAAAAGAGAGTTGGATATAATTATATTAATATTATAATAACCAATCTAACTACTCATTTTTGTCGTTAGTTTTCAATGTTAAACTTTATTATTTAACAAACCATACTACTCATATGTGAAAATTGTAACAGTTTAGACATAAAAATACTATTTTTTAGAACTGTTGGGATGTGGTAAGTTATGAATGAAAAACAACAAAGGGACCTTAGTAGTGGAATCGTGTGGGAAATCAATAACAATTTATCACCTCACTAGGGTACGAAAAATTGTAAAAAAATGTTGTGTATCTCGTATTAGTGGCATTACTAATTTGCTTTGCGGCTATGGATTAAATTGGTCATTATCCTTATCCACCAGCTTTATGCCTAACGTCCCATCTCTACTTTTGGGAATCAATACACCCACATAGAACATTATCAAACATAGAAGCCCATTATTTTACAATTATCAAGTTAATCTTTTTTAGGAGTTAAATAATTGGCAAATTAAATCATATATGTACTTAAAAGTGTGGTCAAAAATCCAAATGGTCGCTAATCAAGGAGTTTGCTAGGAGATTGGCCTACATAGTTTTGATTTCCAAGTAAAATAATATGTAAATTATTATACTTCTTAACCCCAATTTACAGTTGTAATTTGTGAGATTGTTTTATAGGGGACTCTGGCACTTTGCCTACCAAAATGCCATCCAATGATGTCTTTGATACATGCTACCCAACATCTCTTCCCTTTTCTTAGGAGGGTACAGCTAATATTATTAGACAAATCAAATCAAGAATTCAAGATTGCATAATAATATTTGTACCTTTTATTGGAGGGAATAAGTATCATTTGCATAAAATGTTGTGTCCAAATATGAGACTTCAAGATTGAAAATATGCTTATCCCATAACAAAAAAGAAAAAAAAAAGAGTAGTGTTATTGTCATAAACTATTTTACAATATTTTCATAATTTTTTGCTGTAGTAAGTTTTTTATTGGTTTTCATTTGGATCTACCAATAACATCATTTTTTTTTATTTACCATTAATCATTCACCATATTAGCAGTTTAAAAAAGCTTTTGTAAAAAAATTTGTATCTATAGCATTTTTCAAGAAATAAAAAATACTTATAAGATATATGAGACCAATTATTCCTTTCTTTGTAGAATATTCTTTCATTTTATCAAAATGATAGATTCTTACCAAATAATAAAAAAAAAATTAAATGGTAGATTCGTAAGCAATCAATCTTCTTTTAAGAACAAAAACTTTATTTGATTCTTTAATCGTTTTTGTGAGAGAGAGAGAGAGAAAGAGAGAGAACAATTAAGAAAATGCCACACTTTTTATCATGAAAACCTAATCTCATCCATTTAGAAAGGTCATAAAAAAAGTAGTGCACGCCGAGATTACTCCAATTGATGGGTTGGTATTATTAGGTAGGTGTTGGTGAGACCTAACTATATGTTTAAAAGTACCTAGCATTAGATGATATGTTCATCACATTGGTCACAGTGTTTTTTTTTTTTTTTTCCCTCAAAATGATTGCAACCTTAAGTTATATAGGTTACCTTTGCGATTGTCTGATTTTGTTCAGTTTGTATATATATAGAAAATTATCACACTTTGATGGAAAGTAAAAGACATTAGTAGTTGGTGTAGTTACTGGAAAAAAGACTGCGAAATTATATAAAAGCTAGTGATATTGGGATATTATAAATGTTATAATATAGACTCTATAAATATGTTTATGTTTAAGAATAGGACAAAAATAATTATAACAAATTTATTTTTATTTGTTATTGATGTGACATCATTAACATTTATTGTTAAATTAGTTTGTAATTTTCTTTTATAGTAAAATTGGCAATAATTTTATTAATTAATCAATATTCATGAGAACATTATTATTATTATTATTATTATTATTATTATATGTTTGAAATAAATTTTTAAGGATGTTTTTCTCTCTTCTCTTTCTTTCTTTAATATATTTTTTTTCCATCCTAGGAGCAAATAGCTTGATGACTAGAAATTTTAATTTGTGAGTTCTTAGTTTACTTCCATTAATTTATCTAGACAGATCGATGCTTGATTTTGGATTTGTAGTATACATTTTGAACACAATTCATGTGCATATATATCTCTGCAACTTTGGCTGAAGAGGTATATTTAAACTTTGATCTTTATGTGTGCCCAAATTAATCTAAACTTGAAGCGACTTTTCTGGGTTTGATCCAATAACTATGTCAATATGTCAATGAAAAAAATGATATAATAATATATAGCTTAAATTAATCCATCTGCCAACTATTTGTGCTTGCTTGATTTCAAGTTTAACTAATCATTTTTTGTCTCTCTACTGTCAAGTGTAGATGAAGCACACATACTTCCATCAACGTGCGATTGAGTGTATATTAGCCCACCTCATGGCAATGACCTTAGTCTTTCTTGGTCATCTCCCACAATAGATGAAATTCATATTTTATGCCATTGGTAGAGAGGCCGAGTCCATCTTGATAATCCAAGTGTAAGGACACAATACAAGTACAACTAAAAGAATAAAAAAAATAGGAAAAAGAAAAACATAAAGACAGTAGGGAATGGTAACAAGATGGGACGACGGTTGTTAGGTAAGATTGAATTATGAGTGTCTTATCTTTGCTTAGTCTATCTTTTAGGGTGACGAGAAAAACTTGCACAAGCCAGAATTACGTACGTGATGTGGACTGAGGTGGAGATATTTTTTCATTCCTAATAAGTGATGTGGACTGAGGTGAAGATGTTTTTCCATTTCTAATGAGGTGGTTATGGCACTAATGAGAGATGGATGACAGAGAAGGGGGGTGGGGGGGAGGGAGTGTGGTAAAAATACTGAGAAAGATGGTGAAACAAGTGTTTAGGGAATGGATGACAATAGAATATGTATAATTTAAATTATAAATAAGATGCATATAATATAATATGAATATCTATTTAAATAATTAGATACACACTTTGAGACCGAAAAATTCATAAGGGGTGGAGTGGGATAGGATGAGCTTTTTATAGCAAGTTCCTTGTCGGAGTAAATGATAAATTTACAATTTTCTAACAATTTAAGCTTTTGGACAATCAGACCCTATTTAGATGAGTGGGTTTTTGGATCATATTACTTAGTTTTCATAACTGAGTTCTCAAAACACGTGGCTCCTACAAAAAATTTTGTGTTTGACTTGGTTTTCAACACTTGTTTCCATCACTCAAAACTCAAAAATTTGAGTTAAGAGTGATGGAAACAGGAAACAACAAATGTGTGTTTTCAAAAACTGAAAACTGAGTTATGAAAACTGAGTTATAAAAACTGAGTTATGAAAACTGAGTTATCTCTCAACCAAATGGGCCTTCAATAACTAATTATGGTATTAGATTTAAAAAAATTTCAAATGTTGGACCTCACATAATAAGGACAGTTTAAGCCCGCACTTTAAAAAAGGGTGTTGGATTAAATAATTAAATTTATAAATTTCTAACAATTTATGCATTTGAAATAATCAATAATTTATCACATGAAGCTTCACACAACTTAACCTATTTTTAGGTATCTTAAAATTCATTGAAGACTGAAAAAGAAAGTGCGTAATTTTTTTTTTTTTTTTTTTAAGTTGCCGGTGGTGATCACAGACATAGTGGGAAAGGACAGTGACACCTCTAGATGCCAAGTTTTTGATTGAAGTATCAAAATTGATTCTAAAATACTACGGCTTGCAAAGTCAAAGCATCTCATTGTCCTATAATATATGCAATTTGTCCGATGGAACAGTTTGATTTTGATCTTTTCCTTTCGTACAGGGAACATTTCTAATAAGATGACCCTTTGACAAATGATTTGTAACCCAATAGACAGGTCATCTCACTTATGAGAACGTAGCATAATTTAAGAATCTCACAAATACTTGCCAAAAGTTGCCTTAGTATGATATCCAATAGGGTTACCGAGTTGTAAATAACATACGATATGAAGCATATTATGAATGCGCTGATTACTTCATACCAATATTTTTTTTTTTTTGGTGTACATGCGATTCGAACATAAGTTCCTCATTCAATGATAATATATTTTATCTAGTTAAGAAGTTGAAACCCAAAATTTGTTACTCTATGTTGAGTATTTTTTTGTTGCCTTTCCATGTGTCAATGTTTAGTTGTTTGGCTTTCAAATCCTTGTTCAAGTCGGCAAAGTCGAATCCACTACTCACGTCACAAAGAAAACGAAGAAGGCTAGTGATACATCTTAGAATAATGCTTGAGTCAACAAATTTGCAAAAAAAGAAGGAAGAGGTGATTTCAAAGCAAATATAGTGACCTATAAATTTCAAATCAGAAAAGTGGATACCCCAAACCCAAGTGCAAGGCTTCAAATCAGAAGAAATAAACATTGGCTTTGTCCATGTTTTTGGTTTATTTATTATTTTTTTAAACTATTATTTTATTAATAAGTATTTTGATAGATCCGTATATGTATATATATAAAAAAAAAACAGTGTTCTCAACACTCTATAATTAAGGCTCCTTGTATTTGCTAATATAAACAAGATCTACTTAATAAATACTTAATAATCAATATATGGAACTTAGTACATGTTCGTACAACACAAACTTACAAAATTCTATTATTATTATTATTTTTGGAGAAGAGTTCAATTAAATTAAATCTACACAATCTGAGAGGTATGCCCTGTACCAGTAATGCCTTTGTTAAGAAGAATTTTTACTAATGGTTGAGGGCTTACATAGTCAGAATCATTACAAAAACCTCATGGAGAGGGTAGACTTTTTGTATTATGTCAAAGAGCTCCACAGTTAGCTTTCGTTAAACATCACGCATAACTTCCATTTTTTTGATGGGCAAATATATATATATATATATATATATATATAATAATAGGTAAAGCAGAGAGAAAATCTAATTAGATTTCAAATTGGAATTAAATTAGAGTCTAATTTTACACCATGTATCCCATCTAATCTAAGTTTTAAAATTTGTATGTCAAGTGAGTTAATTCAATGTAAAAATTGGATTTCAATTTGAGTTTAATTTTGTGCCATATGTTTCATCTATTCTAATTTTTTTAATTTTTGTGTCAAATGAGTTAATTTAGTGTGAAAAACGAGGAGTCCAATATAAGTAAACTATAAAAAATATAATTTTTGAATGATTTTATATTTATAAGCCTTTTTTTGTATAACTATAAACAATTCAAGTTTATAAGTCACACACACACACACATATATATTAATAGCCAAAGTTAAGAGAAAATCGAATTAAATTCTAAATTGGAGTCTAATTTTGCGCTATATGTCTCATATAATTTTTAAATTTGTATGTCAAGTGAATTATTAGGTACAAAAATTAAAGAGTTTAAATTCAATTAGATTCTAATTTGAATTATAATTGGAGTTCAATTTTGCTCATGTGTTCCATCTAATTTTTTTAATTTTTATCGCAAGTAAATTATTGAATGCAAAAACAAAAGAGTTTAGATCTAATTAGATTCTAAATTATATATGTGTAATTGTGATTGTTTTTAAATGTATCGTGCATATGCACAGGATTACAAACTAGTTAATATAAAGTCAAATGAATTAAATTTACATTACTTTATTTCTTTATTTGACTGGATTCTACTAAACTTTCTTTTTTGGTAAGTAAATTGTAAGAACTTCATCAAGGGGAACCGGGTTAAGTAAAGAAAAATTCTTCAAATCTTGGAAAAATCCTATGTATAAAAAAAGAGAGGTGCTACGTCCACAATATCTTTACAACAAATCATAGGTGGTTAGTTGTTATTAGTTCAAATTTGAACATGATACTAAGATTACTTTTTTGCCACAACAATAATAACTAGTAATAATTTACCGCTTAGGATTTGTTATAAAAATGTTGTGAAAATATTGTGGACATATCATTTCTCAAAGAAAGAAGTTGAAATCCATAGAAAGAAGCAACAATATTAATAATGCCTTTGAAAAATTGTAAAAATTTTGTTTTGATGGGATTGTTTAGTAAATATATGAAAACCATGATACCAAAGTTGATTGCTATTCGCCACTAATCTTTTGTACATTTTGTTCATTAATAGTTAATACAACTCAACTTAGCAAATTAATGATTAGCTTTTTTTATTTTTTTATTTTTTATGGATATCTTATGATTTGAAACATATTCTATTTGTGATTTGCTTATTTTGTTTAAACTAAAAACATTTTACTGAAAGTATTGTAAATAAAGATAAAAGTTAGCTAAAATAGTACAGTAAGACCCATAAATAGTAGTAAAAAATAAGCTGGTTTTTTAAAATTTTGCCAGACACACATGTACATATGTGATGATTATTCCACACTAATAAATTTCTTTTCAGTACACGTGGCATTCAAACTTAGGCTCCTTATTCAATGATGATTGACTTTATCAATGATTAAGTAATTGAAATAAGTAAGAGCCCGTTTGGCTTAGAGATAGCTCAGCTTTCATAACTCAGTTTTCAAAACCCATAACTCAAACCAAAACTCATAACTCCCTACTCAAACCTCACCTTCACTCATTGCAAAATACATGTTTGGACTCATAACTTAGTTACATATCTCTATAACTTTTTGCCAAAACTTTGGACCCCACCACTGACACTACCCAATGTTGCCTACTGTTGCTACCCGCGTCTCATTAACAAAAAATCCTTTACTTCTCCCACTGAACCATGGAAGCCCATCTTGTTCGAATGACTTCTCCCACTAAAAGAGTCACCGTGTTCTGCCTCTCGCCTCCCACATTGACGCAGCCCACATCGACACACGCTCACAACAAAGCACGTATTTTTATCTAACGCTCTTAATGTTTTTTTGATACATGATTTCTCATTTCTACCTAATCAAACATAGGATATGCAAGGATAGATATATAAGTTGGACTAATTTGAGTTTATTTTCCAGCAGATTTTCACATAGAGCAAGTAATTACATTGATGGTATTACCTTTCTTTTGCAGTATCAAAATGTATTTGCTCCACTAATTAAGCTTGAGGCTGTCCGAGTAGAGTGCTAAAGATGATAATATTTAGCTAAATATGACATAATCATTTTGCACATGCATTACAAGTAATACTAGCTTTAAGCTTAGCAAAGAGCTTGTTCAATTACGTTTTGAATTGCACAATGTGAATTCAAGCACTAAAGCATATCTGAATCCAACAATGAGCCAACAACTTAGTGAACAAAGTTTAAAGATCAGCCATTTTGAAGGTTAATGAATTCCATTTCTTATTCCAATATTTATATGGTTAGTAAAGAAACAAGTTAACATTACAAATCATAGTTTCTCAAAGTAGGTAATAGAACTCATTATCATCAAATCATGTTCAACAAAAACATATGTGTCCTATACTTAAAATGTTCTGCTCTAAGTCCTCTGCACCAGTCAATTTAAACCTAATAAAAGGAGAGAGCTACATCAGGGAGGGGGAATTCTTGTTCTTCTTAGATAGGCTAAATCCACTAAATAATAATAAAGGGAAAATAAAAAAATAAAAAAAGAAAAGAAAAGAAAAAGAGATAAGTTCCCTTCAATTTTTGAGAGTGAAGATAATCAGTGTGGTTTTTTTTTTTTTTTTTTTAAACATTTTTTTTAATAATTGGTATGTGCTAGAACTGATGTGCAACCAAGGATTTCATCTTATGCTTAAACATATTATCTAGGGCCCAAATATGAAACTATGATGGAATCTTTAGTACGTCCTGTAATTCTACTTATCCAATTAAGAAAAAAATTATTCCCTATTAGACCTTAACATTGTGTTCAAGTAGTGAACTCTTTTGACTTCTTGATTGGGGTACTTGTTACTGGTGTGTTCAAGGTTTGATATCTTATTTGTTGTAGATGATGAAAGAATCTCTAAAGGCAGGAAAATAAATTAAACGAATGGCAGTTTGATATAAACAAATGGCAATTTTAGTTCATCAATTAAACAAATGGGTCACATAAATTTCATACCACAAGAAAGAAAGAAAGAACCACTTCAATAAAACGCAAATAATGAAAAGAAAGACTCAGGTGCAGATCAATAAAATAGAAATTATAAAAAGAAAGAAAGATCGAAGATGAGTCCATGGAGAAAAGCTCACTTCAATACACTCACCAATACCCGTGGGCAAAAATCAATAAAACAGAAATTATACCACAATGCTCAAATCATACAATGGTCATTGACAATGGAGAGGGAGATAGAGATATACACCGCACTTGGGAGAAGATCTCAGAAATGCCTTCAAATGGTTTTTGCAATGAATAGAGAAATGACTTCAAACCTACTTCAGTTCAGACCCAAGTGCAGAGAAATGACTTCAAACCCACTTCATGCTTTGGTTTAGATCGCTGGAGGCCGAGATTTGATGGAGTAATGAAATGTGAAAATAAAAGAAGAGAGGGAAGTGAGAGAGGGGGAAAATTTTGGCTAAAATATTTTGAGGGAAGTGAGAAATGGTTTTTGCCTTGAATTTGCAATGGTAACATCAAACAACTTTGAACTGACATGACAACATGGAAGAAATGGGCCCAACAAAGTCCAAATATTTACCATAGTGCCACTGAGTTTCCTAGCTCAGTTTTTGAAAATACCATTTAGCTGTTTCCTGTTTCCATCACTCTAACTCAAATTTTTGAGTTTTGAGTGATGAAAACAAGGGATGAAAATCAAGCCAAACAAAACAAATTTTGTGGGTTCCACGTATTTTGAGAACTCAGTCTTGAGTTTTAAGCGATATGATCCAAACTTGCACTCATCCAAACATGCTCTAATTAAGTCTGCCACATAAAGTGGCACAACAAATGCCACAACTCGCCCATGTGGTAAATCGTGGTTGGTGGAGGGGTGTCCCTCCATGGACCCACCACCACCCCTCCACCAACCATAACTCGCCACATGGGCGAGTTGTGATATTTGTTGTGCCACTTTATGTGGTACAAGACTTATTCTAATTGAAACCCATAATTTATTACTCTATGCTGGGTATTTTTTTGTCGCCTTGCCATGTGTTAATGTTTAATTGTTTGGCTTTCAAATCCTTGTTCAAGTCGGCAAAGTCGAATCCACTACCCACATCACAAAGAAAATGAAAGAGGTTAGTGGTGCATCTTAGAATAATGCTTGAGTCAGCAAACTTGCAAAAGAAAAGGAAGAAGCGATTTCAAAGCAAATATGGTGACATATAAATTTCAAATCAGAAAAGTGGATCAATTTGCCAATACCCCAAACCTATTTGCAAGGTTTCAAATCAGAAGAAATACACATTGGCTTCGTCCATGTGTTTGGGATTATTTATGTATTTATATTTTTTATAACTATTTTCTAAAGTTAGTAAGTATTTTTTTTATACAAGATAAAAATTATATTCTAGCATAATCTAAATAAATATGCGTGTGTAGTTCCTTCCTAGAGACTTGAACTCCGTCCCTTACCTCCTGCACTTCATAAACACTTATATTTGTGGAGTGACTATTGCGCTAAAAGTACGCTTTGATAGTAAGTATTTTAATAGATCCGTAGGTGTAAAAAATGAAAAAAAAAAAAAAAAAGTGTTCTTGATCAACACTCTATAATTAAATCTCCTTGTGTTTGCTAACATTGTCAATTTCTACTTAATAAATACTCAATATATGGAGATTAGTACATGTTTGTACAACACAAACTTATTCAATTCCGTTAAATTAAATCTACACCATCTAAGAGGTATGCCTGTACCAGTAAAGTCAGAATCATTACAAAAATCTCATGCAGAAGAGAGACTTTTTTATTATGTCAACGAGCTCCACAGTTAGCTTCGTTAAACATCACACATAACTTTCCTTTTTTTGATGGGCAAATATAATTTTCTAAGCATATCACGAGGAAAGCATGTTTTTATTTAAGTCAACAATTATGGATTTGTGGCTAAGATTGCTTTCAATTCTGTCAAAACCATAGATCATCATTGTGTACAAGGAAGATTAGTGGACTTTTTTGGCAACCAGAGTTGAACATTTTGAATTATTGATACACTCCCCAATTACTGGGTAACTAAATTAGCTGGAGTTTGAAAACATGCTTGACTCGGACTTTTTTTTCTTGTGTGTGTGTTTGTCTTGTAACAATTTTCTTCATTGATCAGTCATTGCCGTAAAACTCATTATTGTGTCTCTGTGAGGATTTCATGACCATTGACTTTGTTTATTAGAATCAAAGAGTCCATATATATCCACAATAAATTTTGGTAAATTAAATCTAAAGGTTGAAATGTAAATCATCTAATTTTCAAATAGAGTAATAATTATGAGACATTTATTATATAATTTATACACGTTAATTACAACTTTCATGTTTTAAACGGAACATCTTTATAAAAATATGGACATCGCGTGTGAAATTGTATTTGTAAGGAATATGTAAGCATTTGTGAGAGACTATTTATGATTCAGACTTATGTTAATTAATTAAACTGTCATTGTATGTACGTACTTGTCACAAAGTCTACTATAAGTAGTACTGATCCTTTTACGGCTAATGGGTCAAAATCTACAAAAATGGCTCGAGAATAATAACATGTATTTTTCTTTTATTTCTGCTAGAGGTATTGTACAGTTTGTACTAGTATGAACCCTGCGTTTCTCAATATAAAAAGTGCATATATGTAACCTAGCTAGATAGGTCATTGACAAAAGCTTTTGGCTGACATTTTTTTGAACCTTGAAAATTTCCACTCTGTAGTCAGAATTTCTTGATATCAATTAAGGTAGATAGCATGCATTTCATGACTTTTCAATTCTTATTTTAAGAGGGAACCGTGTGTATGTCATTTGGTACTCATATTTTATGGATCTTATTAGCTGGATATTTTTATTGATTGACCTTATACTGATAAAACTAACATATCCCAGAAAAAAAAAATGTCACATATAAAAAGAATTTCCAGAAAACACAGAGGATTTGTAGGTGGATTAGGCTTTTATAATAGAAAAATAAATAAATAAATAAATGAGTTGCCTTTGAGAATTTTGTGATTATTTGAAACCGTTTTTAATCTAGTTGACCAACTTTTGGTTTGTTTTGAGTCATTGAAAATTCTGAGTCTAACTTAACAGCTTGCAAATAGTCTCACTAGCATTTCTTCATTTCCCTTTTTTTTTTCTTTCTTTCTTTCTTTTCTTCTTTTACCCAACTTTCTAGCTAGTTGTTTTGTGACCTGTGCTTTTGGCTCCTGAATATGATTTTGATTTTATTTTATTTTATTAATTGCACCTTTTGAAACTTTTTTTTTTTTTTTTTGTGTGTGGGTAATTCATATGCAAGAAACAAGCAGCTTAAAGCACATCAATAAAATTACGTAACATAAACAGGTAAAAATTATACATCAAATAGAATAAAAGACTAGTAAGAGCATTCACATCGGGTTATGCAAAACCTTTAAAAATGCAAAGTGCATAACACTATTGACAGAAATGCACAAAAACCTAGCTCCATTGGATCGTGCATTT
This sequence comes from Castanopsis chinensis, assembly GCA_032878915.1. Lineage (NCBI taxonomy): Eukaryota > Viridiplantae > Streptophyta > Magnoliopsida > Fagales > Fagaceae > Castanopsis > Castanopsis chinensis. Next base: position 5,432,336 of record JAVQMG010000091.1, read on the forward strand.
TGCATTTGAATATACATGTTTGCTATAGACAGGAATGGAGTTAGGACTTGAAATTGCGGGTGACTTTACTGCTAGATGTGTGCGGCAGCTCTGTACTTTGACTGTACTACTTTATTATTAAGGATTTTTGGTTAAACTTTTTAAACGGTCAAGTTGTTTATTTTGGGGTAAAATAAATTGATTTGGCTTATTTTTATTTTTATTTTTTGCTTTATTATTGGTAATTTTTATTATTGGGCTAATTTTTTTGGACTTGTTTATTTTGTTTTTGATTTAATCTATTAATTTTTATGGCCTTTAAAAGGTGGAAAATGATAAAACTACAAATTTTTTACAAATTGCTAATGTAATGAGTTTTTATTGATAAATAAAAAGCAATGCAAGTGTACGAACCAATAAGAATTTGTTACCTCAAGAGTTTATAAAAATGTGTGTAACTATAACATTACTCTTAAAAAATTGATGACATTGTTAAGGGGGGAAAATGTAATTCTATTGAATAAAATTGCTAAAATTAGTACCTATTAAATAACCAATATTTTGTTAAAAAAAATTTAGGGGGGGCCATTGCCCCTCCTAGTCAATATATAGATCCGTTCTTGGCTACAGAATTATTCATGTTTGCCCGATATTGTAGCATCATTCTTTACCAAATTAATTGTTTTTTTTTTTTATTCTCTCTTCTCTTTTGGTCAATCTCTCTCCTCCTTGTAGCGTAGGATTGTGGGTAAAATATATTAATATAATATGATGAAATACAAAATAGAGAATGAAACATAGGGTATGTCGTAAGGTGATAATGTAAAATGGTTCATGTTAATGGGTGTTTTTAAGACAATTGTTAATAAATGATTTTAAAAAAATTTTGATACCACTTTGACAAAGTAAAAAATCACCAAAAAAATTAATTTTTTTTTTATTAAAAAATATTTTCTAAGTCAATGCCGTTAAAACATTTAACCCCATTCATTAATTTTCCCGTATAAAATACATAAAAGTGGATAGCATGCATTTTCTTTGCACAAGTCAATGAGAATAGTCTAAAAGGTGACTAATAATTACTGCTCAAAGAAAGTTGAACAATGATATGTCTAAATAATTAGGCATATTCACCGACTATAGCTACCTATATATGAGGTTAAAGCTAGTGACCCTTCAATTTAGCCAAAGGACAAAACAAAAATTTATGGTAGGACTTTTTTCCACACATGTTCACACTAATAACTCTACGTGTTGTTCAGCCAAAAAAAAAAAACTCTACCTGTTTGTTAGACTAAAGTCGCTTTGCCCGTAAGCAAAGCATCATATCCGCTGAAATGCTTTCAAGCTTGGATAACGTTGCTTTCAAACTTTAAATTAAAACTAAAATAGACACACGCACATACAAAGAAAAAATACAACAAAGACAACAATTCTATCCATTCCAAGTAAGGCAAATAAAACTTAAAAAAAAACAAAAAAGGTTGCATTTTTTTGCTAGACGTTTTAACGATCTACAAGTTTGGATTGAATCCATTTTTGATGATATAGCTCCTTATGAGAGATGCGTTGTAATTTTTCATCTATGAATAAAACTTGGCCTCCGGCTAGATTCTTTAAAAAAAAAAAAAAATCTCAATTAATTAATTATTACTAAACAAAACTACTTATATAAAGGTCTCTCTTTCAACTTAATTCTATATATATTTTTTTTTAATTGTAAACTTAATTCTATATTGCTAAAGGATAAAAAAATGTTGGATTCATATGGGTTTAAGTTATTTTGAATTTAGAGTATTTGTTTTAATGTGAATTTGAGGCTTGTATCAATAATTTTTAATAGATTTAACTTATATATATCATTTCATTTTGACCGAAGCTTGTAAAATTTTAATATAAAAATAATGAATCTTCTTACTTCTATCTTTCTTTATAGAGGGTCTAATTGATTAAAAAAAAAAAAAAAAGATGTCTAAAAACTTCATGCACGAACAATCTTACGTGATAATAAATATAATTAGTATCACATCAGCAATATAGTAATTATTTTTTAAAACTTTTCTATTTTGTATTCAAAAAGTTTGACATATATATTTGTAAACTTTATATATTAAAACTTTTAATATTCATAATATCAATTCTATTCATAATTGATAAAAAGCTTAAAGTTGGAATTGATCTTCTATACCAATAAAAATATAGAAATAAAAATCTCAATATCATATTGGTTTACATCTCTTTCTCAAATAATTTATTAGCAAGAAAAATTAAGATAGCCATCCTATCTTTTTCACAAACAAAGTGATAAAAAAAAAATTAAACATTCTCTAAAAAAAATATTAAAAAAAAAAAAGGCAAAGCCACCGGTATTTTTGAGCTCCAAATACAGGGTAGTTTGGTCAACTCCTACAAATTGATGACGCGTCAAGGACCACATTAATGTCATGCAGTGCATGTGTGCATTCTCGTAATTAAGACGAACATCAAGGGTACTTACGAAACAAATCTAGTACATAAATGTGCCACATAATAGACAGACAACGTTGTTGGTTTCTGTGTGTCAGTAACTCCAATTTTCACAACTCTCTCTCTCTCTTTCTCTCTTTCTCTGTGAGTTAGAGAGTAAAAGCGATTCTGAATCAGACCCAGAAAAGCTGAGGTATTTGGCTTATGATCTCACCAATTTTGGAGCTCAAATGGTGCTAAATTTTTGTGTCAAATCGTTTTGTAAATTCGACAAGTTTGTACTGAGTTTTTTGTTGTTGTTTTCTTTGTATTTTTGTCTTGAAGCTATTTCCATATATTAATATGGTAGAGGAACAAAATCCCAGAAAGATTCTGTGCTGAAACAAGCTATTGTTAGTCCTCAGTCTATCATATCTTTTTGTGACTTCGAGTTGGTGTTATTCGAAGAACCTTATAGAACCAGTCCTTCAAAGAAAGCTATACCATAGAGTATGTGCAAATTCAAGCTGGTTCATTTTTTTTTTTTATACTTATATGCTTGTGAGTTTTTGACTTTTTGGTTGCCTGAATTTAAGTTAATTTGTTTTGCTTTTTTTCTTTTTTGACAGCTTTTGGGTTTGGTTTAGTTTGAAGAAAAAGCAGATCCTACTTGAGCATTTTGTATGCGCTACTTTCAAGAACAAGCTAGTAACTTTTGAAGTCGAAGCGAAGTATTTAGAGTTTATTAAGACAAATAATTCAGGTTTAAAGTTTATACTAATATCTTTGATCTTGTTTGAGAATCAAAGTTCACTATATGAAAATAAAAAAACATAATGTTAGTAAGAGTACAATTTAATCTAAACTTTTTAAACTAATGTATTACTAAACAGAAAAAAAGTAATTAAGATATCATATTTATTGCTACGTCAGTTTATAAATACTTTACTTGTAGTTGTTTTAGTTTTTTTCTAATAATTATTGTTGTTCCTCAGGAATCTCCAGGAGAGACTATTATGAGTCTTTTGTATAGTCCTACCTTCAAATATTCAGATGTGAAGCTGAAAAAGAATCATCTAGATTTCATGGATTCCAATACTTACCATCATCCACAACAAGAACTACAACAACAACAACATCAACATCAACATCAACAACAGCACCAGCATAATTCTGGTCTAATGCGTTATCGCTCGGCTCCAAGCTCATTGTTTACAAGGCTTGTTGATGGTAGCATTAATGGTGGTGAAGGTGGTGTTGGATGTGAGGATTATCGGGATCTTCGATCGTCGAATCCAGAAGTTGAGACCATGTTGGCAAGGTTCATGACACCGTGCAATGGCTCAGGAGATTCAAATTCTCAAATGGTTTACCAAGCTCAAGCTGCTCAACAAGTTCAAGCTTTGCCAAATCATAATTCAGTGGGTGCTGGGACTACTTTGGATAGCTCTTTTAGTGGTTTGAACTCTGTAGGAATAGAGAGTTCTATGCAAGAAAAAATGGGCGCAGGAAACCGCTCCAATCTTGTTAGGCAAAGTAGCTCACCACCCGGGCTTTTCTCTGATTTAACAATGGATAATGGTATGGTTGCTTATTCACTTGCTCTTTTTAATTTTTTTTTTCTTTTGAATGCTTATTTAAATGTTCTTTATGGAGATTATTTATTGTTAATCTATTTTTTCCTCTCTAGTGTTCGGTATGCTGAGTAAATTGTGGACAAAACAAAGAAAATAAAAGCACAGGATATTGGAGAAATTCACTGAAAGTAGGCTAAGTAAATTGATTTAGGCTAGTCATGTTTTCTCAAGTTGCAAATGATGGAAAATTTTAGATTAAAAAAGATTAGAATAACTATTCGTTTCCTATTTGTGAAACAATTTGTGTCCCTAGACTAATTATACTTCCTCAACAACCAAACATATATTGTATTTCCAAGGTGGGAAAAAAAAGTGGTAATAAAACTTGACTAGTAAGAAGGATCTTATACTAGTTTTACAGGGAAGAGAGTTGGAGGTTGGACATATTTTTCCTTCCTCTCTCACTGAATTGTAGTTGGAGAAAGAAATTTTAGAGCATATTTCTGGGCAAACATAAAACAATAGAAGAATGGTAGGAGAATTTAGCAATAGCTGTAAGGTCAATTTCTTTTGAAAGAAGTTATGTAGGTAGTTCCAAATTATCAACAAATTAAGTTATTCAAGCTTCAATTAGATGCTGATTTGAAATTTTTATTATGAAAGTCTTCCTAATAGATTGGTGAATACTTTTCAATGAATAATAGGCTTTGCTGTGATGAGGGATGTGGGAACTTTTAGAGCTTGCAATGGTACAAATGGGGAAGCCAGCCCATCAGTGACTAAGTTGAATGATCATTTAAGCTTCTCGGCCAGGCGTTTGCCTCAGATAGCTGAAATTGGGAATGAAATAACTAGCCCAGAGGATCAAAGTCTCGGAAATGCTAATGGTAGCAATCAACAGTACATCCCCAAGTTCACAAGTGAGTCTTGGGATGAATCTGCTTTCAATAGCCTTAGAAGAGCCAGAGACAATGAAGGAAACATGTTCCCAACTTCAAATGCATTGGAAACTCAGGTAAAATTGGCAGAATTGATTGTAGTTCTTTCTGCTTTCTGCTTGGCAGTGCACTTGCTTATCCTGTCTTGTCACGAGTAATGATTTTCTCTTGCAACAGAATGCTGATTCTGGAAACCACACCCATCGTTTGACTCATCATTTGAGCTTGCCTAAGACTTCTGTTGAGATGGCCACTATAGAGAAGTTTTTGCAGTTTCAAAGTTCTGTTCCTTGTAAAATTAGAGCCAAAAGAGGTTGCGCCACTCACCCGCGAAGCATTGCAGAGAGGGTAAATCTCTCATCTATTACATTTAAAGCTAGCAAACGTTTTTTTTTTTTTTTTTTGGGTACATGGCATATTCACCAATTATATGAAAATCACTTAATTAGCTAGAGCTAATCAAACCCGTGACACTGATATCTGTTACATCAGGTGAGAAGAACACGTATTAGTGAAAGGATGAGGAAACTGCAAGAGCTTTTCCCAAACATGGACAAGGTAGTTTACACAATTACACTAAATATTGTGACTTGTGAATGTCAAATTGTTGTTAGGAACTCAAAGTTTTCTTTTTTTGGTTAATTATTTTGCAGCAAACAAACACAGCAGATATGTTAGATTTGGCAGTTGAGTACATTAAAGACCTTCAGAAACAGGTTAAGGTATTATACAAATTGCTATCCGTACATCAAAATCACCTATAACTTTTTTCTTTTGGTAGCAAAAGAATCCCACATGAACCTTTAACTACTCTTATCTTCCCTTACCAAATCTCTCTCTTTCTCGTGCAGACACTCACGGATACAAAGGCAAAGTGCTTGTGTTCAAGTAAACAGAAGCAATGTTCAAATCATTCTGCCTAATTTATTTCTGTACAGATAGTGTTAGGAACAAGGCAAAGTAACCAAGAGTGCAACACTGACTTCTCTTTTTCCATTCGCTGAAGTATAATAAAATGTTAGGAGATTGTGGGTGTGACAAATATGTATCTTCTTACTTCTTTGTAAGATAAAGATCCAATAGGCTAATGCCCTATCGTTTATGTCAAGGGAAAAGAAATTAATAACCAAATGTTTTTTCCAAGTCTTGATTGATACCCTTAAAAAAATATTGTAGATCAAATGTTTCAAACCATTACACTTGTATGCTATATACCAATTGTATGCTATATACCAATTTTCAGCATAAAATTCAACCAAGTGAGCTATCTAATTACATATCTAATAAAAGGACACACACATTCCCACTTCTTTGGAGTTTGAAAGAGATGATTGGTGTGCAGCCTTTCCTCTTTTTTTCCTGTGGAGAAATTAATTTCCTAAGAAGCATGGACACGAACACGTCTATTAGATAATTTAAATGTAACCTAGGGCCTGTTGTAAATGTGACCATAGAAGGGTACCATTAGGATCATGGAGTTTTAGCTAGGACAGGGCATATCCTGACATCAATGCTAAAAAACTCATTCAGTTGTCTCTTAGTTTAGCTGTCACTAATTGTTTACTCCATTATTAACTTATAATCTAATTAGAATTCCAATGATACATAGAAAATGTGTACTATGAAGTCATGGTAATGGTGATGGAATAAGTAGTGGTGGAAGCAGAGGAGAGCCATATGCTTGACAATTGTTTGGCCAGTGATTTGAGTTTATTTTACTATCTGGGTCTAGTTATTTACTATATATTTTGAGTTATTGGAGCTTGATCTGTTAAAGTGACTATACTTTTAATTTTTTGCTAACCAAGTGTCTATACTTTTAATGGAACTCAATAAAAAATTACATGGTATATACTTCTATTCCTAAGCCAAAAATAAAATAACATAATTTCAGATTCCATTCAATCTTAAAGCCAAAAATAAAATAACATAATTTCAGATTCCATTCAATCTTAAGTGGAATCGACCAAATTGGTAGGTGCCTGTTTCACCTACCGCACGGAATTTGCCATTTTGGTGTGTTACACTAATTCTCTATGTTGAATGGTACGGTAGATATATTCAACAAGTGCTCAATTAGGGTTGTTTGGAAGAAGTTACTATTTCCTAAGAAACATTAGAAAGACAATTATCTTTCAAAATAGCAGTGGATACTCCTCCCATCTTGATTTAGGCTTCCTAGACATTGATTCTTCAGTATATATAGATTCCGTTATGGTTGTGGATTCTAGTTGGTTCAATTGAAAATGTCTCTTATTATCAAATAAAGGGTTTGATATAAATTTTAACTAGATAAAAAACCAATTGGAATCTTAAACTAATAATAAAGAATAACTATAATGAAACAAACATTTGATTATATTCAGATAAGGTAGTCACGACCGATTCCCTTCACCCTTTTTAATTCTTAGGATGATAATTACCTTAGCCATTCATATTCCTCCTAACAGTGGTTCCTTAATATATAAAGATGCTATTGCGGTTATGTTCAAATAAGATAGTCTCAACAAATTCTCTTACCCTTTTTAGAAAAGAATAGCCGCCACTACTTATGGTGTCTTTACTCTCTTTCTAATCTAAGAGCATTCATTTCAATTCGTACAAAAATTTCTGTCTCTTTTAGCATAAGAATATACTTTTTCTATTTATATATTCACTTTTCAAATATCTCACATCGAATTATCTATTTTATACAACATTTTATTAATATATCATAAATTTGTTGAATTATTTCTCTTTCTTCACAGACAATAACCATTATTCACTCTCTTCATTCATTATTGGGATACGTAATGAATAAAAACTAAGGGCATGTTTGGTAGACTGTAATAGGCGCAAATATGTAATAATTATTCCAATGTATTTTTTTTTTTTTTTAAGGGGTATGGTTTAGTTATTCTTTAGTTTGGTTATGTTTTTATTACAAGGAATAGTCATTCCTTATGAATAGCTATTCTTTAAAATGAGGAATAATTATTCCTCTTTAAAAGGTTGTATTAGCTATTCCTTAGTAAGTGCAATAATTTCAAAATTTAATATATTTATAAATAAACAAACTTTCCATATACATCTAACAATTATAAAAATAAAAAATCATCAAAAATAACACATATTTCTCTTAAACTTAAAAATAACAATTTTTAAGGAGATATAATTATATGAGTAAGATATTTCCTAAAATAAATGTTAAATTTCATTCTAATGTTATAACTCATAACCAAACTAATGAATGTATTTAGTTATTACATTACAATACACTTTATTACTAGTAATAAAGTGTACAATTCCTATCGTAATTCTCATTCAATGTACTAAACGTATCCTAAATGCAAAATGAATAGTGTTATTGTAAATTTATACAATTATTGTAGCAAATTTATAAATTTCAAAAATTATACATGAATTGATGTAGGTCATTTTTAGACAAAATTGTGTAGATTTTAAATATTTTTCTATTATAAATGCACATGTGAGTTCTCAAAGGTTTCAAATATAGCATAACATGTAATGGTTGAACCATGTACTAACATTGCAACAACGTGAGCTTGACATACACTTTATCATACCCCCATTTTGTTCATCTGAATTCGGTTCAATAGCGAAGACTGAAGAGTATTCAAGAAATTGCCATTTTCGTTTGAGAGGGCTCTTTGGGCCGTCATACTATGTGGAGATGCCAGGCCCAACTCATTTTGATAAAGATTTAGCATTTTATTCAAGGCGATAATGGCTTCTTTATATATATATATATATATATATATATATATATATAATTTGCCAAAAGTATTCTTAGATTGGTAGTTTACAACTTAGATGCAAACGTGTTATCTGTTGATTTTTATTGAATTATATAAATTCTATATTCATATTATTAGCCTAACAAATTATAGGTAGTAAATTATTATTTGTTCTAATTCGAATTTACTATTGAAATTACTTTTTTATTCACTAAGTAACAACTAATAACAACTTACTACTTAGGATTTATTTTGAAAATATCATGGACATAAACATTTCTCAATGAATTAATTGTTATTTGTGTGCCAATGATTTTTATATTTAATGTTTCCATGCCTCTAGTTTAAACTATAGAGGACCAATGGTAACTCCATTGATTTTTGGTATTGTGTGTGTTGATTTTTGAAATTTTCTTGTTCATATTGAAAATTATGCTTGGCTGATTTTATTGAAAGTGAAATTTTGTGTTGGATTTATAATAAATAGGAAAAAAGAAATATTTATGTTGCCCTTTACACAAAGTTTCTCTCAAAGTCCTAAGGGTTGCTTCTCTAATTGATATCAAACTTTATTGATTGCTCATGAATCATGATGCTTTTTTGTTTTTGTTTTTTGGTGGTTTAGATTATAAATTATAATTTCCTAATCAATTTACTAATACAACTTTCCTTGCTTATACCTCATTGAAAACAATGCTTAAGTAGGCCACGTTGCATACTGTAGGTTCTATGATGACACAATCTTTAGAAACGTGAGAAAAGACAATTATTTTTTGATTGAGAAAAATAATAATAATTTGGTTGTGCATGAATCATTCAACCGTCATTATACAAAAGACAGCCAATAATAATGATAATAACACTAATTAAAGTATGAAACTTTCCAAATGTGTTTTCAAAACTTATATATTTTGTTTTAAAGAAATGAACCATTGGGTGTATGCAGTCATCTTGTCTTACACGTACCAAGTTATTATAAGGAGAAATCTCATTAAGGTGGCCTCAAGATATTGAAAAGAGTTTTCAAATCTAGAATCTCATGGATATTATGAGGACTTAAGAATCGCTAATAATGACATTTTATTTATTTATATTTTCACATTCTTATTTTGTAAAACGTCTTTTTTTTGTTTTTTATATCAATCAACGAAAGAGTCATATATTATTAAGAACAAAACCAAAGAGAGCATGGAACTAAACATTATTGCATATAAATAAAGAGTCATATATCATTAAGAACAAAACCAAAGAGAGCATGGAACTAAACATTATTGCATATAAATAAAGAGTCATATATCATTAAGAACAAAACCAAAGAGAGCATGGAACTAAACATTATTGCATATAAATAAAGAGTCATATATCATTAAGAACAAAACCAAAGAGAGCATGGAACTAAACATTATTGCATATAAATAAAGAGTCATATATCATTAAGAACAAAACCAAAGAGAGCATGGAACTAAACATTATTGCATATAAATAAAGAGAAAATTCAAATCTCTATGATTGCCATTTCTTTTTATTAATAAGAACACAAGCAAGACAATATGAATCAAACATTATTGCAGAGAGAGAATTCAAATCTCTATGATTCTTATCAAAAAAAAAAAAAAAAGAATTCAAATCTCTATGATTGCATTTTCCTTTATTTTCACACAATTCTTAAGAAAGCCAAGAAATATTGTTGAGACAGACAAATTCACATGAACACGGTTACACATAGGAATGTCAATGTTTGACCCAACTCGCAAACACGACCCGAACACGACATGAGTTTTTGTGAGTTAGGATTAAGCCTTAGCAAGTTTGGGTCATAAATGGATCGAGCCAAAAATGACTTGATAAGAAACGTGCCATACACATGTCAATCTACATGACCCGCAATAGACACGTTTGACATATCAATTAATTTGTGTTAACCCAAAATGACCAATTTAAACCAACTCATAACAAAAAAATATTCATTTTATTTTAGATTGGTCAATACATTTTATATCCAACTTATATTTTACACTTAAAAAGAAAAGTGACTATATCCAACCCAACTCAACTCATGCGGATTCATCAAGTGACTGACAGGTTAGAAATATCTCAATCCGACTATTTAAATAATCTATCTAACCAACCCAACCTAACACAAATCACTTAATGAACCTGCATGAGTTGAATTAGATTGAGCAGGTTGGCGGGTCAAGTAGTTTTTTTTTTTTTTTGCTGCTTATCAAATTTGAAAATTAAAATGAAACTCCTTTTTCTTTTATCTATTTTTTGGTTTGGGGAACTCAAATAGAACAATTCTCCATTATTTTCACATTCACCGTTTTAAGTGAGGATTCTATCACTCCTCGCTATCCTCCACAAATTGATCCCAATTACGCTTTCTCTTTTGGGTTCCGCCTCTTGTTTTGTGCTTCAAATTCTCCTCAAAAGAAATGGATTTTCGTTAGCTACATACTTTGGTTTCTCCGCCATTTCGTTTCTCAGCTTCTTTTGAAGATTACAGATTAATGGACTCTGCTTATCACAAATCATAGAAACAAAAAAAACAACAACAAGATATGATTCTCGCAGCATCGACTCACTTTTTAATCACTGTTCCGACAAGCCCATCTCACAATCACACAAAAAAATCATACCGGCTTCACTCTCATTCAACAACCTTGTCAAGAACGTGAGTTTTCTCTGTCTGGCATTTTCACAAGCACCATTAGTACAAAACTCACTCACCAGGTAGACTTAAAAAAACTGACATTGTGCAGGTGCGAGTGTTTCGATTTGTACAAGGAACTGGTTCCTTACGACAAGGCATGGGATTGGCAGAAACAAATTGTTAAGGAGAAGAAGGCCTTGGTTGAGAAAAACCAAGATTGCCTGGACACACTAATCATTCTACAGCATCACCCTGTGTATACATTAGGCACAGCTAGTTCAGAAGAATACCTTAATTTCGACATCAAGGATGCTCCTTACGATGTTTACAGAACCGAACGCGGCGGGGAGGTTACTTATCATGGTCCTGGCCAGGTACTTGTCCCAAATTGCAAATTACATAAACTAAAATTTATAATCTGTTGGTGCGTATGACTTTCATTTTTACAATTTGGATAGCACATGAATTGTAAGAACAGCCTACTGAATTGCAAAGATATTAGCGGGTTTCAGCAATTTCAACTGGTAAAGTGTTTGACGGATGTATAAGAGATTTGGGTTTAATCCTGCCTACACTAAAAACTAATTAGTATTTTGGTACGACGATAAAAAGTTATTATCAGGAGAAGACGCCATAGGTTGAAATTCTCTCCCAAAAAAAAAAAATTGCAAAGATGTTAGGGATAATGTATTCATATAAAAAACAAAGTTAAGGACAATGCACGGTAACTGAAATCTTCGGTTTTCCACTCTTATAAGGTTAAAATCTTTGGTTTGTCCTGCATCCCCTACTAGTGATGTTTTAAAAGAATACTTATGACTGAATCTGATTGCTCTTTTGAAGGTCGGTTTTCCACTCCTATAAGGTTAAAATCTTTGGTTTGTCCTGCATCCCCTACTAGTGATGTTTTAAAAGAATACTTATGACTGAATCTGATTGCTCTTTTGAAGGTCTATAGATATTAACTGTCAAATTTTGGGCCTAAGGCTTTGTTGCTGTTGTTTGAATTATATTTTTATGGTTAATAAACTTACAAACTTTTTCTCACTAAGCAATAATATTCAGTGGATTATAGGGAAATTCTGCTTTTGTTTTTATACTTGCTACCTAACTTTTTAATGCTTGTGTGTTGGACTGTAGCTAGTTATGTACCCTATTATCAATCTCAGAAATCACAAGATGGATCTTCATTGGTACCTCAGGGCACTTGAAGAGGTGGTCATCCGTGTTCTTTCCTCGACATTCTCTATCAAGGCATCTCGACTTGAGGGCTTTACTGGTGTTTGGGTTGGTATGTTTCCAAATCAGTCCATTATGTTGTACCGGTGTGTATATTGCATGTTCTCATGTTTTCTGCACTTACATTGGCTTTGATTTAAAAAATTTTATAGGCTACATACTGTATAGAACAAATCATGTTGAAAGTCTCTTTACCTGTTCGTGTTTGCAAATACAATTTTGAATTATTTAGCTTTTTAGTCTCTATTATAAGTAATATTATTACTTTTAGTTTTTAAATGGTTACTTTTTCGTTCATGAAAAAAATGGTTACTTTTTCTGTTCTGTTCTGCTCTATTTGGATGCCATGAAAGGGAAATTTAAACCTGGAAATTTACAACATATGTTTCAACTCAATATCTCTTTAGATTTGTAGTTCTCATTTCTTTTAATCCATCATCTGAACTCTAACTGCAAGTAATGAGCAAATGTGAGACTAGTTTCTAAGTTTCATGTGGTCATTTTTCCTGTTACCAACTTATCAGTGGTTAATTGGATTCCTTTGAAAGCTTATGGTTGAATTTTTATATTATTTCCCTTTTATCTTTCGTGAACTAAAAATGGAATCTGAGATGGTGTTATCAACCAAAATAGCATACAATATAGCTCAACATCATTTCCACTTGATTGTTAGTTGTGTAGATCCTTATTAGTATCAAGACTCTGGTGGCACTGCATATAAGGATATAATCTGAGAAAATGACTTCAGGAGCCTCACCATATTTTCATATATTTTTTCACATATTCTATAATTTTGCTGGATTGGAAACCCGGACTTCGATTTGCTATTTTATAGATATTAATAGTTATTGCCTTTTGTAAATGAGGCAGACTCTACAGCCTCATTCCTCTCGCTTTGTGTTGCTTGATTTATAGTGCCATACAGTCATTTAATTTAGCATTCTGTTCAAAAGTTACTCTCCCTTCTTTATCCTAATCTTTTTTTTTTTTTTTTTGGGGGTGAATGACATGCAGAATGCCTAAGTGATTATCATTCTCGTGACTGATCTTACTTTTCAATTTCACTACAGGAGACAAGAAAGTGGCAGCGGTTGGGATACGAGTATCTCGGTGGATAACATATCACGGGTTAGCACTGAATGTCAACACAGATCTAACCCCATTTCACTCAATAGTCCCATGTGGAATACGAAACCGTCAGGTTGGAAGCATTAAGGGGTTGCTAGGAGAATTTCAGCCATCCACTGGATGTGGGAAAGCAGGTGTGCTTCATTCCAATGATTGTCAATTGATTGATATCACTCACTCATCTTTGATCAAGGAATTTTCGGAGGTTTTTCAGCTCGAAATCCTTCATAAAACCATCCCCATGTCTGAGTTTGAAGATACGACACCTAGAAGGTCTCTCACATGGAAACTAACCTGACAGATTCAATGCAACACGTTTGAATTGATCTGATCATGAAGCAAGTTGTTAGTGAGATTCTTGAGTGTTTATGGGATTAATGCTTTGTTGTTGTAGTTATTGTTGTTTAGTTGATAGATAGGCCCAGCAGCAGTACAGTCAAGAGAATTGTGCCTTAGATTACTTATTTTGTAAATCAACTGTCATCTATACTGTAGTTCACTTTTCAAATTTAATTTAATCATACAGAATACAACTTGTTGCTAGCAATTCTCATGACAATCTAACAGGCTAAATTCTACATTTTATATCGGATCTCATTTTCCCAATGTATGCTTGAAGACGATGATAGAGAGGTAAAGCCATGCCCTTTTTGTTCTTCATACTATACTTGGAGTACTCAGAAATTTTGAAACTTCACCAATCAAGTTTGTCGGTTAAAGTCCCAAATTTGTAATATTGTTTCAATATAAAGCCTTTATCTATCTTTGTTATTTTTTTTTATTATTCTTGGCAATAATGGCGATAACAGAGTAAAGAAAAACAAGTTACGAATAATCTATATAATTCTATATATATATATATATATATATATATATATATAACTGAAACTCTGAAACTCTCACAATTTTTCACGTCAGCAAAGTATTTAAATAAAATTATTATTTTATTTAAATAAAATTATATTTGTTTAGTCTAAACTTAATAAGGAGTGAAACTCTATCTCTTTAACAAGTCCAATTTAAACTCAAATTCATCATTATCATTTTTTTAAAACAAAATTATATTTGTTTAATCCAAACTTAACAAATAGTAAAACTCTATATATAAAATTGAAACCTCTGAAGTTCTTACCATTTTTCATGTTAGCACAATATTTAAATAAAAATATCATTTTATTTAAATAAAATTATTTTTGTTTAGTCCAAACTTAACAATGAGTGAAATTTTGTCTTTCTAATAAATTCAACTTAAACTTAAACTCAAACATTGATAATTTATCTCCAAATTTGCCAGCCGAACCCTTTGAAGCTTTCATAATTTTTCACGTCAGCACAATATTTAAATAAAATTATCATTTTATAAATTTTTGTAAGCCATTGCACGTTTAAGCAATGACTTCTTCATCAAATTGTAACACAAATTGAAGTTATATAAAAGCAAATCATGCAATGCAGTAGTTTTTTAAATTTTATATAAAACTATTTTAGTCTACCTCACAAATAAGTAAGTTCCCGTGCATAGTACGGATTAACAACTAGTTCTTATAAATTTACATGGTTATTGTGGCAAACTTGTAAATTTATATAATTATACATGGATTGATGTAAATTATGTAAATTTTATACATTTTTCTATTATATGGCTTGAGTGCTCTAAAGGTTCAAATATAACATAACATGCAATACTTGAACCATCTGCTAACATTGCAACAACGTGAGCTTGACATGCATTTTATAAAACCCCAATCTTTGTTCATCTAAATTTGGTTCAATAGCGGAAGAGTATTCAAGAAATTAGCCATTTCGTTTGAGAGGACTCTTTGGGCCGTCATACTATGTGGAGATGCCAGGCCCAAATCATTTTGATAAAGATTTAGCATTTTATTCAAGGCGTTAATGGCTTTTTTATTTTTATTTTTTTATATATGTATAATTTGCCAAAAGCATTTTTAGATTGGTAGTTTACAACTAAGATGCAAACTTGTTATTTGTTGATTTTTATTGAAATCCAACTATTAGCTGATGAATTATAGAAATTCTATATTCATAATATTAGCATATTAAATTATAAGTGGTAAATTGTTATTGATTTTTAATTCGAATTTACTACAGAAATTACTTTTTTGCTCACAAGTAACAACCAATAACAACTTATTACTTAAGGTTTGTTATGAAAGTATCATGGATATAACATTTCTCGATGAATCAATTGTTAGTTGTGTGCCAATGATTTTTATATTTTAATGCTTCTATGCCTCTAGTTTAAACTATAGAGGACCAATGGTACTCCATTGATTTTGAATTAGTATTGGAAGATATTAGTTCAATAATTTTTCTTTCACATTGAAGGGTTTTCATGTAAATTTTGGTGTTGTGTATGTTGATTATTTTTGAAAATTTCGTGTTTATATTGATTATTATGCTTGGCTGATTTTATTGAAAGTGAAATTTTGTATTGGATTTACATAAATAGGAAAAAAGAAATATTTATGTTGCCCTTTACATAAAGTTTCTCTCAAAGTCCTAAAGGCTGCTTCTCTAATTAAATCAAAGTTTATTTTTTGAGAAATAATGATAACATGCTGCTAACCTCGCAGGTTGAACCATTTTCCCCTAGACCTCCAAGCACTTTGTACATAGGGAGGTGCCAATTCAGCTATAAGGCCTTTGGCTAACATCAAAGTTTATTGATTGCTCATGAATCATGATGCATGCCAGATTCATTTATTTATTTATTTGGTGGTTTAGATTATAAATTATAATTTCCAAATCAATTCACTAATACAACTTTCCTTGCTTATACCCCATTGGAAACAATGCTTAAGGAGGTCACGTTGCATAGTGTAGGTTCTACCATGACACAATCTTTAGAAACGTGAGAAAAAATAATTATTTTTTGATTGAGAAAAATAGTAATAATTATTTGGTTGTGTGAATCATTCAACCGTGATTATATAAATATAAAAGAAAGCTAATAATAATGATAATAACACTAATTAAAGTATGGAACCGCATTCCAAATATATTTTCAAAACTTGTGTGTGTGTATATATTTTAACAAACGAACCTTTGGATGTCTACAGTCCTCCCGTCCTACACGCACCAAATTATTATAAGGAGAAATCCTATTGAGGTGGCTCCAAGATATTGATGAGAGTTTTCAAACCTAGAATCTCATGAATACCATGATTTTTTAGGAGCCACTAATAATGACATTTTATTTATTTATTTTTTGTTAACATTCTTATTTAGTAAAACATATTTTTTTATATCAATCAACAAAAGAGTCATATATTATTAATATTAATAACAAAACCAAAGAGAGCATGGAATTAAAATTTATTGCATATAAAGAGAAAATTCAAATCACTATGATTGCCATTTCTTTTTATTAATAAGAACACAAGCAAGACAATATGAATCAAACGTTATTGCATAGAGAGAATTCAAATCTCTATGATTGCATTTGCCTTGATTTTCACACAATTCTTGAGAAAGCCAAGAAATATGGTTGAGAGTCTTGAGACAGAAAAAATTCACATGAACACGGTTGCACATGGCTATGATTACATTAACGCATTGATTACATAAAGTCTTTAAAAAAAAAAAAGCCTTATGTTCATCCCCTTATTACCATAATCATCATCACTTCTTTACTGCCAGCTTTGATGTCCTCATCTCTATAAGCACAATGATCCTTATTATAACACCAATATTGTCATATTCAGAGTGATATCACATAATTGTAAATGGATATATAACAGACTGTTATCTGGGTCCAGTTAAAATATGTTTTTAGAGCATACATTAATAATCTATTTTAAGAAATTTTATATGAATAAATGAAAAAGTTGTCAAATTTATTTATTACATAAATCACAATGTATCAGTTTTTAAATACAAAAAAGTAATTATAAAATTTATTTATTATATTATTGTCAAATTAGTTTGTAAAACTTCTGTAATAAAATTAGTAGTCCTTTTAGAACTTTTCTTCCGGCTTACTAGAAAATTTGTCAACGCTAATTTTTTCTGTCCATTTTCATTTATCCACTTTGTGATAAGTATATTATATATAATGAAATCTCTATTTTTATCTCGGGCACCTTAATAATTTTTAGGACTAACGTGCCATTTTTTAAAATTTTGAAAAAAATGAGAAGAAGAAAAACTTGTCATTGTTTAAGATAGCACTCCTAATTTATTTGTCCTTGACTTATGGATGGGTTTCTAATTTAACCAAGTAATTCAAGAGCAAAATATAAATTCTATTGTATTTGGTATACTTTGGAATATTGCTGTTTCCTTGTACTTCAAGGGGGGGTTGGCAAAAATTTTCTCAAAAAAAAAAAAAAAAACCATTTTCCCCATAACTTTTACTTACAAAAATGATGAACATAGTAAAAGCACTTCTTTTAGATCATACATAAACTAATTGAATGAAATCAATCTAAAGCAATTTTCATAGCAGAGGACAAAATAGAAATATCTAAAATACCTTTTCCATTCTTGAAATTTGGTCTAAATTAGAATTTTCATATCTCAAATCTAAAACTTACAATTTAGTCCACAATTTTTTTTTTCAAAAAGAAATCATCAATTTAATCATCCCATCCTTCTACCACTAAAGAAATTACATACATAACATGACTAATAAATTACTAATTCAATTCCTTAAAAGGTTGATATGAATTAAGATAAATTAAACAAAGGATAAAAGATAGAAGGAATTTAACACTTTTAACTTTTAAGGACATCAAGGAAAATATCATATGTATTAGAATCTATAATGTCCATCATATGAGGGAGATATTACATATACTGAATATACTAGGAGTTATAACTTAATAACATTACTTGATTTTCTTCATTCGAAGAACTACTATTCAAAATCACCATTTCCTCAATTATGGTAACAATCCAATTACAAAAAAAATAAAAATAAAACTATATATCTCTATAAATGAAAAAAGTTTATCACCAAATTAGTTTGGAGAGAAATTCTACAAATTCTTCGTATATCTTTATATTGAATGTGAATGAAATTGAATGTGAATGCACGTTATTGTTATATTCCTCATGCTTACAAAATATCAAAAATATTAAAGATCAATTGCTATATCATCAAATAAATATTAAAATTTCTAGTTTTTATGATCTAAAATCACGCATAAAAAATAAGTTTATTGATCGAATAGTAACTAACATCTGAGTTGAACAAAATTTGATATATATGTTAAGAAGATAAGGAACATGAAATTCAACAATTAGATTTTTAAAATTACATTGAAAAAAGAGATAAATGAGAAGTTTTAAGAGTTTGAAGAGAAACTTTGTATATCATAAATTTTTTTGATGCAAGATAAGAAATTCTACTCCAACTTAAGTGTATATACGTGTGAAACTCCCTTATGAAAACTTGAACACCGACTCTTATCTCCCAACACCCCACAAGTACTTAAACTTATAAAGTGACTATCACACTAAAAGTATGCGTTGGTTGCTCTTCGTAAATTACCAAAGGGTAGAAACCAATTTTTTTTTTTTCTTTCCCCAAATAATTTAAAAGAAAATAAATACAAAACGCAGTGTAAGAAGACCGTTTCAGAAACCGTTAGTCGCTCTCTGTTTTCCACGCTTCTTTCCTTTCCAATTTCCATTCCACCATTTCGAAAATCCAATTTCTCTTCTTCTTTCCTTCCCTTTTCCTCCAAACCCTAACTCTCTCTCTCTCTCTCTCTCTCTCTATGCACTGTAAATTTCGCGAACCAATAATCCATAGCTAAAATTCTTTATACAACGAAGCCTTTTGCGCTTTGAAGCTAAATCAGCTCCGATCTTGATCGATCGGCGATCGCATCTCTCTCTCTCTCTCTTTGAATTTGATCGGATTTTGTAGATTTTGAGTGTGTGTGTGTGATAGAGAGATGGCGAATTTGCAGCAGAAGATCGACTACGTGTTCAAGGTGGTGTTGATCGGAGACTCGGCGGTTGGGAAATCGCAGCTGCTTGCTCGGTTCGCGAGGAACGAGTTCAGTTTAGACTCCAAAGCCACCATCGGAGTCGAGTTCCAAACCAGGACGCTCCTCATCGATCACAAGACCGTCAAGGCTCAGATTTGGGACACTGCTGGTCAAGAAAGGTACCACCTTTTACTTTTTTCACTTTACAATTTGCATACTATCATTTTTGAATCTCCTACTTTTATGTCAAAAAAAAAAATTTGGATTGGTATGTTACTTGTTAGATGATAAGAGACTTTACGAGTTGAGTTGGTGATAAGAGACTTTACGAGTTGGATTTTTAGCTTTGGATGTTGTTGGATTTGTGGGGATAAATAGATGTAATGATTACTTCCATAAATTTTTAAAAAAATTATAATCTTGGTATTTGAAATAATTGAAAGATATCATAATATATATTTTGCCCTGTTAATTTATTTTCAATAAGTCTAGGAATGCGACAATTGGTGAGATGACATGTTATGATTGGTGATGATAAAAGTGATATCAGTGGTGAATTGTGTGAAAAAGATTTTGAAATTTTTTTTCGGTGGTAACTTTAGTGATTTATTATAGGTTGTGTCGGCTTTTTAATATGCCACATCAGCACTTTCTATCATGTATGCAGAGATTTGGAAAGGATTTAATCAAAAGAAAAAATCTAGGACCACATACTTGACAAGGTTCTAGTGGGGTGGACCCATGTGTAAGTGTTGTAATCTAGTCTCACATTGAAAAATGTGCAAGTTGTGTCAAAGTGTGTGGCAAGAGCGTGTGTGTCCGTAGAAGAACTAAGATGTAACTGATAACTTTGTAACAATTTTGAGGACCAAATTATGACTTCATAAATTTGAAGGAGGAAATTTGAATTTTGAAAGATGTTTTGATCTTTTGGTGTGCTATTAGTTGGTTTTTTTTTTGAAGTGGAGAAGTGTGGTTTTAGGAGCTGGAAAAGTGTGTTAAATGGAAAAATAGAATGTGATATGACTAGATGGTATGCAACAGAAACATAGACACAGGGAATGTGTTAACTATTCTTATGAGTCGAAGCAAATTATTTCATTATGAATTAAGGAGTTTGGAATGAATCAAATCTCCCCAGTAGGATTAGGACCCACTACTATTCAGTTAATAGCCAATTGGTCTACCTTTGTGCTACTTCCGAACAAAGGGAGATTAGATCTCTTTGAATGCTATTCACGAACACAGTGTTTTTATGGCTTTGTAGGACATAAATATATGAGCTTGAATATGTGCATTTTCTGTTTTAGGTGGATAATTGTTGAAAGAGGAATGTAAGGACTATTGGGTTGTGAATTTTGGTGTGAAGATATGAGCTAAGTTGGGTGGTCTAGGAAGATGATACAAGATTATGTGGTGATATGGTTTTTATGAGCTTTATGTGTTGGTGATGTCTGCAAAGTTAGTAGAACATTATCTTTTGTGAAGGTGATAACTGGGCTGTTTGATTATCTATAAAAGTTTTACTTGGGATCTTTCATTGGGGGTTGGGAGGTTAATGGCTATGGGGGAGGGCCACCCTTCATTATATGTTAAGTAGATGGACATGAGTTTGGAAACTATAAATGAAAGTGGCATTGACTTTGATTTTTACTAATAATATTAAGAAATAAGTTTGAGTATCTGAGCAAATTATGTGTACCAATTATTTGGAACAAATAGGTTATGTATTTCCCATAATATATGACCTGTATATTCCTCTGTTTTCATGAGCTTGAAGATCCTCTCATTCATGTTTACTTGAGAGTTGTCAGGGGGGATGTGAGAACATATTGATAATTGGGTTGGCAGCTTATTGGTGTGGCACTATCAGTAAATTAGTGGTTAAAGATAATGGATAAAAGTTTTTAGGTGGTATTAGAGTTCTGCACAGCTTCACAGTAATGGATGCTTGAAAATGCAATTTGTTACTTGTTATGGTGAGAGGGAGGTAAGTATGTTTGGAGCCCTTATTAAAGGGAGAACCAAGTAGGTGAAGACTTCAGAGTTATATTACAACCAAAATGTTGGTTCCATTCGGTGCATAATGTTTCATTTAGTTTCTAGAAATATCAGTTGGATTATGTATTATTCGTACACTGTTTAATTAGAGGCTGTCCATCAACACATGCATACAAGACATTGAATTTGTTGTAAGCATCGAACAAGGAAGAGTGTAGAAATTGGAATTACTATATCCAGCTGAAGCTGTTGCAATAATAACATTTCATAATTCATAGTGTTTGAGGGTCTTTCAGTTGTTATCCAAACTTTGTAGTTTTTCTCTGCTGGTGCAAGTTAGGTAGAAAAGGCTTTTTTGAGTTGTTAATTTTCACTATATCCAGCTGAAGCTGTTGCAATAATAACATTTCATAGTGTTTGAGGGTCTTTCAGTTGTTATCCAAACTTTGTAGTTTTTCTCTGCTGGTGCAAGTTAGGTAGAAAAGACATTTTTTTTTACACGAAGTTTGTGATCTTAAAGAACACAATGAGAAACAAGGATGCCATATTTTGGCTTCTGTATATTTTCCATTTTTCGTGTTGTTTTCATATATAAAAAAGTCTATGCAATTTTTCTGTCATCCTTAACTGCAAATGGGCTATACTTTTTGGCTTGAACTATTTTTTTTCCTGCTTGGCAAACTAAGAAAAACTACTCAATATGATTTCTGTATCACTATGTTTAGGATACCCTCATTAGGATGAGTGATGATATTTAACAAGGCTAATGGTAATTTGGGGTTTGGGGGTGGGGGGTGAGTGGTGGTAACGAAAGTATGCAATGAAGAAAATGTTTTAATCTGTGTAGTATATTACAGTAGAGGCCTTGTTTAATACTTATTCTTTTGCATTAGTTGTCAGATAAATTAGCAACCCATTTCCAGTATGATTGTCCTCTGGGGTGTCAATAAATTATCTATGAATGTATGTCGGCCAGTGAGTTGGGCTAAATAATTGTGTACAGTTGCCCTATGTATTGGAGAGTTAATATAAGCAGAAGATACAGTTAGATATTGGTTGAGATTGGCGGTGATATAGTGCTCTGTGATACCAAATAGGGATAAAAGAGCTACAGTTTCTGGAGTAGTACTCTGATGATAGAGAATCAATTGTGTTCTAAACTAAAGCCTGTTCAGGTAAATGATGACTTTCATGAAAACAGGGATACTAGAATCTGAGTATCTGACACTGCTAAGTGAGATGGTAGGGTCATTCATTAGTTAGAGAAGATCAGTGATAGCCCTAGTGAAAAGTTGTAAGCTAGTGTAATAATTTATTACTGAGGGCAATACAGATCTCTTCAATAAGTGGAGACTAAAAATACTAGGTAATTTTTTTTGACAAAATGAAATAGAGAGCGGGACTTACCATGGTAATTAAAATAGGTTGGACTAGACTCTTATAAAAAGAAGAAGAAGGTTGGACTAGAGACTGTTTTAGCACGGGGGGAAGAGAGAGAGAGGAAGAGAGGAAAAGAGAGAGAGAGAGAGAGAGAGAGGGGTTACATATGATTTATTATTCACATCGTAATTCAGCAGTATTATATTCAAGCCTAATTTGTAACTTTTCTTTTTCCTGGCTGCAAGTTGCAATGCTCACATTCTTGGTGGTAATCCCAGATAAAGGTTGGACTAGGCATTATTTCAGTTAGAGAGAGAGTGAGTGGTTAAATATGATTTATTACTGTTATGGCTACTTGGTTCACGTGGTGAATCTTTACAATTATGCCCAATCCATCATTTTTTTTTTCCTGGATGCAAGTCATAATTTTATATATTTTTAATATGTTCTGCTCACATTCTTGGTGGTAATCTCAGATATAGAGCAGTGACTAGTGCATACTACAGAGGCGCAGTGGGGGCGATGCTAGTCTATGACATTAGCAAGCGTCAGTCATTTGATCATGTAGCTAAGTGGTTAGAGGAGTTACGGGGCCACGCCGACAAAAATATTGTCATCATACTTGTAGGCAACAAGTCTGACTTGGGGTCCCTTCGAGCTGTACCTGTTGAGGACGCCAAAGAGTTTGCTGAAAGGGAGAACCTCTTCTTTATGGAGACATCAGCCCTTGAGGCCACTAATGTTGAATCAGCTTTCCTCACAATCCTCACAGAAATTTATCGAATCATCAGCAAGAAGGCTCTTGTTGCCAATGATGAACATGAATCTGGAGGAAATTCATCACTTCTCACGGGAACGAAGATTGTTGTCCCTGGTCAGGAGACAGTTGAACCTGTACGGAGATTCAGCTGTTGCAGTTCTTGATAGGATTGTCTCCTCTGACCTTGTGCCACATGGGCTGCCGCATTTTATAGCTTAGGTGATGCTCCTCCACCACCCTCCCTCTCTCTCTTTGGGTATAATATTTACTGTTGGTTAATGTCTGACATGGTCGCAACCTTCAACTTTCAGGAATATTGTTGTACAAAACCTTTTTTGTATTACAGGTAACCAAAGACATTTTTTCCCCCTCTTGTAAGAAGTTGGTGGTGGTTAATTTGCAAATGGATTTTGGATGAGTTAAAACTTAAGATTTCTATGAATTCAACGTTACAGTAGTTGTCTGTAGCTAAAATAGACTCATTTACCATGGTTATATCTTCTCGCATTATAATGTGGCTGAAACGTAAATAAACACTACTGCTAGATTGCAATGTTCTGAATGTTGATTTGACTCAAAACTAATGCCTTTCTATTAGAAAATTTTGACTGAGGTTGGTGATGACTGAATATAGCATTTCTACAAGGGTATGTATATTGGTAATGCAATATTACTGAAGTATGTATTGCGATCAGTCGATTGTTTGAACAGAAAATAACCTAAAAAGAAAAAGAAAAAGAAAAAAAAAGAACTAGGCTGCATATGCAAATATAAATTCCATAAATCCAAAAATATAGCTGAAATTTTCTTTCATTCTCTTTATTTTCATAGCAGCAAAACATGGAGTTAGAGATAACATCATGGTTTTAAAAACTGGACTAGCTAGTTTGATTGGTTGAATCGAGAACTGGCCACTAGTTCGATCTGGAAAAACCCCTAAAATTGATGAAAACTGGCCAAAATTGTTCAAAAATCGGGTTGAGCCGGAAACAAGAGGCAAAAATGGATTTGGCATTTGTTTGGTTTTAAAAACCATGGATAACATAGATTGTGATTGAGTGATCATGTGTGATTCAAATTTGTCTTCATCTCATTGTGTAGTAGCATGCTAATTATGACAGGCCTTGATGAGAAATGAGAAGAGTGCAAGAGACCAAATTTGGGGAGTGAGAGAGGAGAGGCATGCATAATGATTATGGTTGTTGGGTGGCAATGATGAGACTAGAGATGAGAGTCAAAAGATAGAATACGAGAGCAACATCATGGCAATGATAGAGAGGTGAAAGAGAAATGAGATAGGGGATTAGGCATTACCAATTTTACAAATTAGGTATAAGGGTGTGTTAAGGTGATAGATAGGGCAATCATGGGTTGCTCAGCTTGTTAAGGATGAATGCCTTTGGATAATTCTGCAATTGGTTTTGGGGGGTGGGGTTTGTTGTTTGTAGGTTTCCAAATGGCTATTCTTTAGAAAGATTTCCTATGTTATTAAAAAAGAAAAGAGAAGATAGGCCAATCGCAAGTAGTTAGGGGTGAATGCCCTTGGATAGTCTGGAAATTGGTTTTGGGGGGGTGGGGTTAGTTGTTTGTAGGTTTTACTAATTGGAGGTGGCGAGTCCAAATGACTATTCTTTGGAAAGATTCCATACGATATTAAAAAAGGAAAAAGAAGAAAAGAGAAGATAGGCCAATCACAAGTAGCCACATAAACCAAAAAAATCCCATGTATGCATATATGTTGGTTGACTCAAGTTAATCAGGTGGATTTTTGTTTCACTTTCACCTTACACTCATCTAACAGCCATTTTCTAGGAAAAATTTAGACCTAGTGTCTGTTTGACCGTAGAGATTGAAACCGTCTACAACCCTTAATGTGTGTTTGTTTGGAGAGATTTTAGGGAGGATGGAAAATTTAGAAAAGAAAGAAGTTTTAATGGGTGTTTGGTTGGGAGGAGGAGTGGAAACAAATGTGGTGGGATTCAGGTGTTTTTTCCCTGGATTTTCTTCCCAAAATGGGGAGAAACCTACGCGGAATAACTCACTAACATGAGCTGCCCAAAATGCCCTTATACATTCTTTTTGCTAACTTTTTTTTTTTTCTCTATTAATGTTCACGTTGTTTCAGGATTTTTTTTTCATCCCACTTTTTCCTTTTTCTTTCTTTTGTTTTTATCACTTTCTTCCATAGTTTTCTCTCTCTCTCTTGCTACTAACATGCACGTTCACATTGTTTTGGTTTTTTTTTTTTTTAATCGTACTTTTTTCTTTTTCTTTCTTTTGTTTTTATCACTTTCCTCTCTCTCAACCAGTTTTTTGATCTAGCTTGTGCCATTAAAATAATAATTAAAAAAAAAGTGAAATGTCCATGCATAATTTTTTGTAATAAGTAAATGTTTATAAAAAAAATTGTATTGTCTTTTGTTTTATTTAATAGGGACATAATTATAAATTTATGCTAACATCATTTTTCATAGTTTTCCATCTCTCAACTTTTCTATCCTTTCAACTAAACACATATAAGAAAAAACTAAATCTTTTCTATTTTACTTTTCTATCCTTTTCTCATTTTCTTTCTTCTCACTTTTTCACTCTTTCAACCAAACGGACTCTTAGAGTAAGGTTAGAATTAATGGTGTTTTGGTTAGATTATGCAGGTCTCTAAGCAATACTAATTCAAACTAAAAATAGAGCAATGATATGAACTGGGGCTTTGATATAGAGTTGAACTTCTTACTGTGACAAATGGATTAACTATGTATAGAATCTTGGAACATAGATTTTTTTTTTGAGAATCCTTGGAACATAGATTGATTTCATATCACCCTTTAAATTTTAATTAGTAGAAGAAATAGCTTCAATTTCATGTGATTTCAATCATTCATGATGTAGATGTGAACTAGTCCAATTCTTTTCTCCCTTGTCTATCAGGCTATCAGCTAGTGAACAATCACATAAGGAATATTTTGAAAAACGGTACAGTATAAATATTCTTCTTTACCAAACTCGATCTCTTTCTCCTTATATAAATTGCTATTTAAATCTTAATCACCCTAATAATTTTTTTTTAAATAACAAGCAATATAAACTTAGCTTTCTCCATAATATATTATACTTTAATATTAAATATTTTTGCGTACCGTAGCATGCGTAGCACTACTACTATATATATATATATATAAATAGTATAAGTGGTCTGTTTATATACTGTTTAGTAGTATTTCGAAGTTCTAAGATTTTTATTAATTAAAAGAAAACACTTAATTAGAGGGACATTTCCCCCTCAAAAAAAAAAAAAAAAAAACAATAAAAAATATAGAGGGACCTTTGGTATTCTTGAAGGGAAAGAGAAGAATGATGTACATGAATCATTCAACCGTCAATCCGTCATTACATAAAAGAAAGCCAATAATAGTGATAATAACACTAATTAAAGTATGCAACGGGTTTCCAAATGTGTTTTCAAAAATTGTATTTTTTATTTTAACAAACGAATTTCCGTCCTACATACACCAGGTTATTATAAGGAGAAATCCCTTTGAGGTGGCCTCAAGATATTGATGAGAGTTTTTAAACTTAGAATCTCATGGATATTATGAGGTCTTAGGAACCATTAATAATGACATTTTATTTTATTTTTTTGTTCTCATTTTTATTTAGTAATTTTTTTTTTTAATATCAATCAACAAAGGAGTCATATATTATTAAGAACAAAATCAAAGAGAGCATGGAATTAAACATTATTGCATATAAAGAGAAAATTCAAATCTCTATGTTTGCCGTTTCTTTTTATTAATAAGAAAACAAGCAAGACAATATGAATCAAACATTATTGCATAGAGAGAATTCAAATCTCTATGATTGCATTTTCCTTTATTTTCACACAATTCTTGAGAAAGCCAAGAAATATGGTTGAGACAGAAATTATTCATATGAACACGGTTGCACATGGCTATGATTATATTAACGCATTGATTACATAGAGTTTTTGTTTTTTAAAAACTTATGTTCATCCCCTTTTTACCATAATCATCATCACTTCTTTACTGCGAGCTTCAGGGGCAGCTCTAGGATTTTTGCCCAAGGGGGTCAATAAGAAACATAAATTATATAAAATCTAAAACAAAAGAGACTTGAATATATCAATATCACAAAAAAAAAAAAAAAATGAAATTCTACAATTATCTTCTACGAGGTTTCATATTTTGAAACTGGTGCATGATAGATTCATTTTCAATCTTACAAATTATATATTTTTCAATGTACACAGTCAAACAATCATTTAACCATTAATACAATAAATATATTAATTATTATTGTTAAGTGATTTTTTTACAATACTTTAATTTAAAAGTTTACAATTCTTTAAATTTTTTTATATTTTTATTGTTTTTAGTTTTAATGTATTGACCAAGTCACATACCCAACAACCACTCACAACTCACATTCAACAAAATTAAAAAACTACTCACAAATCACAATTCACAAATCACAAGTTAGTCAAGTCAAAGTGATAAGTCATCGTCTTTATATCAAATCAATAAAACTTACAGCAACACTCTGCAACACCCAACGGTAAGGAAAATCAAACTTAAGTACTCATCAACAATAAAACACTATAAACTAATAAAAGCAATAAGTCCTATAAGTCTATAACCCATTAACCCCCACAGGCCCACACACAGACACACACGGTCAGACTTTAGATACTGAAAACTCAAGTTGAGTTACTCACATATCAGAAGTTCAGAGCACAGTTCTTAGAGTTCTAACGCTACAGCTCCCACACACACACGGTCCAAGATTCAAAAACTCAACAAAAAAAATCAAAGGATAATTCCACACACACATATGGTGATTTACTCACACAGATTTAGTGAAATAGCATATCAAAACACTATAAATACACTCTCACAGTGAAAGAAAGAGAGAGAGAGAGAGCTGACCACTAAAGAAATTACATACATAACATGACAAATAAATTACTAATACAATTCCTTAAAAGGTTGATATGAATTAAGATAAATTAAACAAAGGATAAAAGATAGAAGGAAATTAACACTTTTAAGGACATCAAGGAAAATATCATATGTATTAGAATCTGTAACGTCCATCATATGAGAGGGATATTACATACACTGAATATACTAGAAGTTATAACTTAATAACATTACTTGATTTTCTTCGTTCAAAGAGCTACTATTCAAAATCACCATTTCCTCAATTATGGTAACAATCCAATTACAAAAAAAGAAGAAGAAGAACATAAAACTATATATCTCCATAAATTAAAAAAGTTTCTCTCCAAAATTCACATTCGATATAAAGATATATGAAGAGTTTGTAGAATTTCTCTCCAAACTAGCTTGGAGAGAAATTCTACAAACTCTTCATATATCTTTATATCGAATGTGAATTTTGAAAATTTAACCGTTGGATTGTATGTTCTTATTATATTCTTCATACTTGCAAAATTTCAAGAATATCAAAGATCAATTATTATATCATCAAATAAATATTTAAATTTCAAGTTTTTGTAATAAAAAATTGTGCATAAAAAAATAAGTTTATTAATCGAATAGTAAATATCATCTGATTTGAACGAAATTTGATATACATGTTAAGAACATAAGGAACATAACATTAAATGGTTAGATTTTCAAAATTCACACTAAAAAAGAGATATATGAGAAGTTTGAAGAGTTTGGAGAGAAACTTTGTTCTTCATAAATTTTTTTTTATACAAGATAGGAAATTTTACTATAATCCAATCTAAGTGTATATGTATGTGAAACTCTCTCATGGAAAATTGAACCCCGATCTTTGGTATTTTTGAAGGGTGATGTACTTTGTTTTTTATTTATTTTTTATTTTTTATATTTAATATTTAAATTTCCATCGAAAGTCTATTTTCTTGCCAAGGCAATTTTTATATCTATAAAGATAGGAGTGGGAAGCGCATTTAAACCAAAATTATAAAAGAAAGTTAATGAAATGTCAAAGAGTTAGGCTTTAATTATTATAAGTTATATATAAGCTAAATAAGCCTGATTTTAAACCTAACCCAAGACACATCTTTTCAAAATGGGAAGAACAAAATATAGTCATTTTTCTTGATTATAATTTTCTAATATAGTCATTTTTTAAAATGGGTCAACAGGGCAATAACCCTGCCCACTTATACACCACTACCACTCTTAGTTTTTGGAAGAAAAAGAAACGAAATGGACCTCTCTAAAAGATAATCTAATGATGGGATTAGTGCTTGTCAACTTTAAGACCCTCTTTTTTTTCTTTGCGAAATTGAAGAGTTTATTCCATGTTAAAGTTTAATTTTCTATATTTGAAAATAGAGAAATGATATATCCACAACATTTTCACAACATTTTTACAATAAATTATAAGTGGCAAGTTGTTACTGGTTGTTATCGTTAGGGCAAAAAGGTAATCTTAGTGTTAGGTTCAAATTTGAACTAATAATAATTAACCACCTATGATTTGTTATGAAAATATTGTAAAAATGTTGTGGACGTAGCACCTCTCTTGAAAATATACATCATATCACATCATTTTTGTAATTATTTTCCATTAAATTTCGTATCTTGATTTGTGGAGTGAGACTTTTAAATAGTATACACCACTACCACTCTTAAAAATTATGTGAATTAAATAAACACATACTTTGATAGGAAATTCCCTCACAAATCCATCAACTTTTTGAAATACAGGCCTTTGACAAATAATACATGACCAGGGATGGAGCCAAAAATTTGGCTTAGGGGAGCCAAAAAGTGAAAAAAAAAAAAATCCAAGAAAAAAAAAATACTAAAATTATAAAAATAAATTAATACATGAAAAATAAAACTAGTATCTACTAAGTTGTAACAAAATATAAACAAAGTAAAGGGCACAAATAAATATTTCTTAATTCATTTCAACTAAATCATTTAAGATATATCAAAATGGAACTTAATGTTCAACATCTAGACTTCATACAATTGTTAAATATTTTTGAAATGTGCCAAAGACAGGAAAGAACTAGAAAATTAATAGTTTACCAATTTTTTTATGTAGTGGTTATACTTACTATTCCAATTACAATTACAATGATGAAATGGACATTTTCAATTATGAATATAATTAAACTAGATTTTGCTCCAAAGTATAATCAAAAGATTTGTTTGTGTAATTTGTTAATAAAAGAAGGATCTTTTATTTTTGTTTTGGAAAGGGGTCACCAGCCAGCCACACATATGGGTTAGATGGCCACTTTAATTTGAGGGTTTTTAAAAAAAAAAAAAAAATTATATATATATATATATTTTTAAAATTTATTTGCATTTTTTGCAAGTAATTTTTGGGTTTCTTGGGAGTTGATATCAAGGTTTTAAAAACTGAATCAGGGGCAAAATTGGATTTGTCTCTAATTTTCGGTTTTTATCGATTTTTCATTGGTTTTAAGCATTATTTTTGGATTGGACTGGTCTTCAATTCCCAGTTCAACCTATCAGATTGGCTGGCCTGGTCAGATTTTTAAAACCTGGGTTGATATTCAATTTAGGGGTACCAAGTATGATTTTCTTTAGCTAAAATTGTCAAATAATACATAATAATATATATTAATAAGACAATACATGACAATAAAACCAAGGCAGAAACAAGAGGATCGTGAATAAGGGAATCTTCCCATTATTTTTGTAGAATTACTAAAATTTAAAGACAATTTGAGGAGAGAAGGGAAAGAAAAGAAAAGAACCGGCAGCCTCTCTTGCAATAGTATAAGCTGATCAGCAGAAAGTATAATCTATATATATAGATTTCTTTCATTTTGCATAAAATTTAACAAAACCTAATCAAGTAATCAGCTCCATCACAAGTAAAAAGGCTTGTCTGATCATCATAGGCATAAGTATAAGCAGTAGGACAAGCAGCCTTGAACACATTCGAAAAGCTTGTAGGCTTGCAAGTCTGAGGATTGCTGTATTGTCCAGTGCAACAATACTGAGGCCTATTGTATGCCAAGCATGCACTCTTGCATGCAACAACACGTCCATTTCTCCTCATTTCCAAGCCATTAGGGCAGCGTTGGTTCAAGTCAGAAACACACGTAGCACGCTTACATGAGCTTGAAACACCCAAAGGGATTATTGAGACAGGCATATTATAGCCATCAACTAGGCTAACATCATAGTAATCCACAGGACTATCTAGGGTAAACTCTGCAAGCGTAGCAGGTGGTGCACCGCCTGCCCCGGAACATTCTAATTTACCACCACAGTCTCCGGTGATGCATGTTCCCCTGCCTGACTGATCAAATGAACACAAACCGCGGCCCCAGAACCGGCCCGACCACCCTTCTGCGGCACTGATATTCACAGTTTCTCCACTTCTTAGCCGCAGACCACCATTCATTAGTGGAGCTTTTCCTTCTCCGCCTTGGATCCCTGGCCACACGGTGTTTCTACAACTGTTTTGTAACGTAAAAACGGCAGCATCAGCACCTGAACATTTCCCAAGAATTTAAAAGTGTCAGAATAATATCCTGATGCAAAAAGAACTACAAGATATATTAAGAAGAAAAGGAAAAGGAAAAATATAGTTGTGTGGGTGCAATTGTTTT
Source organism: Castanopsis chinensis (assembly GCA_032878915.1). Taxonomy (NCBI): domain Eukaryota; kingdom Viridiplantae; phylum Streptophyta; class Magnoliopsida; order Fagales; family Fagaceae; genus Castanopsis; species Castanopsis chinensis. The sequence goes on from JAVQMG010000091.1 coordinate 5,464,753, forward strand.
GTTGTACCTATGAAAGAGAGAACCAAGAGAAGGTGAAGAGGCTTTAATGCCATTGGAGATAATTTGAAGTATGCTAGAAGAGATGGCCTTTTGGTTGTGAAATTTGGAGTCTTTCTAATTCAAAGGAAGCAATAGAGGTGTGTGTGTGTATATATATATATATATATATCATGTGAAGGAGGCTCAAGAACACAGCCTTTACGTGTGTTTGAGCGTTGGATTGTGTTGCAACAAGTGTGTTTATTATTTTAACAGAAAGCACAGTAACAGAATCAAGCCGATACATATTAGAACGACAAGACTCTTGGCGAGTCATATTAGAACTTCAATCATATATTGTGTAATATTTATTTAATTATATAATCAGTAATCTCCCCCAATTTTTGAATAGCTATATATATATATATATATATATATATATATTTTAGTTCATTCCAAATTCATGCACTACTATACGCGGAAGTATCTTATCAATCTTGAAAGCTACGACCCCAATTTTTGAATAGCCACAGCCCACCATACCCATAATATCTCTTCCATTCTAAGGCCCAGCTTTAGTTTTAGCCTTATGTACTCCAAATAAAACAAAAAACTGTCCCACAGCCCACTTAATACTCAAGTCCAAACACAAACAATACAACTACACTTTCTCTCAATCTCAAAAAACCCACCCAGCACCCCACTTCTATCATTTCGGTCAAAAAGAGAAAAAAAAACCCACCCCATTGAATCCCATTCCCTTGACTCTTTTTTTTTTGGATACACTTCCCACTCCGCTGCCTACCAAAGTTTTAGCCCCCAAAACTCAGCATCAGTCCTCATCCTCACAGTCTGAAAAAAAAAAAAAAAAAAAATCTTGACCAATTTCTTCTTTCTTCTTGCTTTCTAAAACAAATCACCCAACATATTTCGATGTCAAATTTCAGGATTTGGAACTTTGTGACTGTTTAGTGAGTTTTCTTCTCTTTCTTAAGCATTAGACATTTATCTCTTTTTAGTGTCATTTTTAATTTTTCTCAACTATCTACACCTAAATATTCACATGTTCTTTATATTTTCATAGACTTTTAGAGAAATACATGATTGAAGGCATGGAGAGATTGTTTGTGATGAGTCTTGAAGGGAAGATCTAAAGTTGTAGGCAGAGGCAGTAGACATTGCCACACAGTCCACACCCATCTTTACACTTTGTGAAGACAAAGTTTCTAAGGTAAAATTGTTTTGATTCATTACCTATTTTTGATTAGTTAGATATCATGTGATGTGGTTGCGGGAGTTGTTAAATTATTTGGTTTATGTTGTGTAACAATACTTGTGTGTTTAATTTTTGTTTTTGTTTGAGGGGTTATTATTAATTAAAGTCATATTAAAAATGGGTTAATTGTTTAAATTATAGTGGAAATTTTGTTTTTCTTGAGTATGAATATAAAAATTTCTAATTAAAATTTTATTTTTTAAAGTTCTTTTCAGGTTAATTTTTGAGTCATATTCTTAAAGCTAAAAGAATTATGAGCAAACGAAAAACAATTGATGCATTCTTTAAGAAAAAAGATGTTAGCAATTCAAAAATTAGGACACTTGTGGCTGTAGAAACAAATGTTGATACTTCAATGCCTGATGAACACCCCTCCAAATATTCAAGAATTCAAACTGAAGAGATAGATTGTGATTCAGGATCACGTAAACAAATATGTGAATTCCATATCAACAAATAAGATAAAATCCGGTGAGCTTATCTCAAAAAATGTCCATATCAACCTAAAATATAGACTATCCATACAACGATGATACTCATCGTCGTTGATTTCAACCTTCATGGTTTGAATCACATTCACATTGGGATTGGTTGGAATACTCACCTTCAATGGATGCGGTATATTGTCTACCTTGCTACTTTTTTAGTAAGAAACCAATAGGTCGTCCCTGATCAGATGCATTCATTTCAACATATTTTAATAATTGGAAAAAGGTGAATGATGGAATGAATTGTCCTTTACTTCGTCATGTAGGGAAAGATGGACTCCCCACATAAAATTACTGTGAAATGTTGCGAGGATTTAAAGAATTATTCACGATATATTGACAAGTTAATTGAGAAACAAACGTCAAAAGAATTAGAGAATAATCGGTTGCGACTCAAAACCTCAATAGAGGATGCTCGATGGCTAGCATTCCAAACTTGTGCTTTACATCGGCCCCCCCATGTAAAAATTCCTGGCTACGCCTTTGGGGGGGACGATTTTACTATTGAATATGTGCAGTGATTTCAACTTCTGATTCTGCTACTTAACTGCTGAGATTTTTTTTTTTTTTTTTGTAGGTAAGAACAAAAATATTTTTGTTTAGATTTTTTTTTAAAAGGCAAGATTATTTATTTTGGATAAAATTAGTTAATTGAGCTTAATTTTGTTTTTAGTTTTACTTGAATTTTTGTTGAGTTTTTTTTTTTTTTTTGGCATGTATATTTTGTTTTAGATTTTAGTTTTATAAATTTTTTTATGGTCATTAAAGTGAGGAAAATGCTAGAAGTTCTTTATAAATTATTTATGTAATAAGTGGTTATTGGTAAGTAAAAAAATTATGTGAGTGGTGTGCCCATATGCGAACTAATAAGAACTTACTGCCAAAAAGGTTTGTAAAAATATTATAAAAAAGTTTGTGAGTATAACATTAGTCTTAAAAGAATCAATGATATTGTTAAAGGAAAATAAAATGTAATTTTATAAAATAAAATAGCTAAAATTAATACAAATATATATATATATATATAAAATAATATTTTTTTTAAAAAAATTTAGGGGGGTCAGTCCAAGGGTAGTTTCGCCCCTGGCCACAGAAACATTTAAAAAATATATATATTTTAGTTCATTCCAAATTCATGCATTACTATACGTGGAAGTATCCTATCAATCTTGAAAGCTACGACATCAACCATTAATTTAAAAATATTTTGGTTGAGCATGATTGCCGATCAATCAATAAAGATAGATTTAAAAAAAAAAAAAAAAAAACTTTTCTCTCTTCTAGAGAGCTTTTCTCTCAACCAAGGTTGTGTTTTGATGACGCCACTTGCTTGGGCGTTGTTCCTCAAATCCTTTTATTACCCCAAAGCTTTCCCCTTATCACCTCTGATCTTTCGTTTCCCTCATCCACTTACCATTGGCTTTTCCCACTGTTACACTCTATTAGCTTTAGTTTGGACTATCGTTTTGACAAGTTCGAGAAATAGTGGTCGGATTGTACCTCTTGTTCAACTTTTCTTTGTTCTCATATATTACTTCTCCAATACATCTTTTCAACTCCTTTCCCACTTGTTCTCTACTTTTTTCTTTCTAAACTTCTTTGTCTTCTTCCTCTCCATGTTGTACTCTGTTTTCTTTTGGAGTCTTGCTCTTTGACTTTCTTGCTAAAAATGGAGGACCAGTTTCTAGCAAGGGAGACATTGATGCCTATTCCTAGACCAGTGATGAAAATGAGACTCCTTTTGCAAGGCATGGGCCTATTATTGAGGTAGATACTGAAAATCTCAACATGCAGCGAAAGTTCTGGAACCATTGTGTTATTGGATTTCTTTTGGACTACAAGAAATTCTCCATTCACCATCTACAACAGATTATCAATTTTGCATGGAAGATCAAAGGTGTGGTTTCTATCATTGGAAGGGATTCCTTTTTCTATCTCATACACTTTGAAATTCTTGAAGATTTAAACCATTTCTATGGTGAGGGTCCATGGGCTGTAGATGGTGCGTTTCTGATTTTGGAGAAATGGCTGCCAAATATGGTTCTAAGCCGTTTACAGCTCAATTATGTTTCCTTATGGGTTTAGTTACATGGGCTTCCTTTAGAGTACCAATATCCTGATTTGGCAGAGCGTATAGGTCAAATTATGGGCACTTTGGAAAGAGTGGATTGGGAAGATAGTATTCCTAGAAATATTAGATTTATGAGAGTGAGGGTTCGAGTTGATCCTTGGCTACCTTTAACAGCGGGATTCATGTTTTGCCTTGATGATGACACTTGGACTTGGGTACAATGCAGATATGAAAGAGTACACAAGCTTTGCACTCGGTGTGGCTTAATTGGTCACATGAAGGGTCAGTGCAATGAGAGCACAGATGAGATCGAGAGAATGCTCATTTGTCAGAGAAACTGGGTACAACGCATTCACCAGGTCCAATATAGGTTTGATTCATTGGAACCTCATTTTCACAACAAGCTAAGGGTTTTCTATAACAGAGGACGACGGTGGACTACCCAGGTAAGGTATGGGAACCTTCAACAACCTTATCACACACAAGCACATTTTGTTTCTACCCTTACATCCCTTGTTCCTAACCCCCCTCACCCTGTACACCCCCAATATGAAAATCTACACTTGTTCCCTGACCTAGAAACTCCACACATCCCTAATCCACTGGGGTTTTTTTTCCAATCAATACCCCATGGCCCCTTCCCAACCAGAACATGAACATGCAACACTTGATTCAGCAATTTTATCCCTACCCTTAGGTAATCATCTTGTTACTCAGACTCCCCCTAATTCTCTTGCTTCCTCCCCTGATCATCCCCCAAATCCTGTAAACCCTCCTAATCCTAATATGGACCAACCTACTAATACCTCTCAGCCTCTTGACCTCAATCCTGAAGGTATTGCAACTTTTACCCTACACCCTCCGTGCGCCTTACCTTCAGAATCCAATTTGCATTGGACCTGGATAGGTGAAAATGACCATTTTATGACAAATGGTACTTTAAGAGAGATTTTGAGGTCTACCTTTGGTACTGAAAGTGATGAGACAGTGCTTATATTCAATTTGGATAGGCTCAATAAAGACTGTTCTGATTGGGTACGTAGGAATGCATGGAGTAGGGGACAAATAACTAAGATTCCAGATCCTTTTATTGACAATTTAGTCCAAAGAGTGGATAGAAATAGATTTAGGGAGAACTGAAAGAAACAATTATAATATCCAAAAATCTATGCATTGTTTGGACAAAAGATTTATACAACATGGAGACAAAGTGATTTGTAGCTCAACCATTTCAAATGGTAGAGAGACGAGTTAGATTGAATAGGCAGTGGGACTTAAGCTGTTGAATGTATTCAAATTATTCTATACAATTGCAAGTTATTTAAAAATTGCACAATAAGCATTGTGTTTAATTAGTGAATTTTGTTTTTACTTTAGTGTACTCTCTTTTGCAATATGCCATGTGATATTTTTAAATGTGAGTACACAATTATATAAAACATTTTACTTCATTTTATTATCAAAACTAAGTTGTTTTTTGAGTTACATGTGGGGCATTTACGCCATTTCATTTGAATTTATTGTGAGTTTTGGTCTATCTTCACCACCGGTTGCCTCATCCTTTATAAAAAGAGTCCACCAGCCTTCATTTGCCTACACTTAAATATAATGGTGGGAACTACGGGCTATGTGTACAGATGTGCAATTACATTTATGCGTGTAAGTGCATATTTGTGTATATGAGAATGATGCGAAGTGATATTTTTTATTTTTGAGGTAAAGATAGATCATAGATATATTATTAATATAGTTTGTATACAAAGAAGCATAGACTTGCGGTCAGTAAGGGGAAACAAAACAAAACAATAAATGTCACTGGAGCTAAACTATAACAAAACTAAAACCAGTGCAGCCAACTAAACTTGGTGCCAAGAGGGAAATCAATACAGAATAAGAAAACAGCAGCCCACACATTGCAAGCAACAACTATCCAGTGCAGGAAAACTAGTGCAAGAGGGAAAAAAAAAACAGCAGCTGTCCAGTGCAAAAAAACCAGCACGGAGGAAAAAAAAGCAGTAAGGCAAAACTGTTCAAATTATCAGAAGGCCAATAGTAAATTTGGACCAGAAAAGTACCAAATATTTATGAAGTTAGACCTGATAAGTTATAACAATAAAAGTACCCAAAACATGCATCGGTAAATAAACTGATAAGCGACAACAAAACATTTGGGCTTCACAACCACATCTTAATTCCATTCTAGATTTCTTTCCTTCTTATGCAACTTCCTTCTTGTAACCAGCTTTAAAACAACAATACTTGTGGGATATGATAGTTGTTTTATTTGCCTTACTTCTGTTCAACCAATCTCTATGAATACTGAATCCAACATATACAATATATATATATATATATATATATTATAATGTAGATATGCCTCATCCCCTAAATCAAACTCTAGTCCAATATTTGGAGTTATATCTTCTTTTGTGTCTGCCTTTTCTCCAATTTTTCGGAGTTTTGTCTTCCTCTAAATCAATAGACACAACTTCTTCAAGGTTGCTCTTCCCACCTTTCTCCATAACCTGTAAATTAACAGACACAACTTATTACTTTTGGAGAACTAAGTTCACTAAAAATATAAAACAATTACTACAATATATAATGTAATTGTTGAAAGAAGTTAAAAAAAAAAAAATGTTTTGCAATGTATATGCATGAAGAAAGAATCAATAGGAGCAACATGGATTGGTGTTCTAAATTAGCAACCAATCAATGTTGTACCACATATAAAAATCAAGCTACAATGTTAATGACCAGTCACCAGAGCAGTCTTAGAAGATATGACAAATAAACCAAAAAAAAATTCACTAGCCATTAAAACATCTCCAAGTATTGCTAATATCAATCCAACAACTTCCAAAATATGCAAATCAAGATATTTGTATTTAATTCTCTAAGATTATTATATGATTGTTGTTCTAAGAATCTTTTGCCTTTTCAATTTCAAATTTCTGATTTGAACTATTAATCAAACACCAAAGACAAACATCAGACATTGAAAAAAAAAATAGAATTCGACTTCATCAAGGTGAACTCAGCCATTGGAAAACTCTTCCAAACCTTAAAATAACACAAACCTACCAACTAGAATTGAAACCCCAAATTAAAATTAACCAAAGCAAGCAACCAAAAATGTTAAGCAACTGCATCTGGGCTGAAAAGCAATAGAAAAAATGTTAACCAGCCAAAAAAAAAAAAAAAAAGCAAAAGTGCTAACTGATTCTCCTCCGTTAATGTTATCAGACGAAGGAAGCTGATTAAAACAATTGCAGGTGCTTTTAACTTGATTGCCTAATGAAATAGCCAAAGGAAAACCCTACCAAATCTCAAAAATAACACAAACCCAGCAATTAGAATTGAAAACCCAAATCAAAATTAACCAAACCCATACTAAGACAGACTCATTAACCAAAAGTGAAACCTTTATTAGAAATAGTCAAAGGAAAACTCTACCAAACCTCAAAATAATACAAACCCAGTAGCTAAAATTGAAAACCCAAATCAAAACAAGCCAAAGCAATAATAGCACAGACCTAATAACAAAAATTGATATCCAGATCATAATCAACAAAGAAAAACTCTTCCAAACCTCAAAATAACACAAACCTAGCAACTAGAATTGAAAACCTATAATGAGATTTAGCCAATACATACCAAAGAATTTTCTTAGTGCCAGCCAACCAATCTGCGAAAATAGAGAGCTTGACTCGTCTATTTCATCCAGTCTGAGCGAGAGAGAAGGAAAGAAAGAGAGAAAGAGAAGAACAAAGAGGGAAAGAGAGAGAACAGTAGGAGCATTTGTGTTTTTCGCGGGAGTTCAATAGTCAGAAACACAGAAACAGGGGAAAGAAAAAAGAAGTAATGAAGCATTAAACGACAGTTTCACTCTTAAGTAAGTGGACAGGTGTTTAAATTTTAAATGGCGCACTTAAGATATTGTATTTAAGTTTGGCCCATAACTTATATAAAACTAAAAATATTTGATTTTTAGTTAGCTTCATAATATTTTCCATATAAGCTTTTCAGCTCTCAAAAATTTACATAGCAGTTATTCTTGGATCTAGAGGAAGGAAAAAGTTTGACTCTAAACATAAATATGGTCTCTTTCTCCAACCCACAAAGTAGCGATTGAGGAGATCATTTTACGTGTAGTTATAGTTACACAACTTTTTAAAAAAAGTCATGTAACCTATTTAAATAATATACATAAATAGTCTTATAAATCATTTGGAGATAACCACAAAATGATTTGGGGTTAAACTTTGTTCTAAGATAAATATGTTTGATACCCTCCATTAAAAATATATAACAAAAAATAATAAGAGTTAATTTAGTTAATCATTTTATATAATTAGTTAAGGATATTGCATAAAAACATCATTATTATAATAAATTTTTAATTAATTTAAAATGTTATTTTATATTTAAACCCTTTTATTAGAATCTTAATATGTCATATTTTCTTTAACTTTAAATGGTACAATAAATAATTTCATATATAAATACTATCATAATCAATAATTATTAATAATTACCATAATTATTAAAATTTTATATTCTAAGAAAAAATAAAATAAAAAATCATATATGTTAAAGTTTCTTCTATATAGCACAAATTTTTGACTAGTTAAATTAGTTGTATAACTCAATATATTATCTAAATAAAATAACATATGGATGTCCCATTAAAAAAATAATAAAAATATAAACCGGTGCTTTGCGTCCTGATCATTCTTGTTGTCCTAAAGGGAAGTGGCACTCTGAAACTTGCATCAGGTTCACATGAGAAGTACCTGGAAAGCCTCAAGAGTATAAAATATATTCTAATAGCACATGCTCACCAGGTAAACAATTCTATCTTTTATGTTTTCTACTGGCATTAGAAGATGCTATCTAATGGTGTAATTCAGAAGATGTTAGTTAATGTGGGGTTCAAAGAACAATTTGGAGGATGTTCTGAATCTCCCTGTATTAAATAGATGCTATCTATTGTGCTTTAGTGCTTGTGGAATGCCTCGGTGCAGCTATTAAACTGCAATTTGATGAGTGCTGTTGTGGATACCAGGATAGGTCATATATTCATAGTTCTGGCTTGCTGAATGATATCTACTTTTAAATTAATTGAAATTTCTCCCATCTACTTTTTGTTGGTAGCAATTGACATTTTTTGAAGATCATCCCGTGACATGTTATCACTGTTACTACTACTACTTTATTTACAATCATCATTGCAGGTATGGAATACAAATGAAGATGAAGATTTGCAAATGCTTGTTATTATATCCCGTCCACTGGTCAAAGTGTATGTAATCTCTATTCCTGTATATCTTGCTGACTGCATACTTGTCAGTGATAATGTACTTTTCATATTTGCTTTGCTTTTCTAGCATGAAGAGGACCAAGGTGAGTAGATCTGGCCTAATTATTTAAAAATTAAGTGTTGGTTGAGACTTGAAACTGTTGCATCTCTCACATTAGCTACTTTTCATAAATCTAAGCTTAGAAACCCACCAAATTGCTCTGGCAAAAGGGCATAGCAATAAGAGAACAAATAAAAATAAATTTTGATGATTCTAATACAGGTTTGTGAAAAGTAGATCAAGGCTGCTGATGCCATCATAACTCTCTAAAGTGAAATTATTGGGCTATGCTGATATGAAATTATCTCTTGATGTATATATTTTACGCTCACATTCACCCACACCCATATAGACTGTAGTCATTGTCTTCCTATGAGTGATTGTTTAGCAACTTTTTAAGTGACACATAATACTTCTTGAAATTGAAAGAAAATCAAAGCCAATCATACCGTGTTTTACTTTTTTTTTTTTTTATTTTTTTGATAGGAATACCGTGTTTTACTTTATACATGTGCTGCATTAGAACGAAACTCCTTAAAAGCATGGGCCTATCAAGCTACACTGCCCTGTGTTAATAGTCTGTTCATTCTTTGAAGGAACCTAGAAGCTCTAGTAGTTGATTTATTGTCTGAGTTACATGCTTTGTGTAAGCTAAGACAGCTTTGATTCATGTTACCTAATAATAGAATTCTGAACTATTTTTTTCAATTTATTTATGAATGTGCAGGATTAGAAGGAAATTTCTTACGAATTTGAAAGAACAGGGCATGCACTTATTCAAATTTGAAAAAACAAATTAACTAAAGGAAGAATTTGCTTATACATTGAAAAATGTATAAATTTTTTTGAAGCATTAAACAAATGTAATAGAAGAAAAAGAAAAGACTAAGAAAGTTATACATGAAATGCTACAAAAGAGTAAGAGGACATTTATTTATTTATTTATTTTGAGAATCGAGTAAACAGAGCACTGTTTCTCACATTTCAAACCCAAAAAATTTGGCATGGCACACCTCTGCTCAGTGGCGGCTCCAGGAATTTTTTTCAGGGTGTTCCTTAAAAAATAAAATTTTTCCCAACGGCGACTCCTGGAATTTTTCCCAACGGCGACTCTTGGAATTTTTCCAAACATAGCCTTAGTTGTTTCATTAATTTGTTTCTCTTTTATAAATTATAATTTGTTATATTATTGTTTAATTAATTATAAAATTATTAATTGTTATTTAGCCTAATATAATTTAATTTATTTGTCTTTTATAATGTATTGGTTAATTAAATTATTAATTATTGTTTATTAGTTGCTTTCTCCAATTAATTATTGGTTAATTAATATCCCAAACAAACAAAATTAATTAGTTCAACTAATTACTATGGTTGTTCTCATCAAAAAAAAAAAAAATTACTATGGTTGTTTAATACTTGAAATATCAAACTATTACTTAACAAAAAAAAAAAAAGTCAATAAATTATTCAGCATAAAAATATATGAACCGTATAGCTTAAGTTCAGTCTAAAAAAGAGTGATTTATTACAATTTTTTATGACATTAGACTTATTAGCTGAACTAATCAACTACGCACAGCACACTCCCATAAAATAAAAAATAAAAAAAAGCCTACACACAGCACACAACCATATTTATTAATTATTAGTCGCACACTTGCACTAGCACTGTCACTAACACTAACACTAACACTAACACACACAGTAAATCAAATAAATAAATCGAGTTTACTGTAATAAAGAGAGTGAGAGAGACTATTTCCTATATTCATTTCAGAGTGAGATAAAGAGAGTGAGAGGCTGAGAGAGAGAGAGTCAGAGAGAAAAAGAGAGAGATTGAGAGAAATACCTGGGCGGCTGGGCGAGGCGGCGATCAGGCGATGTGCGACGGCGATGAGCGCTACGACTGGCGACTGCGACTGCGATCTCCGATGTCCGCTGCGACAGCTTACTAATGAGCGCTGCGAGCCTGCGACTGGAGCTCCGCTGTGACTGGAGCTGCGGCGGCGATCTCCGATGAGCGACTGGAGCCGGGAGCGATCTACCTTCTAAGGGGAGGGCCGGGAGGCGCCGTTGCTATTTTTCCCTTTAGGTTTGCAGTTTGCTTAAGGCTTTAGCTTTTGTGATTTTTTAAATTTTTTTGAGAAAAGCTTTAGACTTTAGTGATGTACTGAAACCCGGATAACTGATTTGAGGTTTCTGATCTGTGTTGCCGTGTTGGGGTTTGATTTTTTTTTTTTTTTTTTTTTTTTTTGTTGAGAAACCGTGGGTTTGAGAAATCTGTGTACTGTGTTGGGCTGCCGTGGGCTTGGTCTTGGGCTGCCGTGGGCTTGATGTTGGGCTTGCCGTGATGCCGTCCGTTGTTTTGCTCTCACAATTTTTTTTTTTTCTCTATTACAAATTTTTTTTTAATTTCAGATTTCAGTTGAATTTTTTTCTTGGGCTTTTTTTTTTCTTTGGCTTGAAAGTTGAACAAATATATTTTTTTTTTTAATTTGAGGGTGTTCCTCATTTTTTCTGAGGGTGTTCCTATTTTTTTTTTGTAAGGGTAAAAAAAAAAAAAAAAAATAGTATATATAAATTTTAAGTCAGGGTGTTCCTGGGAACACCCTGACCATAACGTGGCGCCGCCACTGCCTCTGCTCTGCAAAATCTCATATGTTTTTCTGTCACATTCCACAAAACCAAAGACAGAACGAAAATCAAAGATTGAAGATATCCAAGAAGCATAGCATTCGTGCATTAATCATCCAAGTTTAGTCGAGGAATCTAGGCCATTGTATTTCCAAGATTGCAAGCACATGACAACCAAGAGTGTTCATCATCCCTGTGAAATATTCAATTATAACTGGCAGTGGTAATCAACTGATCATAGTAAAGTTTACAGCTAAAGCTTAACTTCCCACATGGATCAGAAGTACGTGCTAAGTAGCTCAGATGCCTAGTTTTTCAGGCTAAAAGCTTTAAAAGGTTCAAGAAAATATCTTCCTCTGAAAGTATTTCACCACGATGAAACTTCAAGTTTGAGTCTAGAAAGTATTCTAGCTGATAGCAACTATGGTAGGTGGCAATACTGCTGCTCTTCAACTTTTATGCGAAACTAACCTTTGTATGTTCTCTGCATCACAAATGGAGATAAGCAATGGAACCTTTGATGGGCTACAAACAACAGCTTTTAGTATCTTGATTGGGAACCGTCCACATTTAATAGAAACAGTGGCATTTTTTAAACATGGCAGAAACAGTATAACTTCATTGTACTATTTAAGATTAGGAATAATTCCTCTTATGCAAAATCAAATCAAATTATGCAATGGAACCTAGGGCAGGATTCTATGAGACTTACAATTACTACAGCACAAAACAACCGATGGCGTCCTCCTTAGTCTCAACGTTGGGTGCTGACCTATCACACTCAAATATCCGAGTTGAAAGAAGTTTGAAACTAAATGCAAATTCTTTAACTTCACAGCATTTTAATTCAGTTCTAATATCCAACTCCAACTCGAACGCCAATGACACCTCTAATGCATCACAAAACCAGGGTCGGCTCAACAATTTTTGAGGCCTTAGCCGAAAATTTTAAATGGGGTTTTTTTATAATTAAATGTTAATCAAATAATATATATATATTGAATTTTTTTATTTAAAATCTATTTAAAGTATAGAACAATAAAAACCTGGTTATTACAATTTTTCTAAAACCGTGACCACTTTAAAATTTAAACCTGTACAAATAAAAATTAATTTAATACATGGTTTAATAAATTAGTGTGACTATAATACAAATGAGTTGATATAATACACATAAAATTATTAATTGGTTTAATAATTTATAATAATAGATAAAATGTCAGATTAAAAAAAAAAAAAGGTGAGAAACCGTGTAAGACACTAAGACTGTGGGCTGTACAACTTGTACTCCTATAAACAAAAAAAGTGAGAAACCCTCCACTACTCCTATCATCCATTCATCAGAATCATCCTATGGCTAAGTTTAAAAGAAAAAATGTGTTCTATCAAATATCAATTATCATGGCAGAAAATGGTCCAGAGAGGGTCAGAGGAGCAGAAAAGCTATAAAAAAAAAAAGTGTCCCATATCATCAAACAATTGTGTAGTGAAAGTGTGAAATAAACTAAAAATCTATATAATTTAAGTTAAATAAATAGAAGACTCAGAGTCTTCAGTTTCGGAAAGATAAAGAGAAAGAGGAGAAAAACTGAAGAAGAATACCTTTGGTCTCTGGTGACTAGTACTGTGGAATCAACCAAGAAAAATTTGAAGCTAGACTGATTGAGTTTATGGAAAAAGATCAAGAATCAAGATGAAGATGAAAAAAAGAAAGGTAAGACCGTAAGAAAATAGATGGAGAGGCGGAGAGGCAGAGAGATAGAGAGATGAGAGGTATTTCTTTTGTTTTTGAAATTTATAATCTCTAATTTAGCATATTTCAAGACAATTACGTTGTATTATTAATGAATTTGTCTGGTCTTAATTTTGATTTTAGCATATTTCAAGAATGAGTTAATAAATTTGTTTCCTAAAATTTAATTTTGTAAACTGAAGTTTGATTATTTTTTTTCCCTTTTTAATCTTTTGCATTTTAGGATACAATGGGGTCTTTTTTATGCATTTTAATTAAAATATATAGATAAATATATTATATATATAAATTTTTTTTTTACAAGTGAGGCTTTCTTTTATTTGGAGGCTTTCTTTTATTTGGAGGTCTTAGACAATTGCATCAATTGCATCATCTATTGAGTCGACCCTACACAAAACGGCCGTGAATTAGGATCGTTTACGACGCGTTTGACAATAGACTTCTTTTGTTCTTTCCATGAAAGCTGAAAGATGGCTACAAAAATAAACATCTTCCCCTTGGTATTAATCATACTGTCATCCTGAGTCTCAACAGTATCCTTATCATAATTGCATGGGATGAAATGAGCCATAATAAGACAAAATTTCCGATCAATCAAGAAATAAATAAATATATATATATATATATATATATATATATAAACAGAAACCTTATGCGAGAGTCCATGAAATTCTGCCAAGGAGAGCTATAATTTTGCATCTAACTTTTTTTTTTTTAACCTCTTTCATTAAGGTTTTTTCAGTGTTATCCAAAAGTCCACATCAACTTATTTTATTGTTATCTCATTAATGTTTCATTAATTGATTAAACTTTTTTTTGAGAATCAATTAATTAATTAAACTTACACCACACATTTTTCTATTCTTCATGTCTTTCAGCATACTCACTATTTTAGTATTTAATAAAAAGATAAAAATAATAATTGTAAGGACACAAATCGAGCTGGACCAGAGTTAGATTTTCTGACCAGACTAATGAGGCCTCGACAATAAATTTATAGAGAGTGGGCTACTAATCTAGATCGTTTAGCCGGCAGATAACACAAAGGTTGGATTAAATCATCTAACTCATGCACTAATCTCATATACAGATATAATATTGAGTCGTGTACATTGATGCCGAGGGTAATCCTTAATATTTCTTACAAGTACTCTCTCTATTCTCTCTTTTTTCTTTTTCTCCGTCCCCCCTCCCCTTTCTTCTTCCCTTTCCTTTTATAGGCCTCTCTCTTTCTTCCTTCCTTCTTCCACGTGTAGTCCAGGTGTTTCTTTTTGGATACTTGTCCCATCATATCTTTTTACTCAGGTCTCTGGTGGTGAAGGTAAGGTTGAAATCCAATGTTCAGGCGTCACTTCTTCATTAATGCGGCCAGAGAGGTAGGTAAAATGTCTTCAATGCGGTGGTAGCAGCTTTTTACTTAGATATTTGTCTGTCATTCTCCTTTATCCCTTATTCTTGTTCTCTTGGTTGTTGCATGCAAGATCCTCAGTATGGACGTCCTTGAACCACCAGATTACTAACGCTGTCCTTGGCGACATGCTGCCGAGGACTAGGTCATCCTCAGACGTTCCGTTTCATGGTACTCTGCTCGTGCATGGCACCTTTTTGTCACGGGGCCTTGTAGGCTAGAGCTAGTATATCCTCGGACCATTTCATGGTATTGGGTTGGGCTTCTCCCTTTGGTGAGAATTTTTGGTCCGGCCCAGCATGTGTCTTGGGCCCACGGGCACTACAATAATAATTAAGGACTAATAGTAATAACTAACCAGATAAGACCCTAAAAAGAGATAGAAAGACACAAGAATGTTATGGATTGTTAAATAAAATGCATTATTTCACTATATATTACCAAAATAAAAGACTTGAGACTGACAAAATATTTGAAAGGGAGAGGAAGAAGAATCTAAGAGGTCACTACCTCTATTATACTGGCCTCCCACTACCATCAAGACATTGAAACCCCTACAGTTATAATTTAAAAAAAAAAAAAAAATTAGGGGCTTAAATATGATTTAAGTTTGGGTAATTTGGTTGAATGGTTTTTACTCTGGGTATATAAGGAGAGAACATTTGGTGCACAATGTAAAGCCATATTCTACCATAATTTAATTTAAAATCATTTATAAGATACATGCATATACACTTGCCTACATCATGTCTTAATGTTACACTATCGATGAGTAGAAGATGGTGAGAGAGTTGAGCATACTTTCATTTTATGGTATGAAATAGTGAACACAACACAAATCAGTTGATTTTCATGGTCCTGTTACTTTTTTGCATTTATCTTTGGTTTCATGATTTTAAAATAAAAATAAAAATAAATTAATCTTACCTTGAGAAGGCTACAAATATCTAGTGAAACTACTAAATTAATTTTTAATATCTCAAAATGTATATGTTTATTTACTTTAATTTAGTTTACTTTTTCTTTATAATATATGTACAACATTATCCAAAACCATATTCCATAAATATCTAAATGCATATATTAATTATCTATAGTTGTGTATTAATTATATATATTAAATGAATTTATTTGATTATTTTTTATAAACTTTATAAAAGAGATAATTATTAGTTGAAATGATAATAATAAATTTAGAATATAATATTCTTACTCATGTTTAGCTGTTAATCCTTTAAACTTCCTAACTCCTTTCTCTCTCTCTCTCTCACACACACACACACACACACACACACACACACACACAGATATATATATATATATATATGTGTGTGTGTGTGTGTGTGTGTGTGTGTGTGTGTAATAGAATAAATATATTTATTTTGTTATAGCATAATGAAATTTTAGTACTCCCTCCCAATTTGTTTGTCTTATTTGAAAAGTTGAGAATATCATTTATTGTCTTGTGTTTCCAAAACTATACTAAAATAAATTTACCAGTTTTTTTTTTTTTTAAATAGTTATTCTTAAGGAGGCAACTAAAAAAGTGTTCCAATTAAATTAATTTTTTAAATATTTGTTAGTTTTCTTTTTAAATAATTTTGAAAATAAAGTAGGGGTATAATAAGAACTTTAGTACATTAATGACTTTTATTTTTAGAAACTGGACAATATTTTAGGACATTTCAAAATAGAAACGAGGACAAATAAAGTGAGTAGGAGGGAGTATCATTTTTTCTTAGAATCATATGAGAAACATTTTTTTTTTCTTTTATGTGAGAAACAATTGAAACATTGTATTATGTAACAATTGATGCAATGCCCAACAAACAAGGGGAAAATTAGTAACACACTATCAAGAATGTTACCAAAAAAAAAAAAGTATATATGCATTTTTTTTAGTAGGCATGAATCATGCTTATCTATATTAACTATTATATCATGTAATTTTCAATTAGTGAACACATATATATAGTGTGATCAATCACTACAATACTCTTAGTGTCTTTCTATTTTGTCCATAAAATAACTAAAGCTTATAATTTTTACAAGGAAATTTATTGAAATTTTTTTTAACACATCAATAGTTGAGGGATCTAAATTATAAATGTCTCTATTAGAAATTGAATGCCAACTAGTTAAACTACAATTTTCTTTCTGAAAATTATTGAAATATTGGAGAAAACTAATAATACGGGAATTCAGCTAGTTTCCTAAATGGACCAGATTAGGACGGCTACCATGAAATTCAGGAGACATATGGAACGACAACTCTTGTTGAGACAGCAGGTTCAAACTTAAAGAATTAATCCATGTGGCAATTAAAGTACCTTCTATATTCAGTCCTAGAAGTACGGTCTTAAAAGGAGACACCTCAAGAACTTCAGCTTTGCCAAAGAAGGGAAGAGGTACAGAACTGTTCAAGTTAGGAACTTCTCCACCTTCATTTAGCCATTCAACTAACAAATTAGACCTCTTCCATTCATGTGTATTGAAGTCAAAGCAAAGTAGAGCAGTGTCGAAGTTTGAAATGAAAATCCTATTGTTACTGCTTGAAAATGCATGAGAGAAAAATGGGGTGAGCTTATTGCTCCGAAAGAGGAAAGGGTCAATGTTTCCGTTGTAGTGAAGCAAGTCTAAGGACCACCATGCCATGGTCTCGAGGTTGAACACCTCAAAATATAGTCCTTCCTACTTATTTAGGGGAGCTCCAGCAGGGGCATAGAGCTTTCCATTTGCCTTGACCAAGATTGGGTCTACCTTTGCATGTTGAAAATACCTGAAAAACCCATTGGAGTCTCCTTGGTCTTTAAGTTGTGGTTCAGAATCGATATTTGAATTTGTCTCATACACATAAAGGCTTTGTTTAAGAACTGGCCCATGTATACCTGCCATGTGTTTACAACCACCAATAAGAATGATTTTGGATCCAAATGCCCTGCAACCCAACCAATTAAAATTGGGATACTGTCACCAGTTAGAATCTCCACTTGCTTCAATTCTGTCTTATATTCTAATTCTCCTTTGGAAAGGCAATTGGAGCACCTAGTAGTAGTGTTGGTAAATTCGTTAGTCGTATTAGCACTGCAAATGCACGAGCATGACAAGAGATTGCTCAATACGTACGTATATAGATCTGTTTTGCATTTCCAATTCCACCACTTCATCTTCCAAAATTTCCTCTTCCATCATTTCCCACTCCTCTTCATCCAGCTTTTCCTCTACCATCTTCCCATACACAACTATATTACCAACGAAAAATTTTCATCTCCATTAGAGTTTTTTTGGAAAAGAACAACTCTAATCACTCTAGATCAATATTTGTTTATGACATAGATTCAAAATAATCTAGTTAGAATTATAGTTAAAGAAATAAAATAACATTAAAATGTCAAAATTCAATAGCATTGAGAGAAACATAGAACCTGCTTAAATGAACATATTAAACATACATTAAGCCAGTCAAGAATTAGTAAACGAAGGGGGTAAGGGAGGAAAGAAAATCTCAAAAATCAAGAAGGCAAGAATTGGAGCTAGCATATGTCAAAGATTACAAGAAGGGAAGAAAATTAATGTTAATATCAGATATCAATAAAAAGAAAAATGAGTGAATTAGGAAACCCAGAATTCATTTTTGGTATCGGGTATCAAATCTTGTATACAAATTCATTTTTCTATTAATGATCAAGGGATTGAAAGATAATTATTCTAAATTGTAAAGAAAATTTTCAAATTTCAACAATTATTGAGAAATTAATTGTTGAAATTTGCCACATGTCAATCCAAATATGACACATAACACCTTATCATCCAAACATATCTCACTTACAAAGGATAGTGAATAACATAGGACAATGTTAAAGTGAAAATTCAATTAATAAGACTATATATTGCATAGAAATTATTACCAACCATAATCACACAAACGAATGTAACCAAAAAAAAAAAAACTAGAGGTGAAAAATATATATTATCAAAATTATAGAAATTTGTATAAATATTTTTTTTGAAAGCTAGATTTGTATAAATTAAAGCAATGATAATTACACATTTATGGAGTTGGAATATGTCCCAACTCCGCCACATTTTGAGGGCTCGTTTGGTAAGAGATTTTTAGTAACATTATTTAAGTTTTGTGGAAATACGTGTAAGTGAAAAAGTGTGTAGAAATACTTGTTGTGATGTTTAGATAACAATTTTTGTTATTTAAACACCGTTACCAAATGGGGTTTAAGTCCTATTAGGGTCCTTTTTTGGACAGTACCTAGGCCCAAGTAGAAACAAGGATCCCGGACCCTTTACTTGTTGTTTGGTGGACTAGGCTTGGTTCACTGCAGCCAAATGGGGGCTGATTACGAACTAAGTTGTGCACAAATTACATAAATCTTCTCAAGGCAAAAATGCGATTCCTCCTAAGCAATAAAATACCATTATAAGTGTTTTAGTGTCATAAAATGACTATTTATTCTTACGAAATAAGTAAAATAAGTATTCACAATGAGAAGGAAATTAAAATAGAGTATTTAAGGCTTATATTTTATTGTATAAACATTTAAAAGAGTTCTTTCACTTGGTACCCCGGGCGTACTATCGTGGTACCTCGAACGTATTGGTAGTGGTATCCCTGACGTATAAAGCTTGTAATTCTAGGACGCTAATTCTTTGATCTATACGATTTTTCTCCATGCTCATTATGCAATGGAGTTTTTTTTGCTTTCCCTTTACTTCTATAGGTCCTGTATAAAAATACACTACACAGTACATATATCTTCAAATAATTGTTAGTTTCTTAGATTAGGATATGCATTTTAATACATTTACATATATATAAATGAATTTCATGAAAATGACTCAGCCACGAGAATCCTGGCCCCAATTCTCACAGACTTAGTGTTTTTGTACAAGACTTGTGGGATTTGAAACTCAAGGCCAAGTGGCTTTGCTTGGGCATTACATTCCAAGATAGTTAGGTGAAGAGGATTTTTGTGGGAGAGAGTGATATCTGATGTGTGCATGTTTTTGGCTTATGTTTCTTTGGAGGCTAAGTGATATTTCAAATAATCTCAAGGATATGGGACAAATTCCCTACTCCTTGGCTCTCTCTTTTGTTTATTTCTTTCTCTTCCTTACTTGGCTTTTAAAGTTGTAAGAATATGTGTTTTGAACCTCTAAACTCTTCCCCTAAATCCCCATTTTTCTCCCATCCGAATCCCACCTTTTCTACTATGCCTTGTGTTCTTTTTATAGCAGACTTGGTCCGGTATCCCGGGCAAGGACGCCTTAGGTTTGCTGGGTAAAACTCTGTCTTTTGTGACCTGGAAAGTTGCATTGGGCAGAGGTTTAGCTTATTTGGGCAATTATAACTTAAAAGAGGCATTGACTTTAGTTACAAATGGAAGATTCCTTCTTAGAAAGTCAAAAGAGGGGTGGGCTGCTCAATACAATGGATGACAGCTTTGGTTGAAAGTGACAGTTGAGAGGAAAATGTGGGGAGGTTCCATGCACATGGGGGAATTGAGCTTTCCATTGGTTCATGCATTCCAAGCAAAGATATGAACCAAGGGAAAGCTTCGGGATCCTCGTTTCACCAGAAATTACTCCCCTACTGACCAAACCATTCCTCCCTTACTATCCACTCGGGATCTCACGGGCTTGGTTACAAAGATAATACCTAGGTTCTTGCTAGATTTTTAATGGCTTCTCTTTTGTTGGAAATCTGAACATACATAGGGCCTTGATGTTGATTCTTCTTGCTGCATATTCTCTTGCCTGACCGAGATCCTTGCTGCATGTCTTCTGGTCTAACCGAGATCCTTGCTGCATGTCCTCTGGTCGGGATCCTAATCCGAGATCCTCTTCTTCTTTTTTTCTTTTCTTTTTTTTATTATTATTTCTTTCTTTTTTCTTCTTTTTGGGATTTTAGGCCTTCATAGTCCTTCTTAGCTTCATGAATTGGGTCTTCTTTTATTAAGGCCCATGGTCTTTCCTTACTTTTCATGGAATGAGCTTTTCTTGTGAAATTTTGGCCCTTAACAAGTTCCCAAACAACAAACAAAGTCTATTGAACAC
The DNA here is from genome assembly GCA_032878915.1 of Castanopsis chinensis. NCBI lineage: Eukaryota > Viridiplantae > Streptophyta > Magnoliopsida > Fagales > Fagaceae > Castanopsis > Castanopsis chinensis. The sequence continues at coordinate 5,485,797 of JAVQMG010000091.1, forward strand.
GTTATTTCAATTTCACTACTTAAAGAAAAAAAAATCCAAATATCATTTTCTATACAACAAGTTAAGGATAAAATGTTTCTCAAAAAAAAAAAAAAAAGTTACGTATAAAACTTTTAAGTTCTAAAAAAGTCTAGCAATTTGTAGTTTGGTTATCACTAAATGAATATTAAAAGAATCAAGTCAATTTAATGTTACAAAAATATCTCCCACAAAATATATTGATATTTTTTTTTTCATTCTAAACAACTATAAAACACTTTAATCTTTATTGGACATGAGAATCATGTGTCAAGTTGCTTGGAGACACATTGCAAGAAAAAAAATTCTAAAAGGAATTATTTTAAACCTAGTAACCCATAATTACAATCCTGTGACATAAAATAATTCCAAACCCTAATCGATTACCTTATGAATAAAATATGATCAAAATTATGAGAATCCCTTAACACAAAGAGACCAAACAATCAAAATAACATTCTAGATATTTTTTATCTGGTGCTTGTAATAAAATATTGACTTGTGAGAATAGAAGCTTACTAAGTAGAGCTGTCAAATTCATTAAGATATGAGTCTTTAGAGGGAGACAATTCCGCCATTGAAGAAATGCCAGGTGATTCTATTTGGCTTTCATAGACAAAATATGCCAAGCAGATAAGTTTTATGTTGAGAGAAATTGACATATATACACAATAATATTTGTATAAAATATTTCAAACTTTTATGTCTACCTAGAAGATTGGAACTCCAAGCTACTCTAAAAGTCACTTTTATTCTCCTTCAATATCCCTTAAAAAATAAAAAACAAAACAAAACAAAAATGATGACAACATAATTGAGATTTTGTTTAGTATGAAATCCATTTGTTGTAAGGGCCAACCTCAAGGGCAAGAAAAAAAAAGGCATCAAAAGATATATATATATATATATATATATATAAAGTTAGATAGATAAATACAAACATGATACACATAAGAAAAATGTAATGAGAGAGAGAGAGAGAGAGAAGATGCCTCGAAAATAATAAAGGCCCGCATTTTTTACAAACCAAAATTCGTAAATGTAAAGAAAATAAGTCTAAATGCATAGCCAAGAGAAGAGTTCATGAATATTGCTAAACACATAGATAGGGGTGCCAATGCCAATGGTTGGTAAAAAAACAATTTGTATTGTGACTAAATGAAAAAACATAGAATAATTATGTACGGGCATCACCTTTCCTAGGCCCATTTTCCCAAAGGCCCATAAGAATGATTGTCCGCTTAGGGACCTAACACTGATCAGGCCAACAGGCATCACCTTTCCCAGGCCCATTTACCTAGAGGCCCACAAGAATGATTGTCCGCTTAGGGACCTAACACTGATTAGGCCAACGAGCTCATCCCGGACCAGCCTAACGCACACCGAGCATCCGTAATTCAGGAGCAAAACCACCCGTGGTATGCTTGGCTGTGATAAACCTCGTCACTCCGGGTGCACGTCTCCAGGTCTTGATCCACATTTATATGCACAGCATTATCTGGGTATCGCTGGGCATCAAGCATGCAGACTATGTAGGTTCCGAGGCCACTATCATCCTCTTCTCACCACCTAACCTCCAACTACGATTATCAGTAGTGGACCACCCATCTGTCGCTTTAGGAATGCTTCTGCCGAGAAATAGACCTGGCGATGGAACCAAGTTCCAATGCCATCATCGTTTCCTTTCACTCATAATTAAACATCCACTTAAATGAAATGGTATTGGACCTCCCCATCCACTAAACTAGAAAATGGTCATAGCAATCCCACAAGCTGTAACTATAAATAGGGAAGGGGGGATCAATGGAAAGTGGCTGGAAAAATTGGGGAGAAAAGGAGGAAGGGGAAGGAGAATTGGGGCATTTGGGCTACCGAGCACAGAGTCACCCCATTGTAGGAAACACAAAAACCCACAATACAAATAGATTGTGAGCCTAAATATCTTCAGGCCCAGTTACTGTATTTGGGTGCGCACAAATTATTAACTAAAAAAAAATGAGTTACATTGATTGGTTGGCTACCTTCTAGAAATATAACATCATGCACATTGAGAGCAAATTAGCATTTAGTCTTAACGTTAAACAAAAAATATTAACCATTCAAAAAGTCATCAGAAGTTGTGATACAAATATAGTGATAATGCAACATTGTGAAACACACCTAAACAAAAATCAAGAGTGATACGTAGAAGAAATTAATTACCCAAAATTTCAATAAAGAATCGATAAATTCCTCTAGGATTGTAAGCAATAATCAATAGTGGAATTGAATTCTTGATAGTCTGCACACCTTTGTCTTGCATATTCACTTGGCATTGGCTAAGTTCAGAAATTTAGGGGGGAAAAAAACTAAAGTGGAAGTGGATATGGAGAGAGAGAACTTACTATAAGATTTGGATTAGCTATTGAAAGTGGAAGGGTGAATTGAATAGAAGACTCTAACTCTGCATTTACATTACAAAGAAACCATTTTGCTTCCAAATTCCAATTTTGGATGGAAGCATGTGAATAGTCGTAACTAAATATAATAGCTCATGTTGTATGGATAACAATTGAGTTAGTATATGTAGTAGATTAGTAGCAGATGAATAGTCATCTTTTTTTTTTTTTTTTTTTTGGAGAAGGAGGTGAATAGTATCTTAATAGAGTGCATCAACATGTTTGGATAATTACTCATGTTTTTAGTTTTTAGTTTCGTAACTGAAGATAATTACTCATGTTGTATGGATAATAATTGAGATGATTTCGTATATGTAGTAGATCAGTAGTAGATGAATAGTCTTTTTTTTTTGAAAAGGAGATGAATAGTCATCTTAATAGAGTGCATCAACATGTTTGCCCATTGATAAGTCAAAAAATTATGATCGTCACTAAACGAAGATCGTCATTGACTCAGAGAAGATGTTACGCAATTATTATGCTCATTAATGACGAAATGTAATGGATGAAGTAACGGTCACAAAATGAGCTGTGAACTTCAAACAAAGATTTTGTAACGCACTAACAGTTGAGCATAAATACAGCAAATCATTGCCCATTAATGAAGCACACAATTATAAAAGAGAAGGTAACAGAAGTTAAAGGTACACATAAATACTCTACGAAATCACTCTCTACTCTTTTTCTCTAAAGAATATTTCTCCCTTACTAACTTAAGCATCGGAGGTAGTTTGGCTGACGCCATACCAGTATGTTACTCTTCCACCTAGTTCATTTTGTAGGTTTTCCTCCAACAAAGATGATCCCATTCACAGCATCATCCATCCGTTACGACGAGGAGCTCAACTGTTGATTTTTTGCATCATCAGTTTGGTGTCGTCTGTGAGAACGCTAATTATTCAAGCCATCTTTCTCAGTGACAAAATAGTTCCTCAAAGTACAAGATGGAAGCAAAGACCACACCTCAGCCAGATGCTGTGCAACAACAACAAATCCAAGCTCTTTTGGCTAATGTGGAAGAGCTGACTCGCTAGAATGAAGAACTGTGAAAGACAATGGAATCCAAAACGTAGAATGTCGGTGAACAGTTGAAAACCAAAATGAAGAAGAGTCAAACTCTCAAGCCAACAGGCGAGACAGGACCTCAAGTGAAGATTCCACCAGGGTGGAGAATGAGCTTCACAACATGAGGAAGGAGGTGGATGAACTAAAAAGTGCTATGAAGGACAAAGGCTAAGAGAATCTAGATGAGATGATTTGAAGGACAGACTCACGATTCACCACTGATGTACTGAATCGGCCCTTCCCACCAAAATTCCATCTCCCACAGTTGGAATCGTATGACGGTTCCAAGGATCCCTTGGATCACATCAAATCTTTTAAAAAGCTAATGTTGTTGCAAATGACCCCAGAAGAAGTGATGTGCAGGGCATTCCCAACAACACTGAAGGGAGCAGCCAGAGTATGGTTCAGCAAGATACCCTTAGGAACTATTGTAGACTTTGAATAACTCAGTAAGAGTTTTGTTCGTCATTTCATTGGGAGGCAAAGACACAAAAAACCAACTGTCCATCCTCTCAACATTTAGCAAGTAGGAGAATCATTAAGACAGTACATCATCAGATTCAATAAGGAGCTGTTGTAGGTAGATGAAGCTGAAGATCAATTTATCCTAACAACTTTCCAAGCAGGGTTGTTGCTAGGAGATTTCTTCTTCTCAATCACTAAAAGTCCACCAAAAAAGTCGCAGAGTTGCTCCATAAAGCTTAGAAGCACATGAATGTAGAAGATGCGATGCTCATAAAAGAAATGAAAGGAAAAAGGAAGAGAGACGAAGGAACAAGTAGCAATCGTGATAAGAAGAAAGAAACACGAAGTTTTGGGCAGATTACAGGGAAAAAGAAGGAACTTCCAAACAGGAAACCCAAGTTTACTAATTTCACTCCTCTAATAATGCCAATTGAGCAAGTCCTTATAGAGATAAGGGACAATCCCTCCTTACAATGGTTGAAGCCAATTAGCACCTCAGTAGAAAGAAGAGACAAGAGCAAGTACTGTAGGTTCTACCAGGATCATGGGCAACACACCGATGAGTGTAGGCATCTGAAAGACCAAGTGGAGACTTTAATCTGGTAAGGGAAGTTACAAAAGTACGTCAAATAGATGGAGCCCCATAGATACCAACAAAAGGACGATTAGGACAGAACTTCGGAGGTAGGAGATAGCAAACCCCCCACAGGATAAATAAAAATGATCTCAAGAGGACTAACGACAAGCAGGACACTGAATGACGAGCCTGATATTGTCTTCTCAAAGAGAGATGTCAGGCAACCCCATGACAATCCACTAGTAATCATGCTCAGAGTAGAAGAGTTCAACATCCATTGGGTGCTCATTGACAACGAAACCTCAGCAGATATCATCTACTTGCCTGCGCTTCAACAAATGAAGCTGGATAAGAAAAGGATCAGGCCTTTCACCTTGCCTCTGATAAGCTTCACACACAGGGGATAGAATCGTCCCTAGAGGCATCGTCACTCTAATTGTAATAGCAAGAACTTACCCAACATAGGTCACCAAGGAAATTGATTTCCTCACAATTGATTGCCTTTCAACATACAACATTATCTTGGAAGGACCTACACTCAAGAGACTAAGAGTAGCGACGTCAACATATTACTTGAAGGTAAAGTTTCCAACAGCTCATCGAGTAGGAGAAATCAGAGGGGACCAAGTTCTAGCAAGAGAATGCTACCAAGCTGCCTTAGCATTGGGGGAGAACCACACATAGGTGATCAATGAACCAGAGCCCATCCCCGAACCATCAAAAAAGCCTCAAGATGTTGAGATCGTCACAGGAGATTTGAGGGAGGTACCGAAGATCGAAACAACACTCCCAACTTTAGAGAAAGAGAAGATGATTTCCTTCCTAAGGGAAAACCAAGATGTTTTCGCCTGGAAACACGAGGATATGCCTGGAATTGGTAGGAAGAATATACAACATCGTCTCAGCGTCAACCTAGAGTGCAAACCTGTACAGTAGAAGCAGAGAATATTTGCACCAGAGCACAACAAAGCTGTAACTAAAGAAGCAGAGAAGCTGCTAGAAGCTGATTTCATCAGGGAAGTCTTCTATCCAGATTGGCTGGCAAACGTGGTCATGGTAAAAAAGAGCAATGGCAAATGGAGAATGTGTGTCGATTTCACAGACTTGAACAAAGCCTACACAAAGGATAGCTTCCCCTTGTCGAGGATTGATCAATTGGTAGACTCAATTGCTAGACACAGGCTCTTAAGTTTCATGGATGCATTTTTTAGATACAACCAGATTCTTATGGACGAAGACGATCAAGAAAAGACCTCGTTTGTTACCAGCCAAGGGTTGTACTGCTACAAAGTTATGCCTTTTGGACTGAAGAAAGTAGAAGCCACCTACCAAAGATTGGTAAATCGCATGTTCTCTCACTAGATTGGAAGGAATGTGGAGGTGTACGTAGATGATATGCTAGGAAAAAGCAAGGATGAAGCCAACCACTTGGAAAATCTAAAAGAAACCTTCAGCACACTACATAAGTACAATATGAAATTAAACCCTGCAAAGTGTGTTTTTGCTGTTGCTTCAGGAAAATTCTTGGGATTCATGGTGTCCCAACAAGGTATAGAGGCAAATCCAGACAAAGTTAAAGCAATAATTGAGGTCAAATCACCAAAAACAGTGAAGTTGAAATATGGATGATCCAAACGGATGGGTCTACCATGAAGAAAGTAGGAGGAGCAAGAGTAGTGCTCATATCTCCAAAAAAAGAAACATTGAATTATGCAGTTAGATTGTAATTCCCAGCAATGAATAACGAGGTAGAATATAAAGCATTGCTAACAGGGCTAAGTCTAGCAAAAGCTCTAGGAGTAAAGAATCTTACCGTCCAAGCTGATTCTCAGCTAATAATTGGACAAGTGAAGGGAGATTATGAAGCCAAATAAGAAAGGATGTAGAAATACTTGAAGATCGTCCAACGACTCTCACAGCATTTTGGCAACCTAGACTTTGTGCAAATCCCTCGGGCCAAGAACACAGAAGCTAACTTCCTAGCAAGATTGGCCTCGTTAGATGACTACAATGCGACCTGCGAAATATGTATAGAGATAAGGGGGCAACCAAGCATAGAAGGTGAACAGATTCTGAAGATAAAAGAACAAGACGAATAGATGACTCCCATCGTCTGTCATTTGAAAGAAGGGTGGCTCCTAGAAGACAAAATTGAAGCAAGAAAGGTACAGATAAGAGCAGCCCACTTTATCATTATCAACGATATATTGTACAGATAAGGTTATTCACTCCCCTACCTAATATGTGCTAGCTCAGAAGAAGCAGACTATGTGCTCTGCAAGATACGTGAGGGAATCTGTGGAAATCACACTGAGGCAAGATCTCTAGCAGGAAAGGCACTGAGAGCCAAATATTGTTGGCCAACTTTACAGAAAGATGCATACGACATCGTTAGAGCATGCGATAAGTGTCAACGCTTTGCAAATGTTCAAATGAGACTAAGAGAGACGATGACTCCCATATACTTACCATGGCCTTTTGCCCAATGGGGAATCGACATTATAGGCCCATTCCCTCTAGGGAAGAAGCAACTTAGATTTCTAATCGTCGCAATTGATTACTTCACAAAATGGGTAGAAGCAGAACCAGTGACAACGATAACGAAGGCTAAAGTCACAAGCTTTGTGTGGAAAAACATCATCTGCAGGTTTGGAGTCCCACATGTCATAATATCAGATAATGAAAAGCAGTTTGACAATCCCATGTTTGAAAATTTTGTCAAGACTTAAGAGTCAAGAATCACTACTCTTCTCCAAGACACCCTCAAGCCAATGACGAGACAGAAGTAATGAACAAAAGTTTGCTCAAAATGATCAAAACTGGGCTTGAGGGGGCAAAGGGGGCATGGCCTAAAGAACTACAAAATGTCCTTCAGGCATATAGGATGACCACAAGAGTTTCAACAGGGTAAGCACCATTTAGACTGGCATTTGGCACTGAGGCCGTCATACCAATGGAAGCGGGATTGATGAGCTTTTTAGTCAAAACTTGTAGAGACCAAAAGAATTAATAGGAGCTTAACAGCAACCTGGACCTAATTGGTGAAGTCAGAGAAGAAGCTATGAAGTAAATGGTCAAACACAAAGAAGCAATGGCTAGATACTACAACAGAAAGGTTAAGGTAAGAAGGTTCAACACAAGAGACCTCGTTCTTAAAAAGGTATCACAGGCAATAAAGGACCCATCCCAAGGAAAATTGGGACCAGCATTGGAAGGCCCCTACGAAGTAATCCGTCACTCCAAAGAAAGCTCCTAGTAAGGAATGCTTTACATTTCAAGTTTCCTAATTTTCATATCAGTATGTACGGTAGTCATTACTTTCGTCATTCATAAATCAATAATACATGAAAGTATTATCCATGCGTATTTACCAATGATTATCCATAAGTTATTTTCCAAAGAAAATATGTGCAACACATAGGAGTCATCCTTGGGAGACATCTCAAGGACCTTCGTCATTAAAATTGCAAATCAAAAGTTGTTCACACACAGCTAATGACGTCATAGCCATCAATGTTGTCAAGGTACAACTACCAAAAGTCGACTAAATTAGAGTTGTTCAAACACAACCAATAAGATCATCATTCAAGAACAAATACACAGAAAAAAATGGTTAACCTAAAGACGCTCCAATACCACGACTTTAAGTTATTGTGAGAGACCGCGCCTCCGGCCCGTTTTATAATGTTGTTGGGCCAAACTCACGTGAATGGGTGGAGTCGTGTTATTGCCTCTCAAAATGGAGGTTCGACTAGTTATATTTTCCCTTTAGATTAAGGGTTTTACAATGGAGTCGCCACTTATTTAATTATTGGAAAAGTAAGAAAACCAAAATTGAAAAATTCCTCATTTTATTAATTTTCAATTGAATTTACATTGGTCATAGGAAAATTACATGGCTTTGGTCCTAGATACAATCTAAGAAAAAGTACATGGCTTTGTTTCCTAGTTACAATCTAAAAATTGAAAATTACATGGACAAACATTTGATCTACTAACCCTTGATCTAAGTTCGGAGGCTATGTTACAAGGTGGGAAGGTGTTAGGCACCCACCTTGCCCAGTGAAACCGGTCTGCTAGACTATGGTGGCCAACATTCATATCATATCATCCAGTATGTCAATCAATTTACATGGTGAATTTAATGTGTGTGCATATGATAAACCCTAATTCAATTTATTAAGCATTGCATTTGGATTGAAAACTGAATTCTAGTGAATGTGTGTGTATGGTGATATCCTAGATTCAAGGATTTGAAAGAATTATGAAACAAACATGTTTTTTTATATATTTGATGTGGATTTAAGATCAAAACTAGTGCTTATGCATGAATATGTGATGAACAACAAGAACATATGAAGAACACATAAGAACATTCAAACATATTCAAGAGAATTTATATAATTACTATCATGCTTTAATCCTAAATTCTTATCATGGTAATACAAAAAACAAGTTAGGAAAAGAGATTATACCTTCATGCAAGATCCATATGGTGGATGAGGAGACTATTGAGGGAGGTTCTATGGGTGGAGGAAAAGAAGAGTTAGGAGAGGAAGAGTGAGTCTCACTCAATACCTTGAGTCTCAAGAAGACCAAGATATGACAAGATTACTCAACTTCCTAGAACTCAAGAGAGGAGAAGAGAGGGGGGTTTTTTCTTGTGTCCCTTCGAATAAAGGAGAGGGGGGGTCTATATAGTAGTGGTGGAGGAAATATGAATGGAATGCCATTAATGAGGGTTGACAAAGAATCATGAACCTAGACCTCATTTTGGCCTTGGGGGAAATTTGGAGTATTAAATGTAAAGATTTGTGGGAGTGAGGAGCAAGCCAAAATTCGGTTTTCCCGTAGCTGCTGTAACAGCTTGTAGAGCCAACTTCAAAAAATCATATCTGACTCAATTCTGATCGGAATTGTCTCGTTCTTGTGCTCAAATTGAAGCCCCGGATGTCTAGTTTCTGAGAAAATTAACCTCATTCACAGATTAAAAATATTCTGAGAGATATTGATGAAAAAGTGAGCAGAGGTCATTTGTTAGAAAAATGGTTTCAGCACAATTAATATTAATAGGTCCCAAATTAGTTTCCAATTAACATTAATAGGCTCCAATCACTCTCATTTCAGACTTAATTAGCTCCAAATTTACCCTAATTAAAAGATAATTGCACAAATTACTCATTGAATAATTAATGTTTAACTATCTAATTAATTAGGTGTATGCAACCTTACCATAAAATGTAGTCCTAACCAATCAAATTATGACACATCATTAATTTCAAATTGATTATAATTATAACCAATTAGAATCAATTGTTCACAATCACATAAGGTCGAACTCAATTTGTGATAGTGCATCTCGGCCATTAAAACTTGATTTGATGATAACTTTCAATCTGATGGTCCGATTAGGGCTTATAACTAATCGATTTGATTGTTACAACATCAAGATCATTTTGGTGAAATGAGATTAAGGATCTAATGACCAAAATCAAGATGCATATTTCCAAGGTGAAATTACCCTTTTACCCTTCAAGTGAGGTTAAATGCGGGTTGCAAAATGAGGTGTCAACAGTCACGAGTACAACGCAAAATTGTCATTCAAACATGACTCAATAAAAAAGCTCTTCAAACACAGCTAAAAATGTTAAGTTGTTCAAACACAACTAAGATCGTCATTCAAACATGACTCAATAAAAAAGCTATTCAAACACAGCTAAAAATGTTAAGTTGTTCAAACCTAGCTAAGATCATCATTCAAACATGACTCAATAAAAAAACCTATTCAAACACAGCTAAAAATGTTAAGTTGTTCAAACACAACTAAGATCATCATTCAAATATGACTCAACAAAAAAGCTGTCCAAACACGGCTAAAAATAATAAGTTATTCAAACACAACTAAGATCATCATTCAAACATGACTCAACAAAAAAGCTATCCACACACAGCTAAAAAAAAAAAAAAAAAAAAAAAAAAAACTTAAGTTGTTCAAACATAACTAACATCATCATTCAAATATGAGTCAATAAAAAGCTGCTCAAACACAGCTAAAAAATACGAAGTTTTTCAAACACAACTAAGATCGTCATTCAAACATAACTCAATAAAAAGCTATCAAAACATGGCTAAAAAATACTAAGTTGTTCAAACACAACTAAGATTGTCATTCAAACATGGCTTAACAAAAAACTATTCAAACACAGCTAAAAAAATACCAAGTTGTTTAAACACAGCTAGAATTGTTAGTCAAATATGACTCAATAAAGAATCGTTCCAACACAACCAAAGGTAAAGAGCTATTCAAATACAAACTAAGTACGAAAAAGCTATTCAAATATAAGCTAAATATATAAAGTTGTCTCAGCACAACTAACATTGTCATAAAAGGTTGTCCAAACACAACCAAGCATAAAAGAGTTGTTTACTACAACTAAAAGCATGAAGTCCATAAACCTATCTATCATTGTAAAAGAAATTGTTCAATTGCCCAAAAGAACGAGCCTAAAAGAAATATTGTTTTTTCCTTAAAAAAAAAAAAAAAAAAAGAGAAAAGAAAGAAAAATTGGAAAGAAGAAAAAAACATGAGTTACTGCTCATCAAGGGTAGGATTTGCAAGAGTTGTAGTTGTGGCCTCTTCCGTTACCTCAGCTATGGTTGTGGCTTCTTCCATTACATTCTTTGCAGTAGCCTCGGAGGGATGATCAGCTGGAGTTCCTTCTCAACCTAACCCATAACCAGACTAGAAAGGTCCAAGTCAGGGTGATGCTTTGCCATCTATTTCCTAAGAAGGTCAAAGCCTTCCACGTAGTACCCGCACAACTCATTGGAGTACTCGTCAAAATCTTTGAATTCCTTCACTGCTGCGTCCCTAACCTTCTGCAACTTTAGCTCTAGATCACTAATCTGCTTGTCCTTTAGCTTGCAAAATTCTTTCTCCACTTGTAGGCTCTTCTCCAAGACTGCCACATGCTCCTTGTCATTTTCAGCTTCAACAGTAAGAATGGTAACCTTGTTCTTAAACGTCTCATTTTCAGCAGAAAGGGACTTGATCATAGGCTCAGACATGGCCACCCTCTTCTCCAAGTCCAGGAGTTTTCCAGAGATGAACAAAGACTCCCTCAAGGCCTAATAAAAATCTCCCTTAGTAGAAGTAAAGCAAAGGAAAAGAAAAAGTAAATACAACCTACAACACATACTTGCACAAGCTTTTGCATGTGAGATGACATCACCTCACTGGACGACTTTGTCATTAGAGGACTTAGTTCCTCCACGGAGAGCACCTCATGAGCCTTCAGAGCAGACATGTCTACATCGTCCCAGAAGGTAGGAAGAAAAGATTTACCACCAACCTTCTTCTTCCTAGCCTCCTTTCCAGCAAAGGCAATTACCTTCAGAGACAAAGTGGGAGAGGTAGGGCACTTAGTAGGCAAATGGGAAGGAGATGGGGTTATCATAGGATCTTCATAGGATCTTCCTTAGAAACATCACCCGTCTTTGAACGTATCTTGGACAAAAGACCACTGAGGAGGCCACCCTTGGCCTTCTTCTCTTGAGCCTCAGCTAACTTCTGCTTGCTAAACCTAGTCATCATTCCTGAAAGGAAGAAGAATATATATATATATATATATATATATATATATATATAAAGAGAAAGAAGAAGACAAAAGCTCAAGATTTCAAGAGAGAAAGGGAAGGAAGAACTTAATCTTTTTCACAAATTCCAAATTCTTCCGAACCTTAGTAGATGGTTCTGGACCCAAAAAATGAAGAAATAAAGATTGAGGAGAGACGAGCTCGTCAAAACCCTTGACAGTCTCCAAATATTCCTTTACTTTTTCAGCACAACACTGATACCTCTTCTTCAGATGAGGACGTTGGGAAACTGCAAACAAAAACACAAGTATGTCACATACCATCGTCACTCATAAAAGAAAAGAAAAACAACAGAAAGATGAGAAAGACACACCAGACATAGGAACTCCCCAACTACAAAAAAACTTAGGGGCTTCGTCCAGGTCCTTATTAGGGACGAACTCCCAACCACTTCTAGAAACAAAAAAGAAGTTTGGCTTCCAATTTTGAAGAGACGATTGGTAATTGGGTATTAACCTAGAAACCCTACCCACGGCTTAAACTCATGATAGCCGGGCTCCTTTGATTTTCTCAGACGATAAAAATGAAGGAATTCATCCCTTCTGATGACATCGCCATCATTGACAGACATTCACACCACCATACAAGAGACGAGGGTCCGCCAAGAGTTGGTCACTAACTATGCCGGAGCAAGGTGTAAGTAAGAAAAAAGTTCCCTAACAAAAGGGTGAACAGGGAAACGAGGATCGCTAGTGAAGTCGGCCTCGTAAAAACAAACTTCATGAGCATAAGAGTGACAGGCTCTTTCCTCGTCGCTCAGGATCCTAATCTTTACCAAATCAGGGAATTGAAACCTATCCCTGATCCACTTCTCGTCCTTTCCCGTGAGAGAACACGAGATGGTCCAAGCTTTATAAAGGGTGGAAGGAGAAGTAGCCTCAGAGAACACACGGTCATCAAACGAAGATAACCTCGTCTCTAGGTCACTAGACCTAACCTCAGACATTTTTAAAGACCTAGCTACCTTAGTAGAGTGGGAAACTAGAGGGAATAACGAAGAAAGAATAGGCTCGTATGGACAGTCCTCCCCCATAAAGAGACTGACCCATGAAGAGACTGACCCACTTGAGACACTCTCCTTCTACAGACTTGAGTAAACAACTTAGGCGAGCAAAAAGAAAAGCTATTGAAGGACAATCAACCCTAATAGTAAAGTAATCTACCATGGAAGAACAGGAAAAGAAGCAGGAGCACGAAGAACTTACCAAGGAATGCATGACAGAGAAAGGAAGCTTGAAGGAGAAACAAACCCTAGAATGAAATCTGAACAAGGAAAGAATGTAGAAGAAAGGAAACAAGAGGGAAAAAAGCGAAATAAGTGGCCAAAACATGTGCGGAAAAACTGAGAAACTTCTACATTTCAAATGCATCCTGACCGTACACGTGGCACCCAACTGCTTAAAAATCAAATCGTCATAAATGCGCAGTACATGGAATACGAAGTGTCAGAAGAATTTGTTCTTATCTTATCTAACAGACGACAATTCGAACAAGGGGGCAACTAATGAGTCAGAAAATTATGATTGTCACTAAACAAAGATTGTCATTAACTCAGAGAAGATGTTTCGCATTTATTAAGCTCATTAATGACGAAATGTAACGAACCAAGCAACGGTCACAAAATGAGCTGTGAACTTTAGACAAATATTTTGTAATGCACTAGCCGTTGATCATAAATACAGTGAATCATTGCCCATTAATAAGGCACACAACTATAAAAGAGAAGGTAATAGAAGTTAAAGGTACATACAAATACTCTATGAAATCACTCTCCACTCTTTTTCTCTGAAGAATATATCTTTCTCCTTTACTGACTTAAGCATCGGAGGCAGTTTGGCTGGCGACACGCCAGTGTGTTACTCTTCCACCCAGTTCATTTTGCAGGTTTTTCTTCAACAGAGACGATCCCATTCACAACATCGTCCATCTGCTATGACGAGCTCAATTGTTGATTTGTTGCATCATCACCCATGATCTATATATATATATATATATATATATATATTAATATATAAAATAGAAAGAAATCATAAAGGAAAAAAGTATTTTTTTTTTAAAAAGTATGAGGTGGAGGATGAGGTGGCTCAATTGGAGCATAGCAACATTAAATGCTACGCTTCAGTTTTTAGTAATATATAGATATAGATGAATTATCGTGTATTTAAGTAGTTGTACTTTAAAAGTATCTAATAAAGTAATAATTACTTGATATAAAAGTGAGAAAAGATTTTTATAGACTTCTAATACCATTCACTCAAATATCTTCTCTTCTATCATGGTTTATTAATGTAAAAGGTTTAGAGCTGCTAATGAGCACCAATGTTGGGGAAGGATGTGAGCTAGTCAAATTTTATTGCAATTTTTCATTTTATATTATTGGGAAATATCACACCCCTCTCTAATGGTATCCTATGCGTGTGGCACTGTGTGGGTTCAAACCATCATCTCTTTGAATCTAAATGTGGGGATTTATGCTTTGTCATAGTTTTAATGATGTTTTGAAGCCTCAGATCACATTCTTGCTACATGTTTATGTCCTTGTTGTTGCTATAGTCATTGAAATGGATGGATTTAAAAAACACTAAAAATTTACCAAAAAAAAAAAAGAGAACAGAAATAATGGGAAAGAGCCTTAGTTAGCTAGCTCATAGTATAATTGTCTCATTGCCATACCCATGACAAGTGGAATTATAGAAATGAGGATGAGGAGGAGGTGATGACTTTACATATTAGAGAGTCAAAATGTGAAGAATTTTGAAAATCAAGAATAAAGTGAGGTGGTGGTAGTTAATGTTATCTCATTAATTTTGAGTAGTCTTTTTCACTATTAAATCTTATAAAATATTTCCAATGAAGCTACATCAAGCAAAGCCTTTGATGGTTGTGTAAAAGATTTGGGGTTCAATCCTATCCTACACCAAATACTGATTAATGTCTTGGTCTGATTATAAGAGTTATCATTAGGAGTGGATGTTATAGGTTGAAACTCTTTAAAAAAAAAAAGTAATAGTGTAACATGGAACCAACACTATGAGTCTATGAGACTATGACATGTCGGTTTTCTTTTTATTTATTTATTTATTATTAATTTTTATAGTTGATGTGATATCATAATTGTTTTAAGGTTTTAGTTAGTGGATTTATGATATAGTATAATTTGAACTATTTATTTTAAAGTGAAATGTTCATATTAAAAGAACTCTATGTGCATTGTAGAGTTTCCTAAGAACTCTAGAGAATCTTGATACTAAATGGATATTAATAGGATAAACATATTAATTATTTATAGGTGGCCCACTAATTATTTTTGCTAAAAAAATTAAGATTAATTTTTTGTAAAAATTATTTATAAAAAAACTGATTTGGAAATTGGGAGATAACATTCTTGCTCAAATTGAGTTGCTTTGGTAACAATTAAAACAAAGTCTAATAAAAGATAAAAACAAATTTATTAACACAAAATCAAGAATACAAAAATAAATGTAAGATTAAATTAAAAAAAAAAAAACTAAATAGTCTTTTAATTCACTCAAGCAATAGATCCATATTTTAAATTTTAATAAGGGTACATTACACCAATTCTCATTGGGGTTTTACAACATCATACTTCTCCAAAATGTTTCATGAAATAGCTCTCTTCCTTAAAGGGTCATATAAATGTTAAATGCATTTTCATCTCAAATTGTGATTTCAGTAACAAATATACATACATACATACATACATACATACATACATACATATATATATATATATATAGTTAAGATTCTTACCCAAATTTTGGACAAAATGACTTTTGTCTTTGTTGGGGTTTGTGGATGAATAACACCTCCTTGAAGTATGTATAAATTAATAGGAATCTTTTTTTAAAATGAAATATTATAGTAATGAAAATTTAATTGTTGTATTTTTAATAATTGGACGTATTATGGAACCTAAAGAGTGATTGTTATAATTTACCCTTAAAACTATCTTTATTTACTCTATTTCTAAATGAAATGTACTATACTTGAAATTTTTTTGGAGAAGAAATAATAAACTTGAAGTTGGTTCCTTCAAATATTAGAGCACATAAAAATTATAATACAAGGGCCGTAAGATATTTTCTTACAAAATACTTCAAAATTATGTGGAAGACGGCTAGTCCTTTGAATGCACGAACCATAATGGTGAAGAGACTGAAATGCAATTTGTCATGTTAAAGCGATTTAAATAACAATATAAACCTATGAAATAAAATAAGCTTGCATAGAATAAACTAGCTCAGGCTCTATTAGATACTTGATAATTACAAAGTTCTAAGCCTTGTAATTAGATTCTTGAGAATTTATTGTAACATTAGGTGACTAAACAAATGAGCAATCGATTGAAAGAGAAAAGAATCAGACATAACAAGCTGGCACTTTGTGAATGTGAAGGAGACCATTTCTTGTTTGCGGAGAAAAGAATCAAACATACATAACATAATTGCAGGCTTACACTTGTGAACATGAAGGAGAATATTTTGTTTGTCATCGTTTATAAGCAAGGAATACGTGTGTTATTATCAATGTCATGCAAGCACGCAAAAGCACTTCGTGTGTGTGTACACACACACACACACACACACACATTTGTCATCTTTCATTCTCCTCACAGAAATTGTTCTCATCTCACTCTCTTCACAGAGATAGCATTCATTCAATTCCCAGTATGAGATGGCAGAAGGAGTTATTTTCAACGTTGCTAAGGGAATCATTGAGAAAGCCGGGAACCTTGCAATTCAGGAGATTGGACTACTCTAGGGTCTCAAAGACGAGATTGAAAAACTGAATGACACAATTTTGACAATCAGTGCTGTGCTTCTGGATGCAGAGAAGAAGCAGCACAACAGTCAAGTGGAAGTGTGGCTGAAAAGGGCGAAGGATGCCATTTATGATGCAGACAACTTGCTGGATGACATCTCCACTGAAGCTTTACGACAGGAAGTGATGACACGGAATAAGAAGGCAAAAAAGGTACGCATATTTTTTTCCAAATCGAACCAGCTTGCTTATGGTTTTAAAATGGGTCATAACGTTAAGGCAATGAGGGAGAGGCTAGATGCAATAAAAAACGATAAGGGGTTCCACTTAGATGAAAATCCTATAGAGACACAAGTAGGGAATTATAGTGTGAGAGAAACTCATTCTTTTGTAAGTGAAGAAGTCATTGGGAGAGACAAAGATAAGGAAGACATAAAATAAATTCTTTTGGATCCCAATATTGAAGGGAATGTTTCAATCCTTCCGATAGTTGGTCTCGGAGTGTTAGGAAAGACCACGTTAGCTCAATTTGTGTTCAATGATAAAGAAATAGAGAAACTTTTTTTTTTTTTGACAACAAACTGAAAACTTCATTAATTAGTAAAAGTCATAGATACATTATGGAGAAGAGTTTGTTCAATAAAACAAGGACTCTCTTCAATCCAAGCACAATAATCAACAATGCCTAATCGAGAAACATTTTGAGAAAATATTGTGGGTGTATGTCTCTGAAAAAATTGTTGAAAAAATAATACAATCTGCAAAAAATAAGAAACTAGAAAAACTTGAAATGGACCCCTTAATTAAGACTCTTAAGGAAGAAATTGATGGAAATAAATACCTACTCGTGTTGGATGATGTATGGAATGAGGATCCTAAAAAATGGGGTAGCCTAAAAGATCTTTCAATGGGTGAGGCAAGAGGTACGTAGTAGAATATTAGTGATTACATGTAGTAATAAAGTGGTAGAGATTACAAAAACTGTTGGACCATACATTTTAGAGGGTTTAGATAAAGAGAAGTCATGGTCTTTATTAAAACAGATGGCATTTAAAAATGGACAAGAGATAGAGTAATCAATCTTCGAGGTAGTTGGAAATGAAATCCTTGAAAAATATAAAGGAGTCCCCCTTGCCATAAGGACAATAGGAAGCTTATTATACTTTAAAAACACAAAAGAAGAATGGTTGTCTTTTAAGAATAATGAACTTTCAAAAGTAGCTCAAGAAGAAAATGATATCCTACCAACACTTAAGTTGAGTTATGATCATCTTCCATTACATTTGAAACAATACTATGCTTATTGTTGTTTATTTCTAAAGGATTACCAAATTCATAAATCAACATTGATAAAAATGTGAATGGCACAGTGTTTCATTAGGCCTTTAAATCATAATCAATGCCTAGAAGATGTTGGTAATGAGTATATTAAGGATTTACATATCCTGAAGTTATAATCTAGAGTTAGACAATTAGAAATATGACACTTGTGAAATAACACATGAATCTGGCATTTTCTATTCTAGAGCATAAGAATTTACTAAATTAGATACTAAACAATAATGGCTATCTAACAGAAGAGAATAAATGATTATATTTCTAGCCATAGTAAAAAACTGTCTTGATACTAAGGGGGCGTTTGGATAGCTTGTTTCCATAACTCATAACTCTGTTTCCATAACTCATAACTCAAAAATGGTGAGACCCATAACAAAAACTTTGTTTGGATGCAAATAACTCAATTTTCATAACTCTGTTTCCATCACTCAATTATCTGATTTTTGAGTTATGGAAACTGAAAACACATTTTAGCTGTTTTCAGTTTTCATAACTCATAACTCAATGGTATTTTTGTAATTAAACACACATTGGGGGACTCACAGCCGCAACTTTTGACCGGCTGACTTTTTTTTTTTTTTTTTTTGGGTTCAACCTTAACGTTAGTTTTTTTTTTTTTTTTTTTTTTTTTTTCTTTCTGGGTTCAACGTTAACGTTATTTTTTTATTTTTTTTTTTCTGGGTTTGGGTGATCTGGTACTGAAAAAAAAAAAAAAAAAACAAAAAAAAGACATACTGACGTGAATGAACCCAGAAAAAAAAAAAAAAAGGAAAAAGTTGCACTGTTGACAGACTGGGACCCACAAATAGTGTGAAAAATATGAGTGATGAAAACTGAGTGATGGTACCAAACGGATATAGTATTTTTAAATGATGAGTGATGAGTGATGGAAATTGAGTGAGCAAATTTTTTTATCCAAATAGGACCTGAATAGTCCTCACTTTCAGTTTTTAATAAAAAATTTCATTTCTTGTAGGACCACTATCATTCAGTAACGGATTTAGCACGTGCATAGAAGCTTCATTCTATTTATATATGTAAACAGTTTCTGGAATTGGCTTACAAGGTGCAGAAGAGGCCCCGTCTCAATCAAGCTAAATGAGAGAGATCTATTCTTTTAAACGTGCACTTCCTCTGTGTATGATTCTCTTGAATGATGGTGAACACTCTTTC
The DNA here is from genome assembly GCA_032878915.1 of Castanopsis chinensis. Lineage (NCBI taxonomy): Eukaryota > Viridiplantae > Streptophyta > Magnoliopsida > Fagales > Fagaceae > Castanopsis > Castanopsis chinensis. Next base: position 5,505,309 of record JAVQMG010000091.1, read on the forward strand.
TATCTCTCATCTATTGATTGTGGAAATTTTCTTTTTGGGTTGATGTAATTTTTATTTATTTTTGAGGTGGGTATGTCACTTTTAGGAGACTGAAGCAGGAAGCAATGCAGGGTATTAGAGAGGTGGATTCGCCGCTGATATTTGTGCCCTTACCAGTGAGGATTTCCCAAAGATTTGCAGATACTGGGAATTCATCAGTGTCCCGTCTTGCCACAAAGATGCAAAAGGAAGTATGTGAGGTTTTCCATCAGATTTATTACATCCTAGAGTTGGAAGGATATCCAATTCAGTGGTAAGAAAACTTATGTCTACATATATCATTGTTTTTTCTTTGTCCTTGATAGAAATCAAAATCAAAACTTCTTCTTTGTTCTCTCCAAGAAATGGAGCTTAATGAAAACTTTTTGGTTTCAACAACAACTCAATGGTATTAGTATTTTTGTTCTCTACAACTCAACAAAATATGTGAATTTTCCTTTTATCTATTTCTTATTTATATCATAGTATCTCAAACTGAGTTGATTAGGTAGCGTATTTGGATGCCATGTTTTCTCACTATGTAATTTGTAAATAGTGTCAAAATTGGCATTTAGTGATATTGTGGTAATGTTTGTGGGGAGGAGTAAATCTAGCGTATACATCTACAGTACAGTAATTAGCTTGTTGTGCTGTATTTGTGTTTATTCCTTTTTCGTGTTGTGCAGTATCTACAATTGATGATGACAACCACAACAAAAATTCACAAAATTTAAGTTAAGTTGCTAAGAACTATTTTGTCAATAACAGATAATTTCTGCATTTCCTCCTTATTTTGTTTAGTATCTTGGTGTTAATTGAAAAGAAAGGTGCTACACTTGGTGTTCTAGAAGTTCACAATTTTAGGGGTGGATTTCACTTGGTGCTGCACTTGGAGTTGATTTCACTTTATAAAATGAGTCACATCCTTAATTAAATGGAAATTGTTCCTATATTTTATTGAAGAAAAATCAAAGTACCATATTTTTCTAACTATATAAAATTTTAGATTGCAGGTTGCCTTGGGTTAAGATCATAAGCTGATGATAATGCTCAAAGTGGTACCAAACAAAGGAACTATTCATTTTCCTGATGGTTGCCTTTCAGTTATTGTATACTCCTACTCGTTAGATGTTATGAAGGTAGTGAAATATAAGTGTTCAGTTCACAAAAAAGAAACAGTGTTTTGTTTTGTTTAATTTTACCTCATTATTGTTGTTGTGACAGGAAGGGGTTAGGGGAGGATGTGTTTTCTTTTTGGATATGCTTCATAGTACTTATTATAGTTTATTACAAAACTAGATATCCAGTATTTGTTGATTACTGTTACTCTCAATTCAAACTCAATATCAATTATTCTTTCTATAAACATTTGCATCAGAACCAGATGCAGCAATTCATTGTGTAGCTTCATATTTTGATCAAGCTGGTTATATAGGCAGCCCTTCATAAAAATTTCTTCTATCACTTAAATTTTGTGATAATTTGATTTAGAGAGGAATTCAAATAATTTGAATAAAGGGGCTAGACCTCATTAAATTTTAGAAAACATGACCTTAGCATTAAAAAATGATCTATGAAAAGTTATTTCAATTTTCTTTGCATGAATCATCCGGGGAGGAAAGTCATATACAGTATCATTAGTTACTAACTTCCCTATTTAGAGTCCTTTGTCATTTTACTCTTCCTTCACATCTTCATGACCTGATTTTGATTGACTTTGCATAGTATCACCTTAGCTAGTACAGTTTAGCTTTACATAAGGCAAATGGGCAACCAGGTTTTTCCCATTTCTTTTGGTGAATTCTTTCTTGAAATGAGGAATTAATTGTATGAATACCAGTCTATCTCTATCTTAACATTTACCGTTCATCAGGTATGGTGTGTTTATCGGTTTCTGGATTTTAGCAGAAGCTTAAGGAGTATTGAATATTGAAGCCAACAAGCTTAAGAGTGCATGTTTCTTCAAACCTAGCTGGTAATAAGATTATGCAGCAAACTATTAGAAAAGGAATGGTAACTAGTACAGTTTAGCTTTACCTATTAAGGCAAATGGGCAATTAGGTTTTTCCCTCTCTTTTTGGTGATATATTTCTTGAAATGAGGAATTAATTGTATGAATACTAGTCTATCTCTATCTTAACTTTTACCTTTCATCAGGTATGGTGAGTTTATCGGTTTCTGGATTTTAGCAGAAGCCTGAGGAGTATTGAATATTGAAGCCAACAAGCTTAAGAGTGCATGTTTCTTCAAACCTAGTTGGTAATAAGATTATGCAGCAAACTATTAGAAAAGGAATGGTAACTATCTCAATTATTACCAAATTTAATCTTTTCTCATAAGTTAGGTTTCATCTTTTGGAAATTTATTTGCAATATGGTTGGCATATCATTAGTTTCTCTCTTATTCTGTTTTTATCTCATTCTCAAACACGGCTTTGTAGGTTCTAATGAATGAAGAGCATCGCTTGTTGTTAGAGCAGATTGCAGAGTACTCCCTGATTTAATAGATTGCTTAGTTTCATGGTAAATGATTCTTGGACCTTTCACCACTTGTGAAATTTTTTTAGTCATAAATATTATTTTTTGTGCTTCTCAAAGTATAACCTTTATTCCTACATAACAGTATTCTTAAAGCTTCTCATAGAAATTAATCACAAGAAATCTCAAGAGAAATATTTTAATCTTGACTAAAGATGCCATTAGTTACTACAACAGGTTTTGATATTATTATTTTCTCTATTTGTGCAAGGTCCAGACATGATGCATATATTTTGATGAGAAGGCCATCTGATCTGCTCTGACAGAAAGGTGGCTGATATACAATTTGCTAAAGAAAATAAGAGATTAGCATTGTCAGGATCCATGTTCAACTGACTAGCTGATTTGCAGGGAAAATATGTGATTTTCCAGTGAGATGGCACCTAAAACTTTCCATAAACAATGATTGCTTGGAGAGTGCATTCATTTCATTAGCATGATATTTGCTTTAATCTTTGAAATCGCATTACATTCTCAAGGATGCTTGGCATACAAAATAATCCAGCAATGGACAATTGGAATTATGACACCTATGACATATCACTTGAATCCAGCTCCTTCTAGTCTTAATAACAAGAACTCTGTTTTCACAAGGCTTTAAATGGAATGCTAAATAATCACATGCTTAATGGCATTGAGTTGTCTATTCCTGAACTAAATTTGGCTTTTTTAATGAGTGGACTACCGGTATTGGCAGAACTACGGTTCCTTATCTTTTGTAGACTTGGTTGATTATTTACATTTTAGCTTGTAATTCCTTAGAGTTCTGCTCATTTTAATAAATTTTTTATTAATCCAAAAACAAATTGCTAAATAACTATAGCTATCAAACAAAAGACAACAAACAAGTACTCTTCGAACTATTTGGGTCTGCAAGTAGAATTATGAATACATTATTGTTACTAATTGGACCTCCTCTTTTCATGTTGCTTATATTAATTTTCCAATTATGTTCACTTTCTTTGTAGTGGTTATTGTATCGGTGTGCATTGGAATTGAGCACATGTTCCAGAAGTTTCATTCTATGAATCCAGATATACATGTCAACACTTTTCTGGCGGGAAATTTGCATTTAAGGTGAAGTTAAGGCCCTGTCTCAATTCATCTAAATGAAGCTCCTAGTTTTCTACCTGACTCTTTTTTGATAATTTTACCTTACTAGAAATTATGAAATGTTCCCTGTATGTCAAATAAAATTACTGCACAAATGACTACAAAGGTTTCCCATGTCAATATTCTCTAGTAGCAGCTTTTCAGAACCCATGGAAACATGGGCTTTTGAATTCCTATTGTCTCAACTGATTAACAAGTGGATTAGAGAGTTTTTTTTCCCACCAAGGAATTTTCCATTGATCAGACTATCTATGTTTTGCATCTTAAAAGATTTTTGGCTTGTAGTTACTGGAGATTTTATTGGTCCTCCTTGGTGGTTAGTTTCTCTCACATTTAAACATCAGTTTCTAAAATGGATTGTTTATTCCAGAAATTTTTGATTGGTTGATAAATGTGTGAATTGTGCTTTCTAGATATTGTGAGAAAGAAGTTATTTTCGTTTAATGGATAAAATTTAAGTATAGGACTTGCACTCACTAACTTTAGGGGAAAAAAGCCTCCTATAGCATTCAATTACAAAATTTTCATTATTGTTTTCTTCACCCACAAGATTTCTAGAATATTTCTTAAGATAATCACCATATGAATATTTGGGTGAAGGTCCATCTTATTTGGTTTAAGCATTGATTATGTGTTTGAATTCTTTCTTCCTCCACAAGAGTGAAAAATTCACATGGCAGTTAGCTAACCTTATTTGAATGCATTTCTTGTTAGGCACTGATCAACCCAGAATTTTCAACATGTTAATTGGAGTTAACATGTTTCATTCGTCTTTCATCCAATATTAAGTTTTGTCCTAACAAATGCCAGGTTACTCTTTTTTTTGCAGATTAGATTAACAAAGCAACAAATGTCATCTCATAGGCCATGGCACTGTGAAGTCCACCACCTTGGAGGACTTGTGCTTTTGTGCAGTAAAGTGGAAAATAAGGGTAAGTGGATATAATAAAAGAACATCAATTTTTGGTTTTGTATTTGAGTGATTGCGTCTACATAACTTCCATCTTATTTTATGACAGACTTCTGTGTCCAGAAAATGTTTAGGTATCATGTTGGAGCAGATATGAAGTTGATTTAAACCCAAGAAGAGAATGAGAATTTGCAGTTGAAGGAAGCAATTGAAGGAGTTCTTGTTTGTTCCATGTAGTTGAAGACCTAACAACCATCATGAAGAGCTGCCCTATCCCCAAATGGGAGGGATATTCTTAAGTTAGGAATTCAAGCACCAATGTCAAGTGTGAAAGTCAAATTTGAGTTGTATCTGACTTGGACTCCTTTTGTTAACTTTGGCTAGGACTCTATTCCTTTTTGGTTTGGTACCGTACTTGGTTTAGGATTTGAATCATTTTCTACTACACATTGACTTGGGGTAAAATATATATGTGGGCTCTTTATGATATATCCTCTCCCTTGGCTCTTGTAAATTGAGAGAGTGAGAGTGCTTTGAATGTATTTGGGGTTTGGGTTCTATGAGAGTGTCTTTGTGTCACATTTATAATCTCCATATTTTCTTAGTGAAACTTTCTTGACATTGTCCGTGGATGTAGGCCTAAGGCTGAACCACTTAATTCTTTGTCTTCTTGTGTGATTGTTTCTTCTATTTTTCTCTTTATATTCACATGAACTCATTATTATTCTCTACACTTAAAAAAAATTGACATTTAAACTTCTGCTAGGTAAATAGATCTCTTCTATTGATCTTTCTCTCCTGCTAGTCATTTAGAAAGGTAATCTATACCCCTTTATTTTTTTGGATATTTCATTGGCAAAAAAACTTGCAAGCTTGATTTTTTTTTCCCCTCGTTTCTTTGGATGTATTTTGCAATTCTGAGTGTGTTTAGTGAGTTTTTCATGTTTTATCTCCTTTAAGTTTAAGCGTCTATAATTTCTTTCTTTAATTTGTGTATTTTGATGAATCCTTTTTTATATATGTACTTGGTTGAAAAGTACTTTTAATTCAAGCTTCATGTAATAGAATTTTATGAATATGCTGATCCAATCTCTTCAAATTACAGGTATATGCACTTGATAATTTGAAGATCAATTATCTTGCGTGCTTTCCTATTACCAGCTAGATCCATTTAGTGAACCGATTTACCTACCTCTTAAATTTCAATATCTTCTTATGCTTAAAATTTGTAATTAGATATCTGCTAATTGTCAGCTGCAATTTTCTTACCCTTTTTTATTTGGTCAAGAAGCACAATTTTGCACCTTAAAGTTTGCCCTATATAGAGGAGAAAAGCTATATAGTTGAGCCAATCTATATCTATATATTACTAAAAGCTAAAGCGTAGCATTTAATGTTGCTATGCTTAAGATGAGCCACATCAGCTACCATGTAATTACCATTATTCTTCCTGAATTTGTCCTACAATTTAAAATTAGTTTTCTTAAATTTAAAAATATTAAGAAAAAGAAAATAATTCTCAACTCTTTGTATTCCATGGTTACAATTTTAGATGGTAACCCTTTGTGTTCCACAGTTACAATTTAAACAACAACCCTTTGTATTCCACGATTACAAATTTAGATGGTAACCCTTTGTGTTTTATAGTTACAATTTTAAAAAATAACCCTTTGTATTTCACGGTTACAATCTCAATCAGCAACCCTTCAACTTCCTAACGCCAAACTTTGACTTAGTAACTCCATCTCTTCCTCACCTCACACTATATTAATACTGAAAAGATGGATGATTCAATTTAGGTATCTCTAAATCCCAGTTGCTCTTGACCTCTATTCTTGTGGCTGCCTACATATTAGTTCAATTTAAGGATTAGATTAATAGTGTTGTTCTTTTTTATTTTTTTTTTTTTTTTTTTTTTTTTTTGTTACTACCTCTTTTGTGTTGTGGGTTATCATGGTATTTAGGTTGGGTATTTGTACTGATATATGATTGTTTAATGTTTAAAATTGATTTGGTTTTTTTTTTTTTTTAAAATTTGAGGCGGTAATATTATTGGTTTATATTGTGCATCCATGTGTAGAGTTTTATAGTTAAAAATGAATGATAAGGTTTTAGAAGTATCCATGCCTGCATAACCTTAAACCCAACGGTTTAAGTTTAAGTAGTCTTCCAAAAATCCTTGTTGAATTGATATTAAGAGGAATACTATACTCAGAACATGATATTACACTGTTGATTTAATCAATCCCTCCATCATTGAAATCGATTTAAAAGCTAAGCTTTGATTGTACTCTTGCTACATCATAAAAATTGTTTTTTGAGATAATTTTTTTAAAATTCGTCATTTTTGTTGTAATGCCTTCAAAATAAGATTATGCTAGATTTGCATAATTAGTAGTTGCATCTTCATCATTATCACAAGTTTAAGATATGATTACCCTCATTAATAGCTACAATCATTTGATCATTTGACAAATATTTATGATACACATGTATTTAACTTATGGATTCTATTTGATCGTAAGATTTTTATGTCTTTTGATAAAATTAAAGTTAGTATGCTAGCCAAACCGTTTATTCAATTTTTTTAATACTTTGCCTCCAATACTATCGTAATTGGTTGTCTCTTTAATTGTTCTGTTTAAAGCTATAATATATATAATAGTAATGATATATATATTGTTTTTAGGATCGAACAAGAAAGAGTTTAAGATACTTTTTTTTAAATTTTTAATTTGCGGTATTGAAGTAATTGTCCTAATATCAATGAATTTGTGTGTGTGTGACAACTTTAAAAATGAAAAGTTTTAGGATAAATTCAATTAATGTTAATTTTTGATCTAACTAACTAATAGTGATTTAAAAATGTAGTTTATTTGTAATAATGCTACAATGTTGTAATGGTATAAAATTTGTTGCCTTGGAGATTGACTTATTTAAAAACTTATATTGTGATTTTTAAAAAATAAACTTTTATTAGATGTCACAAATGAAAGCAGTTTCAGAATTTTTAAACCTTAAATGGTATTTGATTATTGTTTTGCAGAAAATTTACCTCACCATTCATTTTTGTGCATCCATATTTATATAGAGTTATATGACAAAGACTTTTTTGCAAGAAGAGGCAATAATTTTGGTCTAAAAATTGAATAAAATATCCTTCTTGGTATTAAAATAATAAATGTCCGTTGATAATAATGAAGAATGTAAATTCATAAGAATGTATTTACCGTTGTTTTCATGGTATGTTCAAGTGCAACAAATGCAACTAGGATGTTGTTTATACATGTGTGTAGTTTAGCAACAATCATATAAGAGTAATTAGAAGCAAATGCATAACCTTAAACCCAACGGTTTAAGTTCTCCAAAAATCCTTGTTGAACTGATATTGAAGGGATTATTAATGGACATCAATCTATATATTTTAAGCGTGGATAGGCACATGTTGACATCAATCTATATATTTTAAGCAAATAGTATCCAATAAACAAAAGTAAATTAAACATTTGCTAATTGAGAGAAATGATCTATAGTCACATGATATTTTTTTTCAAATATATATATTTCATAATTTTTTTTGTGAAAAAATTAAAATCAATTATCTTGCTTGCTAATAGTACCATTAGCTCTACTAACTTTTTTTTTAAAAAAAAAATTAATTTTTACGGTAATTGTCCTATCATGAATTTGTGTGTGGTAATGCGTTCAATTATGTGAGAACTAATTATGAGAAAAATGGTGATTGAGGTATAAAATTTGTTACCTTGGAGAATTGACTTATTTAAAAAGAATTTTTAAAAAATAAACTTTTATTGTAATAGTAGCTATTTGATTATTGTTTTATTTTACCCATTCTTTTCCCATATTTATATAGAGTTTATGTGAGGAAGCTAAAAAATATGTTGTAAACCCTATTTTCCATATAGTGAAAACATTAATTGCTTGTGGATGTAGGCACAAATCAAGTAAAATTTGGAGAGAAATGATCTAATTACAAATTACAAATTTATGCATTTCATAATTTGGCTTGTGAAAAAAATTGGAGATCAATTATCTTGCTTGCTTAGTACCAGTTAGCTCCACTAACTGAACCATTTACTTGCCTCTTTAATGTCTCAATGTCTCGTTATGATTAAAATTTGTACTTAGATATTTGCCTACTGTTAGTTGCATTTTTTTTTACCCATTTCTGTTTAGTGGGGAAGGTGAATTTTGCACCTTGAAGATTGCACCATATGAAGTATGAAGGATAAAAGCTCTTCAATTGAGTGAATTGATTTCATTTGTAAATACTGAATAGTTCAAGGTCTAGAGACACTGTGTGCCCTTTTTTTTTTTTTTTTGCCAAGAAAACGCACCTTCCTGGTTTGAAATTTCTTTACGCCTTGCCAAGGACTGATTTGTGAATGATTTTATATATATGACAATGTTTAGCTACAAAATCGGTTATAGCCTAAGGCTATAACCTTACTCAATAAAATAAACTTTACTATATATTTTGAAAATCTAACCGTTAAATTATATGTTTTTTACACTCTCAATATACATATCAAATTTTGTGTCAATCATAGATTATTTACTATATGATCTACAAGCTTATATTTTATGCATAATTTTAAATTACAAAAATTTGCAATTTAAATAATTTATTGATGACATAGCTATTGATCTTTAATTTTTTAGAAATTTTGCAAACATGAAAGATACAAGAAGAAGATGTAATCCAATAGTATATTTGTCAAAATTTACCTCTAACAAAAAGATATTAAGTTTGTAGCCAAAGGCTACAAGTAATTTTGTAGCTAAATATTATTCTTTTATATATATGACTAGTAGATATTGTTGTTATTGCAATATGTTCCACGGTTACTTCTAAGTGAAAATGCTGCAACTAGCATTTTGGTTATACTTACACCAACAGCGAGATAATTATAGATCCAGATCATATAAAGCAATGGCCCATAGGCCTATTAGCGCATTCAAAAAATTACTTGGATCGACCCATTAGCACATGTACTCCCTTGCAACGTGATCCAACGGTGCACGGTCCAAATATATACATTATTTTTTGGGGTAAATTAGATATATAAAGGTCCAAAGTTTTATATCATATTTTAGATTAGGTATAAGATTTGATTATTTTGTCAATTAAAGTCCCAAATTAATGAAGTCGTTCCAATTTAAGGCAAGGATATTTCAGAAGGGAGAAGATTCTTGAGCAAGAAAGAATGGAATTGTGTTTTTGTTTGGCTGTTGCAATCTTGAGTTTAATGGGCGAGTGGTGAATGCAGATTATTGAAAAAGTGGGCATATCAATAATAGATGTTTTAGAGAAATGTGGCTTCTGAGGATGGAAGGTGGTTTCAGGGAAGATATAAATGAGACATTGTACTGTGTACAAAAAAAATGATTTGAAGAATAGAGATGAATTTGACGATGATTTTAATGAGCTAATTTAGATTAGTTTTTTTCATTTTGGATTTCACTGGCTCGAGAAAAAGTTTATGTTTGTTTGATTAATAAACAAGCCAAACTCAAACATAATAATTTGTTTGTGAACAAACTCATGAACATGAGAGCTCAAATTAATTATATGTAATATTATACATTTATATGTATACTTGTCTAATAAAATATTTATATAAACTTGAAATTAGATCGTATAAGTTTGTAAATTGGTTCGTATAATATAAAATTCTTATTTATAGTTTATTCATAATTTGAACAATTCATTTGTAGTGATCAAAATTCATAAATTTTTGAAGGAGTAAAACATTTTAGTCATATTTAGAAAAAGAATAAGTTAATCATATAGATTGTGAACAAGTTCAAGCTTGCTCAAAAGGTAAATGAACCAAAATTGAACACGTAATCTTGTTTGGTAACGAACTTGAACTCGGTACATGTTTAAAATAAAATTAAATGAATAAGAAACTTTTAATACATGGCTTGGCTCTGCTCAGCTCGTTTACTGCCCTAGGTTTGGAGGAGATGGCGATGGCGATGATTGTGGCCTTAGGTCTTTTCCCTAATAAATTACCTAAAATAAATTATTTGGTGTAATTATTAGGTAGAGTCCTCTTAGTCAAGTGATGGCCCCGCAATGTGGAATGCATAGATAAGATCCACTCATCATGCGAAAGGGGAAGAGTCACTGACCTAATATTTTATTGTGCAGCTTAAATCAATGCTAACACCAATGCAAGAAGCCAATAGCTTGAACTTCTTGACCTAAAAATATATTATCTGTAGAATTATCAATTATGGCATGCCAATTTTCAGCTTTAGTTGAGTAGAAAAATGGTTGTTTAATATCTACCGCATTATTATGTCATAGCAAGAGCTTCAATAATGTAGGGAAACACTTTCCACATAGTTTGCTTTTGGTGCAGAGGGACCATAATTAAGGACCAACACTCCAATTAGTGTTTCGTCTTCTTTTGATGCAAGTTCGGAGAAAAACACAGGAATTCAATCTTTTGACTCACTGGCGTTATCTATTCTTACTTTGTCCTTTGCTTTTTTTATTTGGATGTGGCTTATAAATAAAAAAGGTAATTAGGTTCTTGACAATATCTTCTCCCAAAAAATATGTTCTTGACAATACATTTGCTTTTATTTTTGGCAGACTTATAAAATACAAAAGTAATAATAATAATAATAATAATAATAATAATAATAATAATAATAATAATTGATGGGAAGAGATTTGAATCCTAAATGTTTCTATTAAAAATAATTGGAAGTGTTAAATGAGTTACAATACTCTTAAATTTGAAATATTATTAAAAGTATGAATAATTGAGTGAGAGAGAGGGGAAATTGAGACATATCAAGCTAACACTTGTAGATAAGAAGGAGCTTATTTTGTTTACAACATTATGCCTTACAAATATATGTTATTGTCATGTATGGTAGCACCTAGTGTTATAAACAAGATAATTTGACAAGTATAAAAGTTCAGGATTTTTCTTTTGATTTTATTTTGAATACTAGCTAAGGTTAAACTCATCATCAAATAAAAGTTGATTTTCTCACCGAACAAGTTTTAGCTTGTTTACGAGTTACTCAATTAATTCAATTTTTCACCCACACATATAGTAAACATTGTGACTAAAAGTTTTTATCCTTAACAAATCCATACCAGTAATTAATAAATTATAGCTGAAATTATATTATCAGAGTTAATTAGATTTGATGATTTTAGTTTGTGAAAAATTTGATTCAACAATCTTGTATTGTTCAAACTTATCAATAAATTTTACTACGAATTAAAATAGACTATTTTTATTATCAATAAATTTAAAATAATATTTTAAAAATTTATTAATTTATTTACAAGCCTACATATAATCTAATCTCAACTTTATGTTAGCTTATTTTTATATATCCTTTTGGGGACACCCATATGGTGGGTCAGGGACGAACGCAGGATTTCAAGTCGGGGGGGCCAGAGATAAGCAAAAAAAAAAATTTCATTTCCATTTTGTTTCGAAGGTTAGTTTTGACAACTTTCATAGCTGAAAATGCTCGCTCTATAGTAGCAGTAGAAACTGGAAGAGTAAGCACAAGTCTCACCATTCTATAAACAAGTTTGTAGTGTTCGGAATTTCTAGTTCTCACCAACCATTGAGACAACTCAGATAAACTTTTCAATTTTTTGAACTCTGGATCTTGGACTACATTGTACTCAAAATGATAAAGCTCCTTCTCCAACACTTGTTTTTCATAATCTGTGAAATCTTGTGGATAGAAATTCTTTACCAACAAACAAAGATCACTACTTCTGAAAGATTTTAATGCCTTTCGAGGTTCTAAAGCTGAGCTAAGCCTAAGTAACTCCATTGCATCTTCATTAAACCGATGATTTAGTTCCTGTAGTTGAGAATCTATTGCAGCATAAAAAATATTTACTCAATAATGATGCTCAATTGTAACGTTATCTTGTTGATTACGAGCTCGACCTCGCCTCGCAACATAACGAGCATTCATATCTGGAACATCAATGGAATGCTTCTCACAAAATGATATCAAAGTGATGAGTAAGCCATCCCATCCATCATCTTTAAATTTTTGGATAAGTGCTTTAATAGATGAAACTAAATGCATGACATTTAAAATGTCTTGAGATTGGCTTTGCAAAGCTTGACAAAGTTTATCAGTAATCTCCATAGTTTCTTTCTCAAGATACAAGATGAAGACAAATTCAAATGAAGTTAAACTCTCATAAGCTAATTCTGCTTCTGCCCGATGTTCTCCAAGAATTGCATCATCAATTATAGTTTGTAAAACTTCAAGAGTTGGAGTAAACATTCTTAATAAGTTAGAAACTGATCTAAAATGTGAACTCCAACGTGTTTCTACAGGTCGTTGTAAAGTGCCAATTTGATTAAGTTCACTTCCAGTTTCAAGCTCCTCAAGATCAATCAAACGTGCTATTTCATTAGCACTGGCAACTTTCAATTGCTCATTACGCTTGCACGAAGTATTAACAATTTTGATCAGAAAAAGCAATGTAAAAAAAAACCCACTAATGGGAACAACTTGTTTTGATGCTTTTACTAATGCCAATTGTAAGCGATGTGCAAAACAATGAATGTAGTAAGCATATGGGCAATCATTCAAAATCAAAGCTTGTAATCCATTCCACATACCTCGCATGTTGCTTGCTCCATCATATCCTTGCCCTCGAATATTTTGTATATCTAAGCAATGTCGAGATAACAAAGAATATATCCCCTTCTTTAGGGTCAAAGCCGCAGTGTCAACAACATGAATAAAGCCCAAAAAAACGTTCTTTCACAACGCCTTCTGCATCAACATATCTAAAAACCACAGTCATTTGCTCTTTCATGGACTCATCACGAGCTTCATCAACCATTATGCAAAACTTTGCATCACCAATTTCTTCCCGAATGGCCTTCTTCACTTTGGCTGAGAAAACATGTAGAATTTCCTTTTGAATCCTAGGTGATGTGTAGGTTGCATTTTTTGGAGCTTTTTCTATTATTTCAGCAACCTCCTCATTCCAAAAAGTCACAATACCCAATGACTCAAAAAAGTTCCCACGATTTAATGAACTACAACTCTCATCTCGACCTCTAAAAGCTATAGCTTGAAAGGCAAGATATCGGACAATATAAATTGAGGCCTTTAGTTGCAACCGATTATTTGCAATTTGTTCAGTAGTGAAATGATTAACTACCTTTTGTAAATGTTGCGATTGGTTCACCAAATTCTTACACATTTGCTTAGGAACTCTATGAGCTGAATTAGGATCTTTTCCTATATGACCTTGAAGATAACATTCTTTACCCCCAACTTTTTTCCAATTTCTAAAACCATCAACGGTGAATGTATTTTGTCCCACAACCCCACTTGGACTATTAAAGACAAAGCAGGGTAGACAATAAGCTGCATCTGTCGTAGGAGAATATTCAAGCCATGATTTATTATTTTCAAACCAAGAAACTTGAAAGCTACGATTATGCGTTCCACTTTTTTTGTTTTTCTTTAGAGGAGGTTGGTGCGGACCTTTTGTAATGTAAGCCCGTCGAATTTCATCACGTTGATTAACATGATATTCCCATATTTGTTTGCGTGTTCCGGGATCATAATCCAAAGAATTAGGATCAACTCTTTGAAATTGTGTTTGAGAGATTGGAACATTGACATTTTCCGGAATTGGAGAATGCATATTTTCTAGAATTGGATCATCCACATTTTCTAGAATTGGAATAGCAACATTAGTTGTTGGCAATCCCACGTTGACTTCAGAAGAACTTGAATCTTTACTTTTGAAAAAAGCAAGCATTGTAGTTGATTTTTTCATGATCTACAAATAAAATAAGAATCATATATATTAAATTTGTGTGACAATTTTCTTAAATTTGTATGACAATTTTCTATTGTAAGGGCACGGATCGAACTTGATATTGGATTCAGTCTCTGAGCCCTAAACAATGAATTTATAGAGAGCAGGATTTTAATCCTTGGATTTGGGTGATAAATAACATCCAGGTTTGGCTTGATCGTAGAACCTATGCATATACTTGTCAATCATGGACGAAATGTTACTTTGTATATTATTGCCGAGGACAAATGCTTTAATTTCCTTACAAATTCTCCTTCTTTTTCTCTCTCTCTTTTTCATCTCCCCCTCACTACGTCTTCTTCCTTCACCTTTTATAGGCCTCTCTCCTTTTCCCTTTCTTTCACGTGTAATCCTCACCTTCTTCTCCTTTGGATACTTGTCCCATCATCCCTTTTTACTCAGGTCTCTGATGATGAAGATATGGTTCAAACCCAACGTTCAGGTGTCACTTCTTCATTAATGCGGCCAGAGAAGCAGGTGTAGAGCTTTAAATGCGGTGGTAGCAGCTTTTTTCTGGATGTTCCCCTATCCCTCCCCTTTAATCTTTATCTTTATCTCTTTAGTTCCAGCACCACAGGCTTCTGTTAGGGGAGCCGTTGGACTGTTAAATCAACTACGTCATCCTCGGCAACACTTGCCGAGGACTATGCTGTCCTCGGACGTGGTATTCCTTGGTATTTGATCATGCACGACATCCCTTCTTATCACGTGTCTTTGTAGATTTGGACGGATTGAGTCCTCGGACCATTTCTAGATGTGAAGTCGGGCCTCTTTCATTGTGAGAGCTTGTGGGCCGGCCCATTGCGTATAATTCGGGCCCAATGGCACTACATTAGCCCCTCGAAGCCCTTAGTTCTATCTTATTAGGAGAAGTGAGGGCTTCGATATATGCGCGTGGAATGATCCTTTTCTGACGTTTCAGTCTACGAGCGGTGCATAAATTAAATGTTGGCGGCTCTTTGTTCCCCACGCCCAGCCGTGCGATGACCATCCAACGAGCGAGCGTGCTTCAAGGGGAAATAAGCGGGAGATTTTTTGCTTTACGTTTTCCCACGAAATAAACACTGCCACTTCAAAGGTCTCCTGTTCATTTCAGACTTTGTACACTGAACTTAACCCTTCCTGCAACTTGCACGCGTCTTCACACCCTTCATCTCTAAGCCGAGGTGACGTAGTTGTTTAAAAGTAAGTTTTTCTACCTTGTGTTTTCATTATCGTTGTTTGCTCCTTTGATTTTCCCTTTTCTTCTGTCTTCGGCTATTTAGATCTCCCAATTCTGTCATTGTGTTTATTCTCTAGTTTTAAGAAATGGGTAGGTTCGCATCGCTAGTGGATACCCCTGAGAAAATAGAAGCCTTTAAAGCCAAATATGAGATCCCACCTAGAGTGTCCGTTAGGTACTGTAAGGCGGGAGAGTGGCTCACCAAGAGAGAAACCGGCGAGGTAGCAATTCCCATGATAGCATTTATAGAGGGAGGGATGAGAATCCCTATGATGCCCATTACTATGAACTATCTTAGAACCGCTAGGTTGTCTCCTACACAATGCGCTCCCAATATGTTTAGGATTTTGGGCGCCACAGATGTTTTGAATGAGAGACTAGGGTTAGGTCTTACTCACCACGAGGTGAATTGGGTGTATACCCTTCACCGATTGAGGGGGCACACTTACTACTTGAAGTCTAGACACCCCGAAGTCAGATTGATCCAATGCCTTCCCCATTCCAACAAGGGTTTGGATAAGGACTACCTTATACTGTCCGGGGAATGGCATGACGGCTTCCACTGTCCGATGACGGAGGGAGAGCCTGGTGAGTGTTCACGCCGCGTTGGCCTCGCTCAATGATAAATTTGCTTTTTTTTTTGTTGTTTATGTTTTCTCTATTTTGTTTGTACTGATCTATTTTTTGATATACACGTGCAGATCGTCGTGCGCTCACGCCCCGTGCCAATCTTGTTAACTTCGACCGTTTAAACAAGATCTTGAAGGCCGAGGTCTTTGTGCATACAGACGGTCAACTCCGCGCCGCCCACCGCATTCTCGGATACACCCCCATCTCCTCCGCCTTCCAAGAAACCAAGTGCGTCATCAAGGAGAAAGATCCGAGACTTCCGAGGATCAGCGTCGCTGTTGAAGGTTTTCTGTTGCCTCCTGGTGCTCCAACCCCTCAAGGCATTTTAGTTACTGAGCCTATCAGGGTTACTCCAGGAGCCACTCACCTCGCCACTTCCTCGGCTCGTCCCCAATTGGGTGAAGGTTCATCTTCCCACCCACCCCTAGAAGAAGAAGAAGAAGGAGAGGAAGAAGAAGAAAAAGAAAAAAAGAAGAAGAGGAAATCGTTGAGCTATCGGATTCAGACGAGGAGTCCGAAGCTTTTGATCCGCTTTTCCCTCCCAAGTATCCATCACCGATCGTCGGCTCTCCCTCTTTTACTTCTTCGGACGACGACGAACAGCCATTAATAAGAATGGGAGTCTAGCGCCGACCCAGGCCGAGCTTGAAGGATGTTTTAGAAGGGCAAGTTGGAACGCAGGCCCCTTCGAAGGTGCTACCGGAGAAGGCTAAGGATAAGGGAGCCGATAAGCTTCCTCCGGTGAGGGTTATCCTTCCCCCTTCCCCCCGAAGACAACATCCCGACCCGGCTGACCATAAAAGAAAGAGAGACCAGCCGAAGGGGAAGGAAATAGTTGAAGGTGGTAAGGACCTCCCCACCAAGGAAACAGACCATGAAAGGGGTGGCAAACATGCTCGCCACGCCCATTTGAGGCCGGAAAGACGAAGTGATCCTCCGGCTGCCCTTCATGCGCCTATTTGGGCTCCTCAGATGCATGTAGACGATCAGGCGGTCACCGCCGATGCATCTATCAGGGGATCCGATGAGGGCACCACTGCTTGCATCGCTGACGTGTTGGAGCAGGCGCTACTTTTGCCTGAGGACATGGGGGAGTTGCGCAGAATGAGGGATCATAATGTCTTTATGACCCTAAAAAAGGAGTTGGCTATGGTAAGGACTTAAATTGGCCGATCCTCGGCACTTATGCCTTTCATTAAACCCCTTTTTTTTTGTAGTGTGCCTTTGGCTAACAATGCTTATATGTAGGTTGTCCAGTCTGCCCATAGGGCAGAGGAGATCGCTGCCAGCTCTTACAGAGCGTTGAGGGACGAAGTGGTTAAGCTGGACCACACTAAGAAGATACTAGAGCTTAAAGATAAAAGGCTTCAAGAGGTGTCTACCAGCTTGAGCAAGGCGACCAGTGAGAAAGCAGGTCTGGAGGCCGAATTAAGGAGCACTGAGAGGCAAGCCGAGGATCAGAGGTTGCTGCTTAAGCGCGCCAATGAGGATCTTGCCTCGGCCAGGACGCTGGCGGAAGGTCTTGCAAAGGATCTTACAGCGTCCGAGGAGGCTAAGGAGGAAGCTCTCAAGGCCAAAGAAGAAGCGCTTAGTAAAGCACATGCAGCCGAGGCACTGGTTGACGAGGCTGAGCAGAGCGGCTATGATATGGGCGTGGCAGAAACCACAGAAACATTCAAAGCCCAGGTGCCGGGGGTATGTAGGGATTACTGCCTCCAGGTGTGGAAGGAAGCTCTTTCTCAGGCCGGAGTGGATGCTTCCTCTCCTCTCTAGAAGGTGGAGAATGCTTACATTCCTCCAGCAATCCGCGTGGCTGCCTCAAGCTCAGCCAAGGATGATTCCCCCTCTTCCTCAACTGGGGTACAAGTAGAGGAGAGTGTGGCCGATGATGCCGCCCCAACTGCGCAAGCTAAAGACGCGTCGCCTCCTCCTGTCCCTAAAGAGCTGCCCATCAACCCCGAAGTTAGCGGGACTATGGAGCTAGTCCTAGTGACTTTGCCCATAGAGCCAAAGGAAAAGGTTGATGGGTCCTCGGCATTAGTGGTGCCTCCTGCTGATCCAAAAGACCAGACCCAGCCTAAGCCATGATCACTCATGCCTTTGCCGCTACATGTTCCCTTTCTATTTCTAGTATTTGTCCTTGTATTTTTATTTATTTATTTTTATTTTATTTTATTTTACTTTTATCATCTTTTCTTTGTAACTTGACAAATTTGGCTATGAGTGTATTGATAAACCTGCTGTTCAATGAAAAGAATTCTCGCTTTAAACTGATATTTTGTGTCATAGTTGGTGTTGAGATCTTATCTCCTTGTTACCCTTGTGATGTGACAATGCAACAACTTGTATCAATAGTATGTACTTATAGTTTTCGGCCTTTATTCAAGGAAATTTATGCCATCCATATGCGTGCAAATGTTTTAAGTAATAACTGCTAATTTTTGCTGCTAAAACCTACTTAACAACCATTTTCATGACAACATATTAAAAGGGAACATATTGACGTATTTCATACCTGGACTAACTGTCCTTCAAGTTTTGTGCTTAATTTTTTAACAACAGATATAGGCTCGTTCACCTACTAACTTCAATGTTGCCTTTGCATGAAGGAAAAAGATTCGAGATAACCTTTCTTTGCTTTAAACTAAGACGGGGGACCTGTTGATTTATCAGGACCTTAGTTAAATTTGAAATAAGGTACAGGATCCAAGGACCCGGTATAACCTTACCCTTTTTTTATTTTAAATTAAGATAGAGGATCTGATGATCCGGCGTAACCTTAATTGAACTAGAGCTAAGATAGAGGATCCGAGGACCCGGCGTAACCTTACCCTTTTTTATTTTAAATTAAGATAGAGGACCTGATGATCCGGCGTAACCTTAATTGAATTAGAGCTAAGGTAGAGGATCCGAGGATCCGGCGTAACCTTACCCTTTTTTATTTTAAATTAAGATAGAGGACCTGATGATCCGGCGTAACCTTAATTGAATTAGAGCTAAGGTAGAGGATCCGAGGATCCGGCGTAACCTTACCCTTTTTTATTTTAAATTAAGATAGAGGACCTGATGATCCGGCGTAACCTTAATTGAATTAGAGCTAAGGTAGAGGATCCGAGGACCCGGCGTAACCTTACCCTTTTTTATTTTAAATTAAGATAGAGGACCTGATGATCCGGCGTAACCTTAATTGAATTAGTGCTAAGGTAGAGGATCCGAGGACCCGGCGTAACCTTAATTGAGCTATAGCTAAGGTAGAGGATCCGAGGACCCGGCGTAACCTTACCCTTTTTTATTTTAAATTAAGATAGAGGACCTGATGATCCGGCGTAACCTTAATTGAATTAGTGCTAAGGTAGAGGATCCGAGGACCCGGCGTAACCTTACCTTTTTTATTTTAAATTAAGATAGAGGATCTGATGATCCGGCGTAACCTTAATTGAACTATAGCTAAGGTAGAGGATCCGAGGACCCGGCGTAACCTTAGGCACAACAGAATAGTACAAAAACGACATGTATAAAATGACAGCAACACCTTTCTTTAATAATAATATCGTTTCAAGTTACTTACATCCCAAGGATGGGGTACAACTTTTTCATCCAGATCTGCCAGGTAGTAAGCTCCTATTCCAGCTATTGCGGTGATGCGATATGGTCCTTCCCAATTAGGTCCGAGCTTTCCCCAGGCCGGATTTTTGGTATTACCCACCACTTTTCTCAACACCAAGTCTCCAAGAGCAAACGGTCTCGGGTTCACGTTCAAATCATACCCCTGCTTCAGCTTTTGTTGGTAATGAGCCAGATGAATCATCGCGGCTTCTCTTCTTTCTTGAACCAAATCCAGATCCTTTTCTAGTAGCTTATCATTGCTCTCCGGGGTGAAGGAACTTGTCCTTATTGTTGGGAATCCAATTTCCGAAGGTATAACAGCCTCGGCGCCATAAGTCATCGAGAATGGCGTCTCTCCTGTTGATTGGCGAGGTGTGGTCCGATACGTCCACAGGACATGAGGCAACTCCTCCACCCATCTTCCTTTGGCATCCTCCAATCTCTTCTTTAGCCCATTTACTATAACTTTGTTAACAGCTTCGGCCTGCCCGTTCCCTTGCGGATAAGCCGGTGTAGAGTACCTGTTGGCTATGCCGAGGTCACAACAATATCGCCTAAACATCTTGCTATCAAATTGCAAACCATTATCTGAGACGAGGGTGCGAGGGACGCCAAATCGGGTAACAATGTTCTTCCACACGAATTTCTTTACGTCGACATCCCTGATATTTGCCAGAGGCTCGGCTTCCACCCACTTAGTAAAATAGTCTGTGGCCACAATCAAATACCTTCTGTTCCCCGGCGCCTTTGGGAAAGGACCCACAATGTCCAGACCCCATTGCGCAAAAGGCCAGGGGCTCGTGAGGGGGTTGAGAACGCCCCCAGGTTGGTGAATGTTTGGGGCGAACCTTTGGCACTGGTCGCATTTCCTCACATAAGCTTGAGCTTCTCGTTGCATGTTGGGCCACCAGTACCCTTGCGTGAGGGCTCTGTGAGCCAAAGACCTTCCCCCCGTGTGACTTCCACAAATCCCTTCGTGTAGTTCTTCCAGAAGCAGCTCAGTCGCCTCTGGATGTATGCATAGCAGGTATGGGCCAGAGAAGGATCGTTTATAAAGCTTATTGTCCTCTGCCAGCCAAAATCGAGAGGCTTTCCTACGTATTTTATCTGCTTCGACCCTTTCTTCGGGCAAAACATCATCTTTGAGGAAGGATATAATGGGGTCCATCCAGCTAGGCCCCACTCTAATCTGGTGCACATAAATAACACTGCCCATCATTTTCGAGGGTTTAGGTAAGTCTTCAACCAGGACAATTTGAGGTAGTCCCTGTGCTGATGACGTGGCAAGAGTTGCTAAGGAATCGGCATGCGTGTTGCCGCTTCTAAGGACATGGGACAAAGTAAAGGATTCAAACTTGCGTTGTGCGATTTTGACTTGATTCAAGTAATCCTGCATCCTCGGATCTCTGGCCTCTACCTTTCCATCTACTTGACCCACAACTAGCTGAGAGTCTGAGAATATTTGCACAACCTTTCCCCCCAACTTGTGGACCATATCCATTCCTTTCAGCAAGGCTTCATACTCGGCCTCATTATTAGTAGCCGAGAATCCCAGTCTTAAGGACTTTTCCAGTGTGAGACCTTCTGGGGTCATAATTACCACTCCCACTCCGGATCCTCTTTGATTAGCAGCCCCATCAACATACACAGTCCATACCGCGAGACTTTTACATGCAACCATGCCAACTGATTTTTCATCAATGTCCTTGTTGATCGCACTATCTTCTATTATGGGTTCAGCAAATTCCGCAACGAGATCAGCCAACACCTGACCCTTTATGGCTGTGCGGGGCATGTACTTAATATCAAAAGAGCCCAAGATGGTTCCCCATTTGGCGATCCTGCTGGTATAATCCGCACTCCGGAGTATAGCCCTTAGTGGAAGCTGGGTCAAAATAACCACCGTGTGGGACTGGAAGTAATGGGGGAGCTTACGTGTGCCATGCACTACGGCGAGGATTGCCTTTTCTAATGGCGGATAGCGTACCTCGGCTTTATGCAGAGACTTGCTAACATAGTAAACTGGCTTTTATATGTCCCCGTCTACCCTTACTAACACCAGACTAACGGCGTGGGTTGCCACCGCGATATATGCGAATAGAACCTCGTCGGCCTCGGGCCGAGACATGATAGGAGGATGGGCAAGATATTCTTTAAGCTGCTGAAAAGCAACGGCACACTCTTCTGTCCATTCAAACCCCTTCCATTTGTTTAACAGTTGGAAGAACGGTCTACACCGATCAGCAGATCTTGAGATAAATCGGTTGAGAGCAGCCGTCATTCCAGTTAACCTCTGCACTTCCTTCGGATTCCGAGGCTGCTGTAAGTTGTTAATGGCCTTGACCTGAGCGGGGTTGACTTCAATTCCTCTGTGCGTCACCATGTAACCCAAAAATTTGCCTGACCCTACACCGAAGGAACATTTGGATGCATTGAGGCGTAACTTGTGCTTCCTCAGCGTTTGAAAGGTGTCGTCGAGGTCAGGTATGTGAGCCGAGATAGTCTTACTTTTAACTACCATGTCATCTACGTACACCTCAATCGTTTTTCCCAGTTGCGGTTCGAACATTCGCGTCATCATTCTTTGATAGGTAGCCCCAGCATTTTTCAAGCCGAAGGGCATCACCTTATAGTGGTAGTTTCCTATGGGTGTGACAAAGGCTGTCTTTTCCTGGTCTTCTGGAGCTAAGGGTATTTGATGATAACCTTGGAAAGCATCCAGAAAGCTCATCCGAGGATGCCCTACAGTGGCATCCACCAACTGATCTATGCGGGGCATTGGGAATGAATCTTTTGGGCAAGCCTTATTCAAGTCTGTAAAGTCCACGCATACCCTCCATTTTCCATTCTTCTTTTTTACCACTACCGTATGGGCTAACCACTCCGGATAAAACACTTCCTTAATGGCCCCTGCTTTCTTGAGTTTTGCCACCTCTTCTTTAACGGCCTCGGCGTGCTCTCGAGATGAACGCCGAGGTGGTTGCCTCCGTGGCACAGCGGCCGGGTTAACATTGAGGTGGTGACAAATAAACTCCGGATTGACTCCTGGTGCTTCGTAGGCATCCCATGCAAACACATCGATGTTTTGCTTCAAAAATGTGACCAGATCTTCCTTCTCTTGTGGGGGTAATTGACTTCCTACTTGAAAGAATCTCTCTGCATCATCCGCGATAACCACTTTCTCCAAATCTTCACAACCCGGTCCTTCAATCTCGACTTTATTTGGCTCAGCCGAGGATACTAACTGCTATAAATCCCTTTCGGCCGGGGTTTGAGACTCCTGTCTCATCTGATGTGTAATGGCCGCCGTTATACATTGCCTCGCCATAGACTGGCTGCCTAGGATTTCCTCAACCCCATCCTCATACGGGAATTTCAGCTTGACGTGCAGAGTTGATGACACAGCACCTAAGGCATGCAACCATGGTCTTGCCATTATGGCTGTGTAAGGGGAATAGGCATCCACTACGACGAAATCCACGTCCACCACCACTGGTCCTGACTGTACAGGTAACCTAATTAGCCCCTTTGGAATAACAGCCTTTCCCTCAAAGCTTATTAACGGGGAGTCATAAGCAGTGAGATCTTCAGGCCTCAAATTGAGCCCCTTGAATAAATCTAGGTACATGATGTCGGCCCCACTACCCTGGTCGACCATCACTCTTTTCACATCATAACCTCCTATTCTTAAAGTGATGACTAATGCATCATCATGCGGTTGGATAGTGCCCATTTTATCCTCCTCTGAAAATCCCAACACAGGCGAGAGGCTCCTCTTGAGCCTCTTCGGCTCGGCGTAGGTGTCGTCGGCAGAGGGACATAGTACTGACATTATTCTGGTAGGACATGACCCTGTTCGACCTGGCGCTGCAAATATGACATTGATCGTGCCCAGAGGTGGCCTCACATTGTTGCTTTCCTGGTTCACGGAACCTGATTGGGTACCTGGTTCATTGGGTCGATTCATAAATTGCCTTAACTTCCCCTCCTTGACCAGCTGATCCAAGTAATTCCACAGGTTCCTGCAATTCTCTGTGGTGTGGCCCTTATCTTGGTGATAATTGCAATAGAGGTTCTGGTTACGTTTGGTAGGGTCTCCTATCATCCTGCTGGGCCATCTAAAGTACGGCTCTCGGCAGATTTTCTCCAACACTTGTTGTACTGGCTCACGAAATACGGCGTTCACTGTCTGAGGTGGGGCCGATCTAGTCTGGCTAGTGAAATCTTTTCGCGGCCATTTAATGTTATACCTCTCTGCCTTGTAATCTCTACTCTCCTGAGGGATAGTTTTCATCTTCCCTTTACATTGCTGCTGATCCTCCTCAACCCTCTTGTATTCATCGATACGATCCATGAGCCGACGAACTGTTTTCACTGGCTTCTTGGTCAAGGACTTCCTTAAATCATGTTCAACTGGAAGGCCGACCTTAAAGGTGTTGACTGCCACTTCATCAAAATCGCCATCGATTTCATTAAATGCTTCCCAGTACCTGTCCGAGTAGGTTTTCAGCGTCTCGCCCTCTCTCATGGCCATGGACAGTAACGAGTCTAAAGGCCGAGGTACCCTGCTGCATGTAACAAAACGAGACCCAAACGCCATTGTAAGTTCCATATAGGAATTGATGGAATCCGCTTTTAAGCCGTTGAACCATCTCATCGCGACAGGCCCTAAACTTGAGGGGAAAACTTTGCACATCAAGGTTTCATTTTGTGAATAGACCGCCATGCGTTGATTAAAATGGCTCACGTGCTCCACTGGGTCTGTTTTGCCATTATAGATGGTAAAGTTTGGCTGCGTGAACCGACGGGGGAGTCTTCCCCTCTCAATGCGTCGTGTGAAGGGTGATTTAGAAAGTTGGAGCAGCGCTTTCCCCATGGCATGGCTGCCCGAGCCTCTGGGAAGGGATTTTTTGCTCACCATATCATGGGGACTCCCTTCTTGGTAAGAAAACGTCTCACTAGGAGGAGTGGCCGACCTCTGCTTGTAACTACTGCTCTGGGAATCTTCTGACGAAGGGTCAGATATGGAAGGTGTACGTTTACGTTTGACCCGTCGTAATTTCCTTTTCAGATGATCAATTTCCCTCTGCATGGCCCTAGTATTTGCCTCATTAGAGCCCCTGCTCCTATCTTGAGGATTACCGGCGGTCCGCACCGAGTGCACACTGCCTTCTCGATCTTCTATATGCTCTGTCTGTTGATATGGATCCCCGTGCTGGGATCCGAGAGATTCAGCATGGTTTGGATTCAAGCCCGCCATCATGCTATCTGCACCAAAAACTCAAGGATTTCCACAGACGGCGCCAATTGTAAGGGCACGGATCGAACTTGATATTGGATTCAGTCTCTGAGCCCTAAACAATGAATTTATAGAGAGCAGGATTTTAATCCTTGGATTTGGGTGATAAATAACATCCAGGTTTGGCTTGATCGTAGAACCTATGCATATACTTGTCAATCATGGACGAAATGTTACTTTGTATATTATTGCCGAGGACAAATGCTTTAATTTCCTTACAAATTCTCCTTCTTTTTCTCTCTCTCTTTTTCATCTCCCCCTCACTACGTCTTCTTCCTTCACCTTTTATAGGCCTCTCTCCTTTTCCCTTTCTTCCACGTGTAATCCTCACCTTCTTCTCCTTTGGATACTTGTCCCATCATCCCTTTTTACTCAGGCCTCTGATGATGAAGATATGGTTCAAACCCAACGTTCAGGTGTCACTTCTTCATTAATGCGGCCAGAGAAGCAGGTGTAGAGCTTTAAATGCGGTGGTAGCAGCTTTTTTCTGGATGTTCCCCTATCCCTCCCCTTTAATCTTTATCTTTATCTCTTTAGTTCCAGCACCACAGGCTTCTGTTAGGGGAGCCGTTGGACTGTTAAATCAACTACGTCATCCTCGGCAACACTTGCTGAGGACTATGCTGTCCTCGGACGTGGTATTCCTTGGTATTTGATCATGCACGACATCCTTTCTTATCACGTGTCTTTGTAGATTTGGACGGATTGAGTCCTCGGACCATTTCTAAATGTGAAGTCGGGCCTCTTTCATTGTGAGAGCTTGTGGGCCGGCCCATTGCGTATAATTCGGGCCCAATGGCACTACATCTATATTATATGATTTGTTTTTTTCTTTTTGTCTTTGGTCTACCTTTATTTATCTTTGTTTATATTTTTTTGCATTTTTTTAACATTGACCCACTAACCTAACCCCACTATGGCACTACCGACACTCTTTATTTGTTCTACTGCTACTAACAAAAACTTTACTTTAAATTTTTTTTTTTTTTGGGTCTGAAGCTTGTCCCTATTCTGCCCAACTACCAGTCAACAAAGCACAAAGTTTGTGCTTTGTTGACTGGTAGTTGTGCCACAAACAAACAAACAATTTGACAATCAAACAAATATCTCTATTCTCTACAAACTTATCTCTTTCTCCATGTCTCATTCTCTCTTATCTATATATAATACAACTATACAAGACAGAGTCACAGAGAGTAACAACACACAAAGCCAAAAGGCCCAAAAAAAAAAAAAAAAAAAAAAACCACAGCCACGGCCATTCAATAATCAGTTATCAGTAATCACAGATTCACAAACACTCCACAGGCAGTCTCAATGTCTCATCATCAGTATAAAAGCAGTTGATTCACATTTCACAAATTTGATTCACAGAATACAGATCATAGATTAGTTAAGTTAAGTACATGTGATTGTGAAGTGTGAAGGCTCAAGAGTCAAGCCTCAAGCAACTAGCGGCGGCGACGGGCGACAGCTGAGGATGGCTCGCGTGGCGCACCGGCGTCGGCGTCGACGGCGTGGGTGGGCACTGCGTAGGGACTCGCAGCGTCTCTGTTCTGTTTCCTTTCTTTCTTTCTTTTCTAATCTCTTTGTCTCACACTCTCGCCGCCTCACTCTCTGTTACGTTTCCTTTCTTTCTTTCTTTTTTGTTTTTTTTTTTTTTTTTTTTTTTCCTTCGGCTTTCTCCGTTAGGCGTTAGGTTTACAGCTTACTGCTGAGCTTTTTTTTTTTTTTTTTTTTTAACATGGGTCATGGATGGGCTCTTCACTCTTGCCTGGACGGCTGGGTTTGGATTTGGGAGGGGGCTTGAGTCGAGCGGGAGGGGGGCTGAGCAAAAATCTGGGGGGGGGGGCCCAATTCAAAAAAAATTTTTTTTAGGGAAAAATTTAGCTAGTAAAATTTTTTTTTTGGGCCCAGGGGGGGCCCAGGCCCCCTTAGGCCCCCCCCCCCCCTTGGTCCGTCCCTGTGGTGGGTTGAAGGACATGTAACCTAGAGGTCCTAAGTTATATAAATATATATATATATATATATATATATATATATATATAAAGGAGGTAATGCCTTAACCAATAGTGTAATAAATGAAACTTAGGACTTCTAAGTTACAACATTATAAAATTATTAAAAGGCTATTATTTAAATAAGCGTATATTTAATTTTTTTTTTCTATATCTATAATATGCACACATTATAGACTTCAAAATTCGTAGCTAAGTAACTCAAAACTTATTATAACATAGCAATAAAGTTGACATTATACCTTTTTTTATATTAAAAAAATAAAAGTAGTAGCTTTATTTTTTTTTTTTAAGAAGACACAATAATTGCAATTTTTCATTACAAATCACCAATGATGCTTCAAGAATCAAGAGTAATGCGGGGAACACTTTGGGATATACGCGGTTTCTTTTCAGTGCAGGGGCCCATGGGCCATGGCTCATCATTCACGGTTATTTCGTTCGCTTTTGACTTATGAAGCCCACTTTCGAAAAATATGTATTCTTAAAAGAAAAGAAAAAGGGCATGGTTAACTCAAGAATTACAAGAGTCTTGTCTAGGCATTACGTTTTTTTTTTTTTTTTAAAGCAGGCATTATGTGCTTTTATATATATATAAATATATATATATATATATATATATATTTATATACAGGACATTATATATATATATATATATATATATATATATTGTGAACACTGTTTATATGCTTTAATAAATCAGCATAATATTATATAATATATGAGTCATGCTAATGAGTGTCCTTAGGGTAATGGTTAGCAATCTATTTTAAGAAAGTTTTAACACCATTTTTATCGAAAATGAAAAAAACTGTCAAAATATTAATAGTTTTTTTTTTCTTTTCCTATAAATTTCCTTTTAAAATAGATTATTAATCATTGTTTTAAAAGCATCCGTTATTCTGTTAGCATTTTTCATAATATATTAAAAAAAACTAAAAATCAATTAAGCATATAAACCAATATATGAAATTAAACTACCTTCTTCACCGCTCATGTTATAGACTTCGTTAATTGCTTTAAATTTGTGTGTTCCACCCCTCCTTTCCACTACCAACTATACATTTAGGCTGATTTGGTGAAGGTGGATCAGAAAGGGTCTAAATAATTGGTTTGGGTGGTATCTAGTACTTGACTATTATAATCTAACCCTCATATTTTAATGGAATTCAACCAATTAAATCTACGTTACAACACTTATTCACCTGCTGGCCTTTTGGCATGCGAATACGGACTATCCATGTGGAGTGCAAATATGATATTTTTTGATAATCGTGGAGTGCATGTATTATGCTAAAGAATAATTGCAATAATGCTCAATAATAATGCGCCGAAGACTTTAGGATCCACGCGGTTTCCTTTCCAAGCGGGGCCCCATCAGTTACGGTTATTTTA
The DNA here is from genome assembly GCA_032878915.1 of Castanopsis chinensis. Classification (NCBI taxonomy): domain Eukaryota; kingdom Viridiplantae; phylum Streptophyta; class Magnoliopsida; order Fagales; family Fagaceae; genus Castanopsis; species Castanopsis chinensis. The sequence goes on from JAVQMG010000091.1 coordinate 5,533,931, forward strand.
TTTCGTTGGCTTTTGACTTATAAAGCCATCGGTTATGTTTATGTGGGATTTAGGGTCTGTTTGGTTGTGTTGTTTAAACAATAGTTTTTGTTGTTTAAACAACACAATACGTATTTTTTAAAATATTTTTTCACTCACACGTATTTCTACAATACTTAAACAATGTTATTAAAATAACATTACCAAACAAGTCCTTAAAGATCTGAGTTATTCTTAAGCAAGAAAGAATGGAATTGTGTCATTGTTTGGCTGTTGGCAATTGCAATCTTGAGTTTAAGGGGCGAGTGGTGAATGTAGATTATTGAAAAAGTGGGCATATCAATAATAGATGTTTTGGAGAAATGTGGTTTCAAGGAAGATACAGACCAGACATTAATTGTACTGTGTACAAAAAAATGGTTCTGATTATTGAGATGGATTTGAGGATGATTTTAATGAGCTAATTCAGATTAGCTTTTTCATTTTGGATTTTGCTGGCTTAATAAAAAGCTTTGTTTATGCTCATTTTTTTAGTAAGAAACTTAAGCTCAAGCTCAACTATAGACACGATTATTAAACGAGTTAAGCTCAAACATAATAATGTATTTGTGAACAAACTCGTGAGCATGAGTGCTCAATTAATTATATGTAACATTATATATTTATATGTATAATTGTTTAATAATATATTTATATAAACTTGAAATTAGATTGTATAAGTTAGTAAATTTGTTTATATAATATAAAATTATTCTTTATAGTTTATTCATAATATGAACAATTCATCCATATTCAAAATTCATAAATTTGTGAAGGGGTAAAACATTTTAGTCATGATTTTACTATATTTAGGAAAAGAATAAGTTAATAATTAGCTCGTGAACAAGCTCGAGCTTGCTCAACAAGTAAATGAACTAAGATCGAACATGTAATCTTATTAATTTGGTGGTAAAATTGAGCTCAACATGTGTTTGAAATAAAATTATATGAATAAGCCTAAATTTTTAATACATGGATTGGCTTGGCTTGACTTGACTTTTTTACAGCCCTAGATTTAGAGGAGATGACGATGATTATGGCCTTGGGTATTTTCCTCAATAAATTTCCTAAAAAAAAAAAAGGTTAGGTGTGTTTGTTAGGTAGACTCCTCTAAGTCAAGTGATGGCCCTCCCAATGTGGAATGCATGGATAGGAATTACCTAATATTTCATTGTGTAGTTTAAATCAATGCTAAGTTGCTAACAATAATACAAGAAGCCAAAACGTTGTGACAGCTTGAAATTTTTGGCTTAAAAATATGTTATCTGTAGAATTATCAATTATGGCATGTCCCACCCACTCAATTTTCAGCTTTATTTAAGTATAAAAATGTTTGTTTAATACATACCGCATTATTATGTCATAGCAAGAGCTTCTTCTTCTTTTTTTGGCTGAATTCATAGCAAGAGCTTCAATAATGCAAGGAAACACTTTCCACATAGTTTGCTTTTTTTTGGTGCAGATGGTTCCTAATTGGCTCGGCATTTGATGCAAGTTCAGGGAAAAACATAGGAATACCATCTTTTGACTCGCTGACCTTATCTATTCTTGCTTTCTCCTTTGCTTTCATTATTTGGATGTTAGATTTTTGACATTATATTTGCTTTTATATTTGGAGGTCTTATAAAATTCAAAAAAAAGTTCTATTATTAGATTCATGATGAATCAGTGTATATAAAGAAAAAGAAAAGAAGAACCATTTTTTGTACAAAAAAAAAAAAAAATGAATTGATATTTGAGGGGAGGGATTTAAATCCTAAATGCCTTTGCCGAAAATAACAAAAAGTGTTAATTGAGTTATAATACTCTTGAATTTGAAATATTATTAAAAGTATGAATAATTGAGAGAGGAGAAATTGAGACATATCAAGTTAACACTTGTCGATAAGAAGGAGCCTACTTTGTTTACAACATTATGCCTTGTAAGTATATGTTATTGGCATGCATGGTAGTACCTAGGTTATAAACGAGCTACATTGACAAGTATAAAAAGTTCACAATTTTTCTTTTGATTTCATTTTGAATAAGAGCTAAACTTGACTTGTTTACAAGTTATATTACTTTATTAACTCAATTTTTTAATTTCCCTCTCCATATAGTAAAAACTACGACTAAATTTTTTTTATCCTTAACAAATCCATGGTAGTAATTAATAAATTATATTATCAGAGTTTATTAGACAGGATAATTTTCGTTTATGAAAAATTTGATTCAACAATCTTATCTTACAAACTTATCCATAAATTTGACTACAAAATAGACTATTTTTATTACTGATAAATTTAAAACAACATTTTAATAATATATAAATTTATTTACAAACATACATATAATCTAATCTCAACTTTATATAAGCTTATTTTTATAGGGTCTTGTTAACAGGTGCTGCACAACACCCGTTAATGTGGTATAAAATTACAATAAAATACTCATGTTTTATGGAGAGCAAAAAAAAGTTGAATATGTGTTAGATGTGTGTAAGCTTTTATTGAAAACTTAAGTTATATTGCAACTAGACTAAAATGCCCTTTAACTTTTTCCAATACTTTCGTCTAACCGATTGGCTTTATGCCTTTATCTTAGGAGTCACTAACTTTTATTTATTTTTTGTCTTTCTAGAGGAGTAGAGATTCCCATTTCTTTTTTTTTTTTTTTTTTTTTTTTTTAAGGGCAATGCTAGGCTCCCATTATTTTTAAAACAGAAATATAATGAAAACAGTTTTTTCATAACAAATTTTATAATATTTTTAAAGTAGTCAATTAGATGTGACAAATTCAATTATTCATGAAATTGAAAAGAAAAAAAAGGAATATATACATATATATATAAAGTATATTACAAAACAAAAATGAAAAAAATTTTGTTATATATGTTGGGAAAAGTAAATATTAAAAGCAAAAAAATGAGACTATTTGTCTAATTTTTTTTTAGGCTAAAATGCAAAACTTACCCTCTAAATTTCTCTAGAATTTATTTCGGTCTTCTAACTTTCCTTTCTTTCATTTTAATTCTCTAAATTTCAAATTTATTCAATTAAAAACTTTCCATCAAATTTTGTTAAAATTTTTGAAAAAAAATTGGAAAGATAGGATTTTGGTAGGCCAGGGAAAAAAACACCTGGGCCCTACCAAAATTTCCCTCCACTCCCCCTCCCAACCAAAGACCTCTCTCACCTATTTTCACTCTTTTTTTTTTTTTTTTTTCATCCTGCTTATTTAACTTCCAATCAAATGTGGCCTAAAAGCCTTTGTTTGCCATACATTGTGAATTTTGGGCTTGAATTTCCACAAAGATTAAGTGCACATTTGGGGTGCACTTATAAACCAATTTATTGCTTATTTTTCCTACTATTTTTATGGGTCCCACATGAGTCACAATAGGGGAGAGGGGATTTAAACCCCAAATGTCATGAACATACTAGGAAATGTTGTGAAAGTCAGAATCCTACATAAGATTATGGGAGGTCGGTGGAATTGTGGTTAATAAGTGACACACAATAGCTAAGCTCAAGAGAATACAGCTGAGTTTGGATATAGCTTATAAGTTTGCATTTTCACGTTTCATGTTTCAGTTTTTTTTTTTTTTTTTTTTGCTTTGCCGCGTTTCAAACCTGAGGGGACAAAACACTGTGCGCATACTGTGCGCGTACTGTGCGCACTGTTCGCATACTTTTTTAGCAATTTTTTTATAAAAAATAGGTCTCGCATTACTATTCACACATTTAAAAATTATTTTGCTACAGTGTTTTCAGTTTTCAGTTGTCAACAATAAGCTTTATCCAAACGGACCCTACAATTATCTCATTTCTAACAACTATAGGGAATAAGTTTGTAATTGAAAGTGAAATTTGTTTTTGATATTTTTAGTTTACATAGAGGTATTTTCAACACTTCAACATTGTTTAAGGTCCATTGGATTATTTCTATCCATTAGGTTGAGTGGGATTTTGTTTTTTAAACCAACCTAAAGTAAATTTGGGTTTTTAGTAGGATCTTTCATGAATGTAGGATCAGTTAGATTTTACCGATCCTACTTGCAATCCTGAAAAATGCATGATCTTAGTTGTCTTACTAATGTAGCCCTATTTTAGGAAGCAAAATTAAAAGGCCCCAAAAATATTAGTAAAACCATTGACTACATTTTTTTTTAGAGATAATTACAACATGCTGCTAACCATACAACTCGAACCCTTTCTCCCCTAAACTCCTAAGCACTTTGTACATAGGAGGCGTCAATTCAGCTACAAGGCCTTTGTCACATGTTTTTACTCCTTCACAAATCAATGAATTTTACTATGAATAGAAATATAGAATCATTAATTATAATTAACTATAAATCTTTTGTCATGTTTTTTGAGTTTGTTCATAGACATATTATTATGTTTGAACTTAGCTCATTTAATAGTCAAGCTTTAATTTGGCTTAATTTTAGTTTATTTGTTAAACAAATGAACATAAATAAGAGAAAATGCAAGATTCTTTTTCCTAGTTACAATCGAAAGACAAAGTAAAAGAAATATATAGAAAGGATGTAATCTAAGTCCTAAGTTGTGTCAAGTTCGAATTGATAATTTTTTCAATTCATCTGACCCAAAGCAACCCACCATATTTTTAAGTTTATTTTGTTACCCTTATTTTAATTTTAAGTTTGATTTATTTTTGAGAATTGGTTTTGATGAATCTAGAAATTTGGAATATATTTAGGCACATCATGTGAATTGTAATAATATATATATATATATATATATATATATTGAAAAAAGAGTGCTTAAATAGTTAATGGAATTCCAAACTTTACAAGAGATTAAACATATATAAGTATAACCACTCGGCCCAATCCAACCAGAGCCATGTATGTTTATAAGAGATTAAATATATATAAGTTTATTTTGAAAATTTTTTTTTTTTACTATGCCACTAAATTTATCTATGTACTCTTTTTTTTTTTTAGATACATTTTTTTTTTTATGTTCCATCTCATGAATATTTGAATTTTGGAGTTCTATTTCTTTGTTAAACGGTTATTTTTTGGAGGCTAAAGCATAATAATAATAATAATAATAATAATAATAATAATAATAATAATAATAATAATAATAATAATAATAATAATAAATGGTTGACATTACCTCATATTTGCGCCTAACACATATGTTGTAGCTGTGTAGGAAAGGCAGGGAAAAAATCAAAAGATAAGGATGAATGAAAAACCAAAGGATAGGGGAGGGATAAAAAAGAGATGGTAAAAATGGTTGAAAGGGTATTTAAGTAAAAGTATGCAACATTTGTTGTTTTCTATGCCACCTGACACACATCATTAAGGTGGTGTTGTTTTTCTTGATTTCCCAATTAAAGTAGGACTATTTTAGTAAAAATAGGCCCACTTAAATAGTGCCATGCAGACTTAACGGGTGTTGTCCAGCACCCATTAACAAAAGCCTAAATCTTATTAAGTATGAATTATTGAGAGAAAAGAAAGAATGAGACATCAAGCTAACACTTGTGGATGAGGCGAAGCTTTTTTTTTTTTTAACAACATTGTGCTTCATCAATATGTGTTATTGTCATGCATGGTAGCACCTAGGGTTATAAACGAGTTAAATAGACAAAGATTAAATGCTCATGATTATATTTAGATTTTATTTCAAATACAAGCCAAGCTTGGACTCATCATCAGATGAGATTATATGTGGAACTTTGGTTCTTTTTTTCTTTTTCTTTTTTTTGTTGAAAATGCTTGAATTTGTTTACAAGATACTTGATTAACTCATTCTTTTTTCATGTATAGTTAACATTGCAACTAAATTTTTTTTACCCTTTACAAATCCATGCTAATAATTAATAAATTATAGCTAAAAATAAATATTATGAGTTTATTAAATAGAATGATTTTAGTTTATGAAAAAATTAATTCACCGACCTTATAATGTCAAAACTATCAATAAATAGACTATTTCTAATCTCAAAGTTATATAAACTTTTTATATATTTCTTAAGGGACATTTGGATGGCTGGATTAATCGACTTGAAAGACGTGATACAAGAGGTCCCAAGTTTCATTTGTCATACTATTTGTTTAGAGGGTTTTTAGGATATCTTATGGGCAAAGATTGTAGTAGTCTAGCCAAAGACTATGACATCACTTCTTTATTTCAAAAAGAAAAAAAAAAAAAAAATATATATATATATATATATATGTGGCAAAAACCACATTTTCGTCTCTATATTTTCACACAATTCCCACTTTGGTCCCTATTTTTTATTTTCACCGCTTTTAATCCTTATTTAGAAAAACGTCATCCATTTTAGTCCTTTCCGTTAGTGCCCCCCTAACGGCAAAGTCCTACGTGGTAAATGGAACTATTAAAATAATAATAAAAAATTTTATTTTGGCATTAAAAAATGCCACGTCAGCATCTAAATTAAAAACATTATTTTATTAGTTTTAACTAAATAAAAAAATAAAAAATAAAAAATAAAAACCAAAAATCACATTAATTGAGATCTAAGTGTGTCTTGAACAAAAACAATAATAACACAAATCCAGATCTAAGAACAAAAAATTAAAATACAAAAATTACAAACCCTGAAAATAAGAACATAAAATTAATCCACAGATCCACATAAAATTAAACATACTTAGATCTAGCTTTGTAGTGGGGGCTTCTTCTTTTACTGTTGAAATCCAAGGGGGACTTTGTTGGGACTTTCTGACTAATCATTAAGGGTCGGGCTCTGCATTTTTGGGTTGTTAGATCGAAACCTCGCAGGCCCTCTTTATTATTTCTTTCTTAGTTCTCTGATTTGTGTTTCTGAAGCTCAAAAATCTTAACTTTCTGAAGAAATTTCTAGGTTTTTGCTTTCCACACTTTACCTTCTCTACAAAATACAAATCCTATCATCTCAGCTAGTTTTTTCATCTTTGTGTCCTGGGGTTTCTTTATTTACCAATGCTACTTCTTTTCTGGTATCTAGTAGTTTCCACTTAAACATTTCTTGGTTTTCTAGAGCTACAAATCTAGCAGTTATAGAAAAAGTTGGCCTTTTTGCTTTCGTTTTCTTCTGTTTTTGGAATTTCTTGGGTTGTGTAGGTGTTTAGGTTAGCTTGTTCGTTTCAAAGTCTGAGTCTTTGAAGCCCCCAGTATGAGTGATTTCAGGCTCTATTTTCTTCTGTGTCGGCACTAATTTCTCATGGCTCTGTTGGGTCTTCGAGTTTCTTGTAACTACCAGCAGGCAATGCTAGCATTGTTGAGAATGAAACACCAACTCAGTTTGTTGTCGTTGTTGTTGCTATTGCTAGCTATGATCCCAGCTGTTGTGAGATCTTTGAGTCCATCATTAATTTTCTGTTCTTATTTTCTAGGTTTGTGATTTTTGGATTTTAATTTTGTGTTCTTAGATCTGGGTTTGTGTTCTTGTTATTCTTGTGCAAGATGCACTTAGATTTCAATTAATGTGACTTTTGGTTTTCATTTCTGTTTTTAATTTTTTTATTTAGTTAATTTTTTTTTTTAATTTAGATACTGACGTGGCATTTTTTAATGCCAAAATAAAATTTAGTATTATTATTTTAATAGTTCATTCTGCCACGTAGGATTTTGCCATTAGGACACTGACAGAAAGGACTAAAATGGATGTCGTTTTTTTAAATAGGGACTAAAAGCGGTAAAAATAAAAGATAAGGACCAAAGTGGGAATTGCGTGAAAATGTTGGGACAAAAATATGGTTTTCGCCTATATATGTATATATAAATATGTAGGTTCAAGTTACACTGTAACTCTTGTAAAGTTATACATTTTTTATACCGTAAATTTCTAAGAGATCTAACGGTTAAAAAAACATTATTAAATGTTATTGCTTTCTACTTTATTACCTAATTAATACTAGCATTCTCTCTCCTTATTTATTATTGCTTTCCACTTGATCCAAAACTTCAAATTTGTGCGTATCATCTGCTAAAGCAAAATATCATTTTTTTTTTCTTTTTTCTTTTTTGAATTGCAAGCTAAACTATCAGCGTTTTAACTATTAACAAAAACATATAAACAAAAAAAACAATATATGAATAAAACATCAATACAGCTTTCCCAAAAAGTTTTTATTAGATGGTAGAAGAAGCAATTCAAATCTAAAAACATACGTTAAGCTTGAACATTTACCATAAATTATAAATTATTCGAAATAATGTCTTCTATTAATCTTTGTTTATCTTTTGTAAGAAAATAATTTTATATTATATGAAGGACCAAAGCATGGTCAAGATAATAATTTTTCATCATCGTTGCATTTGCAATGCGAAGAAAGCGTTTTTATTCACTAAAAGATGCTAATTAAGAAGTATGTCAAAATGGAGGTAAATGCCACTGAGGAAACTCCTGAGGCCTCACAACATGTTGTCATTCTAAGCATGTTGTAAAGTTTTTTGTTTCTAGACATGAACAAACGTTTGTGTATATATTTTTGTTAACAACCAGTTTGTGATATTGTTGGCTGTGGCTGTTTAAGGGCAGTTTAGAATGTAAAAAATATACTCTTGTATATATTTTGTGATGTACAAAATATATGTACTATATTGTATTGGGAGCTTGTTTATTTTGGCAATATTGTTTTGGGAACTTGTTTATGGAACTGGTGATGTTAGGATGTAAAAAATTCCTAAGTTGTGTTGTGTTGTGTTGGAAACTTGTTTATGGAACTTGTGATGTTGGGAACTTGTGATGTTAGGATGTGAAAAATTCCTAAGTTGTGCTGTGTTGTGTTATGTTGTGTTGGGAACTTGTATAAGGAACTTGTGATGTTCGGATGTAAAAAATTCCTAAATTGTGTTATGTTGGGAACTTGTTTATGGAACTTGTGATGTTGGGAACTTGTTTATGGAACTTGTGATGTTGGGATGTAAAAAATTCTTAAGTTGTGTTGTGTTATATTGGGAACTTGTATATGGAACTTCTGATAGATGGGATGTAAAAAATTCCAAAGTTGTGATTGCAGGGAGGAAAAAAATAAAACAAAAGCTATAGCCTTGTTTTAAAAATGCGGCTATAGTTTCTACGAATGTGGGAGGCTTTGCCCAGTAAACGCAGCTAAAAGAGGGTCTATAGTCGAGTTTTTTTTTTTATAAACGCAACTATAGGTCTCAACCTATAGCCACCTTTCTTAAACGCAGCTCAAAGAGGGTCTATAGCCGCGTTTCTGATTAAACGCGGCTATAGATCCAGGTTTATAGCCGTGGTTATAAAAACCCGGCTATACACCCGCAGGGGTTATTGCTGCGCACCATAGACCTGGTTTGTAAACGCGGCTATATCCTATAGCCGCGTTTTTGGGGTCTATAGCCGCGTTTTTGAAACGCGACTATAGATCGCTTTTTTGTAGTGAACTTTTAAACTATCAGCTCTTCTTTCTTGTTGAAATAAAAAACAATAGATTACTTTTAAATTCAATTGTATATATCATTGTATAAATTTAATTTCATCATCAAATATCTATTTAATTTCTCTTTTAGGATGAATCATTTGACAAGTAGGTTGTTGAAAATGGCTAATGCCCTTTAATCAAGTGAAAAACTATAAATAAGAAGAGAGACAAAGGAGAAAAACAATAACATTTAATGATGTTTTTTTAAACCGTTAGATCTCTTAAAAATCTATGATGTAAAAAAGGTATAACTTTACAAGAGTTACACCAGGTGTAACTTCAACCCATCTCTCTCTCTCTCTCTCTCTCTCTCTCTCTCTCTCTCTATATATATATATATATACACACATACACACACACACACACACACAAGATTTTAAAAGGCTTTTATTTAACCAAATGTACATATATTTAATTTTCTATATCTATAATATGCACACATTATGCATTTCAAATTGTTGCTAAGTAACTCAAAAAATTGTTATAGCATAACAAAGTTAACAAAAGTAAAGGTTTAGTAGGTTACTCTTCACATCTTCACATAGTAGTACTACATCCCCCCTCTCACTGGTTTAAATGCTTACTGTATCTTCCATTCTTCCTTCCACCTCCAATCCACAATTAGAGTGGAAAATGAAAATAGAATAATTATTTCTTTTAAATCAACAACGAGGTTTTGCCCCAGGCGGTACAAAGAAAAAGAGTGATATTTTAACTATTACAAACTTTACTATGTATTCCTTTTTTTTTTTTTTTGAATAAATATATCAAAATATAAATCATAAATAAAAAATAATTTATTATGTTATTTGTGTGAGACCAATTACAGTTATTGACACACTGGTTTGTAAGACTTTTATAGTAAAATTAATCGCTAACTCGTGCAATGCACGGGAGCTTAAATTGATTATGAAACTATACAATTGCATAAATTGCTCCTATCTTACTTGAATTTGTGTTACAATTTGATGAAGAAGTCAAAACTTAAAATATTCACAAATCAGAAGATTCATTGCCTAGGAATTGCTGAAAAAAAAAACAAAATATATATAGCTACACAATAGAGAAATATAAGAGAAATATTAGTTATCTTCAAAAAAATTACCTGTGGTATAGTTGTTGAAATCTACCAAACATGTTTAGATATTGCTAAAACTAATGAAAAATTCAGATGTTAAAACTTCTAAAATGCCAAAAAAATAATAATTTTAAAAAGTTAGAAGATTCTAAGCCTAGAATGATTGAAACAATAGAAAAAATATATATGACTACAGTCATTACACACAAAAGAGAAATATAAGAGAAAGATGCCGTTGAAATATGCCAGACGGTTTCAAATAGCGCAAAAAATAAACCCAAAAATTCAAATGAAACTAAAGAATTAGAAAATTTGGCGCCTAAAAATTATTGAAGCAAAAGATAAACAAAAAAAAATATATGTAACTACACATAGAGAAATTTAAAAGAAAGATATTCTACCTTCAAAAGAATAACCATTGCTATAATTGTTAAAATCTACAAGAAAATTTCAAATGTTACAAAAAATTAACCAAAATGTCAGTAGTTAAAACACAATGGAATTATTTAGATGAAACAATCTATTAATGGGTTGAACCTAGCACCAATTTTAACCCTAGGATAATAGCTTGTTGTTGAGACTTGAAATCGAAACTATATATATAATGCGACTTCTTTTTCTTCCTCACCAATCAAGTAGTCACCACTAAGAGCCATCTATGCTAGTGCCAATAATTTCTCCACCAAGCGGTTAGTCTCCCAAAGTTCTAATATATCATGATCTTTTAACATTCGAAGAGTTCAATTATTATATATACATAATTTAAAAAAAAAAAAAAAAACTCTTTCAATTTGTTTAATAATATGATTCAGATTTTGATATTGGTTTCGATTTGGTTTGTTTTTACCCTTTCAATATTAGGGTTTCAAAAAAGTGGTTTTCGAAGTAGCATCCAATTTTTAGTTACATCTTTAGTAAAAAACCTGATTATATACATTCTCCGTTTGGATATATTCCCCCTCCAAAAAAAAAAAAAAAAACTTTTGATATATATATGATATTGATGTAGAGTTTAAGAATTTTAAGGTGGTTCATTTTTACTTGGATTCCTTTTAAGTGGAGAATGTATATATATACACGGTTAGTTGGTGTATTTTTTTTTATTTTTTATTTTTATGAAGTTTTATGTTCTTTAAAACACTACTTTGATTGATACAATTTGTGTTTTTTTTTTTTTTTTTCAATCTAATTGAAGAAATTAAAAAATAAAATAAATTATAATGAGGTGTAAAAAATTTAAATAATTTTGTCTTAAAAAGATAATAATAATGTGGCAAATTCTGGAAATGTCAACAAAAAGTCAAAGGTTTCTGCTTAAGTTTGAGTTCGAGTTTAAATTGGATTTGTTAGAGAGATAGAGTTTCACTTCTTGTTAAGTTTGAATTAAATAAAAATAATTTTATTTAAAAAAATGATAATGATGAGTTTGAGTTTAAGTTTGATTTGTTAGAGAGATAGAGTTTCACTCCTTATTAAGTTTGGATTAAACAAAAATAATTTTATTTAAATAAAATGATAATTTTATTTAAATATTAATGATAATGATGAGTTTGAGTTTAAGTTGGACTTGTTAGAAAGATAGAGTTTCACTCCTTGTTAAGTATGGACTAAGCAAAAAAATGTTTATTTAAATAAAATGATAATTTTATTTAAATATTGTGCTGATGTGGAAAATTGTGAGAGTTTCAGACGATTCGATTTATATATATATATATATATATATATATATTACTAATTACATTAGGATTTTTCACAAAAAAAGAAAAAGAAAGAAAAAACATGCGTAAAATGTTTCATTATATTAAATACTAGTCGCTAACTTGTGCTATGCACGAGAACTTACTTATTTGTGAGGTAAACAAAAATAATTTTATAAAATCTTAAATTGATTAAGAAATTACATCATTGCATGATTTGCTTTTGTATGATTTCAATTTGTGTTACAATTTGATGAAGAAATCATTGCTTGAACATGCAATGGCTTACAAATAATTTGTAAGACAATTTTAGATACTACAAAAAAATAACTCAAAAATTCAAATATTAAAACTTCTAAAAGACCAAAAAATATTAAAGAGTCAAATGATTTATTGCTTAGAAATTATTGAAACAAAATATATATATATATATATATATATGACTAAACAATAGATAAATATAAAAGAATAATGAGTTATATTCAAAAGAATAATTTTAATTATTGGAAGTTTTTTTTGTCTTGTAAAAAATGGCTAAAGAGAGTTTGGTGGTTCATGTACGAAAATTACTTTTTAAAAAATACATGAAAAACCATAAAATATATATTTTTTTTTAACAAAGTAGAAGAGAAGAAATTAACATAAAAAAAGCTCAAACCTCTACTTGGCTTTAAAAAAAAAAAATTGGGGTTTGCATTGTTTTTATAGTTTTTACAATTAACCTCACAATATTTGAGTTTAAATTGGACTTATTAGAGAGATAGAGTTTTACTCTTTATTAAGTTTGGACTAAAAAAAAAAAAAAAATAGTTAAAAAAATAATAAGTTGGACTTGTTAGATATATATATATATATATATATATATATAGATAAAGTCTTTATGAAAGATAGATTATCTCCATTAGGAGACTTAGAGTGCACTGCCTCGAGTTTATCCTAATTATTTAACTATTATATATTTTGATTTATTTTATTTAATTATAATAAGAGTGATAGGTCCATCTACAAAGAATCTATTTGTGAAAAGCTACGTAACTTGCTCATTAAAATAGCATACCAGAAATTCTTATGATTGAGAAATACTTCTCCAAAACAAATTTACTTAACAACAAATGAGAATTCTATTCTAGCGCCAAAACAGAGGGCATATACAGTAATACTTTTTATTTTTTATTTTTTATTATTACTACAGTAATACTTTAATCTTTCTTGAGATTAGTTTATAACTTTATCTAAATATTTCTTCAATTACTTTCATAAATCATAATGACTCAAGATCTCCTAGTAATATGTTGAAACTTAAGTGTCAAGCTCAAAAAATTGGATTTGTATCTTAAGATTAGTTGTATTACGAGATTTAAAAATATTGATCGATTGAGTACTTGGAGAAAAACTAATGGTGCCTTGGGTGATTTTTTGGATTTTGGTTCCTCTATTAGTTGTTGCCTTTATGAAAATTTATATCGAGTGTAAATTTGAAAAATGCTATTAATATAATTATAAAATTCTTACAAATTGATATGTTAGTGAATATAGTTAGTGTCATTATTAACAAAATATATTACTATTTTGTCACTTCAACTTATAAAATTTATATAATAATGGTTAGGTTTTAAAACATTATTCTTAATTATTTGTTGGACTACACTTCCATGAAACATGTCAGGTCATTTAGAAACGTGACCCTTGCTTAGGAGGTGGTACTCTGCCATTTCAGTCCCCTAAAAATTGTCATTTTTTATTTTAAATAAAAAAATCTTTTAAAGTGTTTTATAATGTTAAAAATTTGAAATGAAGTCGTTTTGAAGGAGTAAACATAAACTTTTTAATGGTGATAGATAAAAGGACTAAAATTCACGATGTTATCGAAATTAATATATTAAAATGATAATTTTAAAATCTAATGGACTAAAATGAGAGCGGTTAGAGAATGTAATGTGTATTTTTATAAAGATAAATTATATAAAATGGCTAGTTAAAAGTATTTTTCTCAAAGAAATTCTTTTTAGAAACATGAGGTTCTAAGTTCTTAAAACACGAAGGCATACTTTGTATTAAAATTTCCCTTGGTCATTGTTTGCAATTAAAACTTAAATTAAAGGTATGAACTTCGAAACTTGATCTATTTATTTATCTATAACATATTATAAAAGTTGAATTTGAAAATTGGTGGATGAATGCTATAATTACATTTACTCATTTTTGAAACATAATACATTAATATATGGCAACTTCCTATATTTAATTGGTATGATATTCATAAATAATGCTACATGTCAAAAAAATTATTTGTACAGGTCAATATGCTTGTAGTAATACTAGACTCGTGACATATAATTTAAAATTGTATAGGCCGTACTGCCCTAGACCCTAAGGATGAGCAATTACTAGTCCCTAAAGGTATGTTTGGTTGGATGGATTTTAGGGAGGATGAAAAAAAAAAAAAAAAAGTAGAAAATAGGAGAGAAAATGAGTGGGAAGAGTGTTTGGTTGAGAGGGGGAGGAGGAGAGAAATGTGGTGGGGCACAACTGTTTTCTCTCTAAGCTCACCAAAATTCAATCTCTCCAAAATGCAGAGAAAATGAGGAAGTTGTGTGTTGGACAAAATTGCCCTTCTCCATCCAATAGCTAACTTTTTTTTTTTTTTTTTTGCTTGGATAAAATTTCTTCTAGTTTGCACAGTACATTCGTATTGGTTTGGTTTTTGTTTTGGTTTTGATTTTTTTATTTTTGGTGGATAAAATTTTGCACAGTACACGTTGGTTCTTTTTATTTGTTTTTATCTATTTCTTTAATATCCTTTTAGCATTTGCTTATTTTATAAATAAATAAAAAAATTAAAATGTCCATACAAATTTATATCAACTTTATTTTTCATCCTCTCATTTTTTTATCTCGGCCAAACAAAAAATTTTCCATCTCTTCACTTTTCCACCCCTCCATCTCGTCTATCCTCCCAACCAATGGACCCTAAAAGACTGACACTCCATATAGTGTTTCATTTGCTTTTGATGCAAGTTGGGGAAAAAAAGCACAGTATTTGTGTCTGCTTTCCTATCTTTTGGGGCAGTTGGCTTATCTATTCTTGCTTTCTCATTATTTTTTGTGGTGTTGGGGGGGGGGGGGGGAACCAATGGACCCTAAAAGACTGACACTCCATATAGTGTTTCATTTGCTTTTGATGCAAGTTGGGGAAAAAAAGCACAGTATTTGTGTCTGCTTTCCTATCTTTTGGGGCAGTTGGCTTATCTATTCTTGCTTTCTCATTATTTTTTGTGGTGTTGGGGGGGGGGGGGGGGGGGGGGGGGGCAACCAATGGACCCTAAAAGACTGACACTCCATATAGTGTTTCATTTGCTTTTGATGCAAGTTGGGGAAAAAAAGCACAGTATTTGTGTCTGCTTTCCTATCTTTTGGGGCAGTTGGCTTATCTATTCTTGCTTTCTCATTATTTTTTGTGGTGTTGTGGGGGGGGGGGGGGGGGGGGGGGGGGTGGTTGGACATGGTATTTTGTCTGCTTTACTATCTTTTGGAGGTCTTACAAAATAATAAAATTACAAACTATTTAACTAACTCATTTTATATATATATATATATATATATACATATTAAACATTGCAACAAACTTTTACCCTTAAAATTAATGCTAGGAATTAATAAAGTATAGTTAAAATTATGTTGTCTAAGTTAGTTAGGTAAAATGATTTTAGTTTATGAAAAATTTGATTCACCGACCTTTTATTGTTTTAAGTGGCCGTGTGGTTTGACGTCAAAATCTCACAACATAATGATCAATGTTGGAAAGTCAAATCCTCCATTGACCACCATCTCGTTCACTGCCGGTAGCACCATTAGGCGGTCTGAATGGCTTGGCTTACGCGGACTTGTTGGTCCAAATCAAGTTTTGAACAGCCTCAACATATATAGAAAACACTAAAATTGTTATTAGTCCTACTGCAAAAGGGTTTATAAAATAATATGACATTACATGTGAAATACTAAAGTTACTATTAGTCTTAATGCAAAAAGGTTTATAAACTAATACGGCATTACATGTGATTAGTATCGCATCAATATAATAGATCATTTTTTCATTAACTTTTTATTTGGTATTTAGAAGTAGATGATTTTTTTTTAAAGTCAACATCTCAATTTATAAGATTTACATAATATAATCTATAAATTATTTTTCTATTTAAAAAAAATGAAAAAACAGTATAAATTATTTTAAAATATAAAATGAAAAAAAAATTATAAATTATAGAAAAAAGTATATTGTAGGGGTGTGAGGCCCAGCAATATATATATATATATATATATATATATATATATGTATATATTGGGCTGGGGGCCCAATCCGAGGACATAAAGTAGTCCGAGGAGGAGTGAACATTATCAGGGGAGTCCGTGTTAGCAAATGAAAAAGTTAGTTTTGATCATAAGGTCCATGAGGGTGGTCCGAGAATGAATGCCTCCTCAACTGAGCAAAGCAGAGCCTGAAGGGGTGGTTTGCCATCCAAGACAACGTTCTAAGAAATTCTATTGATATGGATAAGCATCACAGAAACGCAGTATAGAGGGAAGTCCTAAAATATCTAATTTGAAAGCTGTTACCACCGCATTGAATGCTCTATAGCTAACTCTCTGGCTGCATTAATGAGGAAGTGATACCTGAACAGTAATTTTCAGCCTTACAACTATTACCAGATACTTTAGGAAGGTGCTAATGGGATAAGGATCAACACCAGAAATTTACTTTACACGTGGAGGGTAGAGATGAAGGAAGGAGAAGAGTATAAAACAGAAAGAAACCCTAAAGGAAAGGGACCGGGAATTGAGAGAGAAAGATTGTAGTAATAAGAACTGTACTTGTAATCAACTTAAAGAATGATATACAAGAACTGATCTCCTCAGACTGTATCGAGGACAATTTTCTTTAGATAAAACCAGTCTATCTTCATTTTCTTGTTATCTGGATCCACTTTACTTATTGTCTAACTCATTGAAGCCTAATTTTTCAACCCACTCTCTATAAATTCATTGTATTGAGCTCTTTGGGTCTAAGTTCATCCATCATTTGGGTTTGGGAGCCAAATTGCGTCCTTACATATATAAATAAATTTATAATTTTCATTGTATTATTCTATCATAACATGTTGGATTTGGACTACACTTCTCAGCTTTATCAAGAAACGTGACCCTTGATTAGGCCATCAATTTCCAGCACTAATTGAGGAAAAAGCATGAAGGCAAAACTTAAAGTTACCGGATAGCACCGAGTCCTATTGTTTTTGTTTTTATTTTAATTTTTGGATAAATTTATGGTTACAATCGATAAAGAATGGAATTGTGTTATTGTTTGGCTGTTGCAATCTTGAGTTTAATGGGCAAGTGGTGAATGTATATTATTGAAAAAGTGGGCATATCAATAGTAGATGTTTTGTAGAAATGTGGCTTCTGAAGATGGAAGGTGGTTTCAGGTAAGATATAGATGAGACATCGTATTGTCTAAAAAAAAAAATGGTTATGAGAGTTGAGATGGATTTGAGGATGATTTTAATGAGCTAATTCATATTAGTTTTTTCATTTTGGATTTCGTTGGTGCGATAAAAAGCTTGTTTATGTTCACTTGTTTAGTAAACAAGTCAAGCTCAATCCTATCTATAAGCACGATTATTAAACGAGTTAAGCTCAAACATAATAATATGTATGTGAACAAACTCATAAACATGAAACCTCTATTTCACTATACATTTATATGTATACTTGTCTAATAATATATTTATATAAACTTGAAATAAGATTGTATAAATTTGCAAATTTGTTCATGTAATATAAAATTATTATTTATAGTTTATTCGTAATATGATTAATTCATATGTATTCAAAATTCATAAATTTGTGAAGAGGTAAAACATTTTAGTCATAGTTTTACTATATATAGGAAAGGAATAAGTTAATAAGTAGTTCATGAACAAGCTCAAGTTTGCTCGACAAGTAAATGAACCAAGATTGAACATGTAATCTTATTTGGTGGTGAACTTGAGCTCAAAACGTGTTTGAAATAAAATTAAATGAATAAGCCTGAACTTTTAATACATGGCTTGGTTCAGCTTGACTTGTTTATAATCCTAGGTTTAGAGGAGATGGCAATGATTGTTGCCTCAGTTCTTTTTCTTAATAAATTTCCTTAAAAAAATGATTAGGTGTAATTATTAGGTAGACTCCTCTCCGTCAAGTGATGGCCCCCCAATATGCAATGCATAGAGATAAGATCCACTCATCATGTTGAAGGGGAAGAGGCACAGACCTAATAATTTCTTGTGCAACTTAAATCAATGCTAACAATAATGCAAGAAGCCAAAACGTTGTGATAGCTCCATTTTCCTTCATAATTCCTTAAAAAAGATCTGTTTTCTATAGAATTATCAATTATGGCATGTCTTACCCACTCAATTTTCAGCTTTAGTTGAGTAGAAAAATATTTGTTTAATACATACCGCATTATTATGTCATAGCAAGAGCTTTAATAATGCAGGGAAACACTTTCCACATAGTTTGCTTTTGGTGCTGAGGGACCCTAATTAATGTTTTGTCTGCATTTGATGCTAGTTTGGGAGAAAACATAGAAATTCCATCTTTTGACTCACTAGCCTTATCTATTATTGCTTTCTCTTTCCCTTTCATTATTTGGATGTGTCTTTCAAATAAAAAAGGTAATTAGGTTCTTGACATTACTTTTGCTTTTACTTTTGGAGAAGGTCTTATAAAATTCAAAAAAGGTTCTATTATTAGATTCTTGATGAATTATTGTATACAAAGAAAATAAAAAGAAAAACCATTTTTTTTTAATAAATAATTTGATAGTTGAAGGGGAGAAATTTGAATTTTAAATGACATTAAGTATCAATTGAGTTATTATCTCTTGAATTTGAAATATTATTAAGAGGATGAATAATTGAGAGAGGAGAAATTGAGACATAAGCTAACACTTGTAGGGAAAATTATTAAATACTTCGGAAGTACCATAAATGCGTACTCCCTCATTTCACATGAATTGTGGGTCCCATCATAAATTTAATTAGTGAGATCCATAATTATGTGAGAGGGGAGATTACGCATTTATGGTATTCTAAGAGTACCCAATAATTACCCCACTTGTAGACAAGAAGAAATTTGCTTTGTTTACAACATTATGCCTTGTAATAAGTGTATGTTATTGTCATGCATGGTAACACCTAGGTTATAAACAAGCTTAATCCACAAGTATTAAAAAAATTCAGAATTTTTCTTTCGATTTCATTTTGAATACGAGCTGAGGTTGAACTTATCATCATAAATAAGATTATACATGAAATCTTGGTTCATTATCTCGCCGAACAAGCTTGAGTTTGTTTATGAGTTGCTTAATTAACTCAATTCCCCCCCCCCCCCCCACACAAATAGTAAATATTGCGATTAAGGTTTTTTATCCTTAATAAATCCATGCTAGTAGTAACTAAATTATAGTTGAAATTATATAATCGGAATTAATTAGATAGAATGATTTTTTTTTTTAATGAAAAATTTGTTTCAACAATCTTGTATTGTTCAAACTTATCAATATATTTTACTACAAAATAGACTATTTTTATTATCAATAAATTTAAAATAATATTTTAATAATTTATAAATTTATTTACAAACTTATGTAAGTTTATTTTAATGTCCCTTTGGGGACACCCATATATGGTGGGTTGAAGGATTTGTTGTAACCTAGAGGTCTAAGTTCCATTTATCACACTATTAGTCCATGAGATATTTAGAGTATCTCATGAGTAAAAAATGGAATAGTCTGGTCAAAGATGCTATACACACACATACATATATACATATAAACACATAAAATTATTAAAAAAGGCTTTTATTTAAACAAATGTATATTAATTTTTCAATATCTATAATATGCACAGATTATACATTTCAAAATTTGTAGCTAAGTAACTCAAAAATTATTATAGCATAACAAAGTTAACATTATACCCTTTTATATATAAATAAATAAAAGTAGTAGTCTTTTTATTATTTAATAGAGGTACGATAGAATTCCAACCTAGTTATAATGTTTGCTTTACGATTGCTTTTCATTATTAGGCTAAAACACCAATTGGTTTTTAGTGTAGACAATACTTGAACTCTAATTCTCTTATTCAATTACAAGAGGATTTACCCAGGAGACTAACTAGAACCCATATAAAATCAATAATTAACTCTTCACACAGTTTTACTAAATTCTCCCTTTCACTTATTTAAATTCTTATTGTATCTTCCTTCACCTCCAATCTATAATCAAAATGGAAAAAGAAAATAAGAAAATTATATCTTTTTACACAACATTGACATTTTGCCTTTGGTGGTACAAAGAAAAATGGTGATATTATAATTTATACAAATTTTACCATGTATGTCTTATAAATAAATATATCAAATTCTAAAACATAAATTAAAATTAAAATTAAAAAATAAATGATTATTATTTATGTCATACCAATCACATTTATTAAAACACCAATTTGTAAATCTTTTAGAGTAAACTTACTAATAGCTTTAGGATTTATATAAAAAAAATGCATAAAATGTTTTATCATATTAAATATAAGGTCTTTATGTAAGATTATCTCCATTAGGAGACTTAGAGTGACCCTCATATAATTTATCCTAACTATAATAAGAGTGATAGATCAAGACCCATCCATGAAGAGACTATTTGTGAATTTGTGAACAACTATGTGACTTTGAATGCTCATTAAACTAGCATACCAAAAATTTCCATGATCGAGAAATATTTCTCAAACAATTTACTTAACAACAAATCAAGCTATGAGAAATCAATTCTAGCTCCAAAACAGAGGGCAAATGCTTTAATCTTTCTTGAGACTGTTTCATAACATTATCCAATTATTTCTCTGCCACCTAAATGATTGAAAAGAAAAAGAAAAAAATCACTTTCATAATGTCTCGAGATCTCCTAATAACATGTTGAAACTCAAGTCTGTACTTAAAAAAGTTTGAATCCTATCTTGAAAATTGTTGTAATATGTGATTTATAAATATTAATTGAGTACTTGACAAAAAAACTAATTACGTCTTGGGTAAGTATTTGGATTTTGATTCCTATATATATTGGTTATTGCCTTTGTGAAAATTTATATTAATATTGTCAGCATAATTGAAAAATACTAAAGTTGCTATAAATTTTAGTATAAGGGACTTATAAATTGACATGTCAATGAATATAATATTAATTGGTGTCATATGATCAACATAATATCTTAAATTTTTAAATAATTCTTTTGTGTCACCACAATTTATACAATGTATATAAGAATATTTATAGTTTCTATAACATTATTCTAAATTATTTGTTGGACTATACTTCCTTGGAACATGATAGTTTCATTTAGAAACATGACCCTCTGCCTAGGAGGAGGTATATTATGTAATGTAAATATTCCCCTCATTACCTAATTTGAGAGTAGACTCCATAAGTTTACCCACATTTAATGTTCATTGTTTAGAGTCAAAATTTGTTTTCTATATAAAAAAAAAAAAAAATACACTTTACACCTTATAACTGTCAATTTTTGGTTTAAACAAATAAATGAAATAATCTCTAAAATTATTTTTTAATGTTAAGATATAAAATGATGCCATTTGAAAGGATATAATAGAAAGTTTTTAACGATAATGGACAAAGGATTAAAATGCGGTGTTATCAACGTTTATTATTAATATGATAAATTTTAGATTTTTTTTTTTTGAGAAAAATTTTAGATTTAATTAACTAAAATGAAAAGTGATCAAATTATAGAATGTCAAGTGCGTTGTCTTTTTTTTTTTTTGGTTGAAAATGAATACAAAAAAAACTGGCTGGTTAAAAAACAAACACACATCTGCAATCGGCAGGAGACTAGGAAAAGCAATGCTACATGCATAAAAAAATTTCACAATATTTTTTATAATAATTTTTTTTTTCACAATAGGACAAAGTGATGGCTAATGATGCTTAAAATTTCACCAAAATAATTTCATAAAAACTTTCTAAGTTTATATATTGGAGAATCAAGTTTAAAGTTAGAACTTTGAAACCGCAATAATTGTAAAGCTATTTACGCCTAAGGGACGGCCAACGATGCTTCAATGAGTAACGGGGTTGGGAACACTCTGGGATCCACAGAGTTTCCTTTCATTGACAGGGCCATGGCCCATCAATCACAGGTATTTATTTACTACTAAATAATTGTTCGCTTTTGACTTACGAAGCAGAGTAACTGTAGTAAAATAAGCATGTGAAAACGCATCGTTGTGGCCCATCATACACAAGGCCGGGATCTTTATATATTGATCACTCTGTCTATTACAACCGCTCCTCACATATATCTTTCTCATCTTACTGTCCTCACAAAAGATACTATTCATTCAATTCCCATAAGAAATGGCGGAAGGAGTTCTGTTCAACGTTGCTAAGGGAATCATTGAGAAGGTGAACAGCCTCGTAGCCGAAGAGATTGGACTGCTCTGTAGTCTCAGAGATGAGATTAGAAAGCTTGGCGACACAGTTTCGACAATCAGACCTGTGCTTGAGGATGCAGAGGAGAAGCAGCACCACAATGATCAAGTCAGAGGGTGGCTGAAAAGGCTGAACGATGCATTTTATGAAGCGGATGACTTGCTAGATGACTTCTCCACTGAAGCTTCACTACGAGAAGTGATGACACGGAATAAGAAAGCAAAAGAGGTACGCATCTTCTTTTCCAAATCCAACCAGCTTGCATATGGTCTTAAAATGGGTAATAAGGTTAAGGCAATGAGGAAGACGCTAGATGTCATCAAAAATGATAGGGGGTTCGTCTTAGATGTACGTCCTGTAGAGGCACAAGTGGGGGGTTATAGGGAAACTCATTCTTTTGTACGTAGTGAAGAAGTCATTGGGAGAGACAAGGAGAAGGATGAGATTAAAAACATTCTCTTGAATATTAGTGTTGAAGGGAATGTTTCAATCCTTCCAATATTTGGTCTAGGAGGTCTAGGAAAGACCACGTTAGCTCAACTCGTATTCAATGATGAAAAAATCCAAAATCATTTTAAGCCAAGGCTTTGGGTGTGTGTCTCTGATGATTTTAAAGAAGAAGTAATTGTTAAGAAAATTTTAGAGTGTGCACAAAATAAGAAACAAGAAGAACTTGAGTTGAACACATTGATTAATAATCTTAAGAAAGAAATTGATGGAAAGAGATACCTACTTGTGTTGGATGATGTATGGAATGAGAATCTTCAAAAATGGCTTAAACTAAAAAGTCTTTTAATGGGTGGGGCAAGTGGTAGTAGAATAATAGTGACCACACGCAGTAATAAAGTGGTAGATATTACAAAAACTGTTAGACCATACATGTTAAAAGGTTTAGATGAAGACAAGTCATGGTCATTATTGAAAGAGATGGCATTTGAAAATGGACAAGAGCCAGAGAATTCAGAATTTAAGGAAGTTGGAATAGAAATTCTTGAAAAATGTAGAGGAGTCCCCCTTGCCATAAGGACTATAGGAAGCGTATTGCGCTTTGAATACACAAAAGAAAAGTGGTTGTCTTTCAAGGATAATGAACTTTCAAAACTAGCTCAAAACGAAAATGATATCCTACCAACACTTAAGTTGAGTTATAATCATCTCCCATCACATTTGAAACAATGTTTTGTTTATTGTTGTTTATTTCCAAAGGATTACAAAATTCATAAACAAACATTAATTCAAATGTGGACGGCACAAGGGTTCATTAGGCCTTTAAATCCAAAACAAGGTAATGACTATATTGAGGATTTACTATGGAGATCATTTTTTCAAGAAGTTGAAAGGGATGAGGGGGGCAATATTTTACATTTCAAAATGCACGATCTTATGCATGATCTTGCAAAATTAGTAGCGGGATCTTACTGCATCACTTGTAATTCAAAAGAAGAAATCATTGATGAAAAAACTCTTCATGTGTCATTTGATGGTGAGTCACTATCACAAATTCCAACTTCATTGTTCAAAGCTAGTAGGATACGAACATTTATGATGCAAGGTCAATTTAGGTATCTATATATATCAATTTGTGATTCCAAAATTGTGGCATGTTTTAAGTTCATTCGCTTGTTGGATTTGAGTCATATGCAAATTATAACAATTCCAAGTTCTATTGGGGACTTGAAACATTTAAGGTATCTTGATCTATCTGGTAACTTCAACCTTAAGCCGCTTCCTAATTCTATTTGGAGATTGCATAATTTGCAGACTCTCAAACTATTTAATTGTCATTGTATTAACAAATTGCCTAGTGATTTTACCAAATTGGTCAGCCTAAGGCTTCTTGAGATAGAAACTTTGTCTTTGACTCATATACCGCGTGGATTGAAGCAAATGACTTGTCTTCAAGATTTGTCAGTAATTTGTATAACGATGCATAGCGGTTCATGCTTTAAGTGTAACAGTGGATCGAAGGAACTTAATGAACTAAGCGAGCTGAAATTTCTAAAAGTTCAAAATTTGGATTTACGTAATTACGGGGGAGTGGAATTTCCAAAACAGATGTCATCGTTCACAAATCTGGTACATATTTCGTTAAAACACTGTAACAAATGCCAACATCTGCCACCATTGGAGCAACTTCCGAATCTCGAGCATCTCTCTCTACACAAATTGGATTCTCTAGAGTACATTTCAGAGATGCATTACGGTGAGGAGCTCTCTAATTCTTCATTCATCCCATCTCTAAATTGGCTCATACTTTCTTGCTGCCCTAATCTAAAGGGATGGTGGCGACAGAGAAGGGATTCTTCAGAGGAAGTCGATGATGATAACAATCATTTGTTGCCCTTTTTTCTTGGTCTTTCCCATTTAGAAATTAATAATTGCCCTAAGCTTACTTCCATGCCTCTGTTTCCAAATGTCCAAAGGCTGACATTGGATATGTGTAGCTTGAAGCCATTGAAGCAGACATCAACACTCCAGATTGAGATTGCCAACTCCTCCTTTGCCCCTCTCTCCAAATTAGAATATCTGGAAACTGGTACCCTAAAGGAACCTTTACCCAACCTGTCCAAGCTC
Organism: Castanopsis chinensis; assembly: GCA_032878915.1. NCBI lineage: Eukaryota > Viridiplantae > Streptophyta > Magnoliopsida > Fagales > Fagaceae > Castanopsis > Castanopsis chinensis. The sequence goes on from JAVQMG010000091.1 coordinate 5,559,265, forward strand.
ATTTCTCTCTGTTGTCATGGTCCTCCTCCTCAAGGTATGCAATATCTCACTTCGCTTAAGAATATGGAAATTGAGCATTCTACTGTGGTTGATTTATCAAATTTTTGGGATGCCTTAGAATGGCAAGGCCTTGAGAGCCTTCAATCACTGGAATTTAACATGTGCCACAAATTGAAATCATTGCCCGAAGGGTTGGGTGGCCTTACCTCTTTGCATACACTAAATATTTTGGATTGCCCCAAACTAGAATCATTGCCCGAAGGGTTGGGTGGCCTTACCTCTTTGCATACACTAAATATTTTGGATTGCCCCAAACTAGAATCACTGCCTGAAGGGATAAAAGGTCTTACCTCTTTGAACACACTAAACATTTGGAACTGTTCCATCTTACTGGAAAGATGCAAGAGAGAAACAGGCGAAGATTGGCCAAAAATTGCTCTTATCCCGAACTTGGATGTTAGCCACTAGGTGATGTATGAAGAAATAGGAGGAGAGCTTTCTCAACAAGTGATTGGGGTTGCTATGATGCCCTAGATTTGATTGGATATTGACTTTAAGTGTGTGTTGTGTGGGTGTGTGATAAGTCCCACATTGGATGTTTACTGGGTTGAAGTTATCCTTTCTGCAGATGTCAGCAACATGACCTAATGTATTGTTTTGATGTGAACTTCAGGATTTGATCAACCATTGAGGTAACTTTCATACACTATCCTAATTGACATAAAAAATTGGTCTCTCATACTGTGTGACTTGATGCATTCCATTTATGTACTAATACCAATGCTTGTTTTATTGTATTTTTCACTTGCTATAGGAGTGCATGTTCTAATTAAATAAATCAAAGTAGACTAGGTTTCCATTTTTTTTTTCTTTTTTTTGGAAATATGATAAACAAATTATTACTTTTATCACCTAGTCCCTTTAATGTATTTCTCAAAATTAGGTCCAATTCATTCTCTTGGATCAATACTTATCAAATAGAAGAGATGGAATGATTATATTTCCAGCTATAGTAAAACAAAGTCTTGATACTGATTGGTTCTTTTCTCTGTGTTTTTGGTGAAAATTTTCTAATCATGTTCATGTTTCATGTAGGAGTCCTTGTATTATTCTGTCTGGGAACTCAGCAAATGTGACTGGAAGCTTCATTCTATATATATAAACAATCAATTTTTTGAAATCAGCTTATGAGTTGAAGGTAAGGCCTTGTCTCAGTTCACCAAATGAGAAAGATCAATGTTTTTAAACGTGCACTTCCTCTTTGTATGCTTCCTTTTTTGGTTGTGGAGATTTTGTAGGCTGATTTAATTTTTATTTATTAGGTGGGTGTGTAGCTTTTAGGTGGTTGAAGGAGGAAGCAATCCAGTGTATGAAAGAGTCAGAATGGCCATTGATATTCAGGATTGCCCCAATTTGACAATATCATTGATTGTAGGGACTTGTTCCCACACCTCTGTTGTAAATACTGGAAAATTCATCAGTGTCACAACAATGATGCAAAAGGAAACGGGTGAGGATTGTGCTTACATCCTAGAGTTGGAAGGGGCAGTAAGAAAACTTGTTATACAAGTCTCTGTTTTATCCCAGTCCTTGATAGAAGTCAAAATCCAAATTTTTCATTGTTCTCTCCAAGTTGTCAATTTTTTCTTGGTTAATGAATATCAAATCTTGAAACAAATGAAGCATGTGAGAGAACTGCACTTAAAAAATGTGGATTAATCGAAACTTCTTGGTTGCAACAAATCACAACTCAATGGTTTAGAATTTTCTTTACATCATTTGTTCAAATATTAAGAAACAGAAGATGTGAATTTTCCTTCATATATTTCTTATTTCAAACAATTTATGGATAAGGTGATATATCTTGATGCTTTGATTTCTTTGTGTAAATAGAGTGAAAATCAACACTTGGTGATATTGGGGTAATGGTTGTAGGATTTAATCTGGTACCTATTCCTACATTATAGATATTTGCTGTTGTATCTACAGTTGATGGTGATAATGATGTTAACAACAGAAATTCACAAAACCTAAGTTAAATTGTTAATTGTTACTTTGTTAATAACTAAGTTATATCTGCATTTACTCTTTATTTTGGTTAGTATCATGGTGTTCATTGAAAACAAAGGTTGAAATTAGAGTCTTGAAGTTCATAATTTCAGTAATGGATTTTACTTGGCTCTCTACTTCAACTTGAATTCTCCATTTAAAATCAATTAATAATTCCTAATTATTTTGAAATTCTTCCTATATTTTATTGAAAAAATAAAGTACCATATTTTCTGGTTTCATCAGGTATGGTGAGTTGATCGCTTATTGGCTTTTAGCAGATGCCCTAAGGACCATTACTAAAGGAAACAAGTTTAAGGGTGCATGTTTCTTCAAACCTAGCTGGTAATCAGATTATGCAGCAATTATTGGAAAAAGACTGGTAACTATCTCATTCCTTACCATATAAAATTGACATTATTACCGGAAGTGATGGGTGGTCTTACCTCTTTGCATACACTAGATATTTGGGATTGCCCCAAACTAAAATCAATGCCTAAAGGGATACAAGGCCTTACCTCTTTGCATACACTAGATATTTGGGATTGCCCCAAACTAAAATCATTACCTGAAGGGATACAAGGTCTTATCTCTCTGAATAGACTACAAATTACTAGCTGTCCCATCATACTGAAAAGATGCAAGAGAGAAACAGGCAAAGATTGGCCAAAGATTGCTCATATCCCAAACTTGAAAGGGGATTTACGTCAGCAAAAAACTGAGGTATATATCTAGCTAAACCACTGTTTTATCCAATGTTTCATTGAAAATAAAAAACTCAACTTCTTTTTCTTCTTTACTCTCTTTTTTTCTCGTTGACTATTTCAATATATTTCTTGGTGATTGAATTTCAGATGAAGATCCAAATGAACCACAGAAGACTTGCTCATAATAATTGGAACTTAATCAACCATTTGGGTGGTTCAATAAGTCAACAACTAACCATTGGTACTATCTCATTCTTTCTTCTCTTTCCTTTTAACCTCTTTTATCTGCTCATATGATTTTTAATTTTCATTTCTTAATTTGTAACTTCCCCTGTTAGGAAAAAGAATATGTGAGTTTTCCCAAATCAGTTTCTTTATTCCAAGAAATTACATGTTTGTGTTTTGAATAAAGTTGATGAGGTGATGTATTTGAGGTGCTTCATTTCTCATTGTGTAAAACAGAGTAAAATTAGCCACTCGGTGTTATTCGAAGGAATTGGAGGAGAGATTTCTCAACAAGTGATGCCCTGGATTTGATTGGATATTGACTAAGTGTGTGATGAGTCCCACATTAGGTATTTACTGGGTTGAAGTTATTCTTTCTGTAGATGTCAGCAACATGATTGTACGTATTCTTTTGATGTGTACTTCAAGATTTGATCAACCATTGAGGTAATTTTCATAGGCTATCCTAATTGACATAAAAAATTGGTCTCTCATACTGTGTGACTTGATGCATTCCATTTATGTACTAATATCAATGCTTGTTTTATTGTATTTTCACTTGCTATGGAAGTGCATGTTCTAATTAAATAAATCTGAGTAGATCAGGTTTCAATCTTTGATTTTTTTTTTTCTTAGTTTGGAAATATGGTAAACAAATTATTACTTTTGTCACCTAGTCCCTTTAATCTATTTCTTCATTTTGGAAAATTACGTCTTTGTATCTTGAATTGAGTTGATGAGTTGATCTTTTTTATATGCAATTATGCATCATTTCTCGCTGTGTAGACAAGGTAAAATTGAGCACAAACCACAAAGTGATATTGGGGTAATATTGTGGGAAGAATTAATTTTGGCAGCCATTCTGCAAGAACTAGCTTGTTGTGCAGGTATTCAGTTGATTCAATTTCATGTTATATATGACTTCCAACTTGCTGTTATATCTTCAATTTTTTTTTTTTTTTTGTAAATAATACCATGCCTACAAATAATTAGTTTTATTAAAAGCACTGCTTGATATATGAATCAATTGTTAATTTCTAATTGAATTGAATATGTTTCTAAACCAAAGAAACAGAGGTTTCACTAGTAATCAAATGATATACATTGGGAATTCAATAACTAACAACATTATGGCATTGAATTGATACTCGTGAAACATTTGTGGATTTTGTGATTGAATTCCCTATAGCTATCTAATAGAAGAGAATAAATGATTATTTATTTCCAGCTATAGTAAAACATAGTGATTGTTTGGATAAGGCTGAATGTGTCCATGTTTTGTGAAATTGCGTTTCAGCCTTTTTTTTTTTTTTTTTTCCTCTGGCCAGCGCCTCTTGCACTATTCATTGTTTGGATAAGACTGAACTCGTCCATGTTTTGTGAAATTGCATTTTAGCCTTCTTATTTTTTCCCCTGGATAGCGCCTCTTGCACTGTTCATTGTCCATGAACAGTGCAAGAGGCTTATAAACAGTGCATTCGTTGGCATTTCATGCCTTTCTATTTTTTTTTAGTCGTGAATGTTGACTTTCTGCATGAACAGTGCACCTGTGCACTATTCATGGGACACACAAATATCACTTTTCAGCAACTTTTTCATTAAAAATGGGTCCTATGGTACTATTCACACATTTAAAAATTATTTTGCTACAGTTTTTTTAGTTTTTAGCTGTATCCAAATAGACCTATAATCATGATACTAAAAAGTCATCACTTTTTGGTTTTTAATAAAAAATTTCGTTTCTTGTAGGAGCCCCATCATTCAGTCAGGGGATTTAGAACGTGTCTGGAAGCTTCATTCCATATATATATATCTATGTGTGTGTGTGTGTGTGTATGTATGTATGTAAACAATTTTCTGGAATTGGCTTACAAGGTGAAGGCAAGGCGTTGTTTGAACCAAGCTAAATGAGAAAGATCAACGCTTATAAGCGTGCACTAGCTCTCTGCATGCTTCTCTTGAATGATGGTGAGCCCTCTTTCTCTCTCTCATCTCTTGATTGTGGAGATTTTCTTTTTGGGTTGATGTAGTTTTTATTTATTTTTGAGGTGGGTATGTCACTTTTAGGAGATTGAAGCAAGAAGCAATGCAGGATACTGGAGAGTTGGATTGGCCACTGATATTTGTGCCCTCACCAGTGAGGATTGCCAAAAGATTTGTAGATACTGGGAATTCATCAGTGTGTCATCTTACCACAAAGATGCAAAAGGGGATCCATTTCAGTGGTAAGAAAACTTATGTCTACATATCATTGTTTTTTCCCTATCCTCGATAGAAATCAAAGTCAAAATTTCTTCTTTGTTTTCTCCAAGAAATGGAGCTTAATGAAAACTGTTTGGTTTCAACAACTCAGTGGTATTAGAATTTTTTTTCTCTACAACTCAACAAAATATGTGAATTTTCCTTTTATCGATTTCTTATTTATATCATGGTATCTCAAACTGAGTTGATTAGGTGGCATATCTGCATGCCAAGGTTTCTCACTGTCTAGATAGTGTCAAAATTGGCACTTGGTGATATTGTGGTAATGTTCGTGTTTTGGGGGGGGGGGGGGGGGTTGTGGAGTAAATTTAGCGTATATATCTACAGTACATAAATTAGATTATTGTGCAGTATTTGTGTTTGTGTGTGTGTGTGTGTGTGTGTGTGTGTGTGTGTGTGTGTTTATTCCTTTTTCGTGTTGTGCAATATCTACAATTGATGATGTCAACCACAACAAAAATTCACAAAATTTAAGTTAAGTTGCTAAGAACTATTTTGTCAATAACAGAATAATTTCTGTATTTACTCCTAATTATTTTTTAGTATCTTGGTGTTAATTGAAAAGAAAGGTGCTACACTTGGTGTTCTAGGAGTTCACAATTTCAGGGGTGGATATTACTTTGTGCTGCACTTGGAATTGATTTCAATTTTTGAAATGAATCAATCATCCTTAATTAAATGGAAGTTGTTCCTATATTTTATTGAAAAAATTAAAGTACCATATTTGTCTAACTATATAAATTTTTAGATTGTAGGTTGCCTTGGGTTAAGATCATAGTTAATGCTCAAAGTGGTAGCCAAACAAATGAACTATTCATCTTTCCCTTTCATCACGTTTGGTGAGTTTATCGGTGACTGGATTTTAGCCGTGGCCTGAGGAGCATTGAATACTGAAACCAACAAGCTTAAAAGTGCATGTTTCCTCAAACCTAGCTGGTAATAGGATTATGCAGCAAACTATTAGAAAAGGAACGGTAACTATCTCATTTATTACCAAATTTGATCTTTTCACATAATTTAGGTTTCATTTTTTGGAAATTTATTTGCAATATCATTAGCATATTATTAGTTTCCTCTCTTATTCTGTTTTTATTTCATTCTCAAACAGAGCTTTGGTAGGTTCTAATGAATGAAGAGTATAGCTTGTTGTTAGAGCAAATTGCAGAGTACTCCCTGATTTCATAGATAGCTTCATTTCATGGTAAATGATTCTTGGACTTTTCACCGCTTGTAACGTTATTTTTTTTGTCATAACTGTTATTTTTTGTGCTTCTCAAAAGTATAACCTTTATTCCTACATTATTTTTTGTGATTCTCAAAGTATGACCTTTATTCCTACATAATAGTATTCATAAAGCTTCTAATAGAAATTAATGACAAGAACTATCGAAAGAAATATGTTAATCTAGACTAAAGATGCCATTAGTTGCTACAACAGGTTTTGATATTACTATTTTCTCTATTTGTGGAAGGTCCAGACATGATGCATATATTTTGATCAGAAAGCCATCTGATCTTGCTTTGATAGAAATGTGGTTGATATACAACTTCCAAAAGAAAATAAGAGATTAGCATTGTCAAGATCCATGTTTAGCTGACTAGCTGATTTCAGGGAAAATATGTGATTTTCTAGTGCGATTGCACCTAAAACTTTCCATGATCGCTTGGTGAGTGCATTCAGTTCATTAGCATGACATTTGCTTTCATCTTTGAAATTTCCTTCCTTCTTAAGGATGCTTGGCATACAAAATAATCCAGTAGTGGACAATTAGAGTTATGAGACCTATGGCATATCACTTGAATCCACACCTTCTAGTTTCAATAACAAGAAGTCATTAGGTTTCACAAGGCTTTAAATGGAATGCCAAATAATCACATGCTTAATGGCATTGAGTTGTCTACTCTTGAACTTAATTTTGCCTTCTTTATGAGTGGCCTGCCAGTATTGGCAGAGCTACAATTTCTTCTCTTTTGTAGACTTTGTTGATTATTTACATTTTAGCTTGTAATTATTTAAAGGGTTTCTGTGACTACTGCTTGTATGGACAGAGGTCCTCACTTTTTAATAAGTTCATATTACATATCCAAAAAAAAAAAAAAAAAAAAAAAAAGGATTGTTAAATAACTATAGCTATCAATCAAAAGACAACAAATGAGTAATGTTCCAACTATTTGGGTCCCCAAGTAAAATTATGAATATCTTATTGTTACTAATTGGACCTCCTCTCTTCATGTTGCTCATATTAATTTTCCAATTATGTTCACTTTCTTGGTAGTGGCTCTTGTATTGATGAGTATTGGGATTGAGCACATGTTCCAGCAGTTTCATTCTATGAATCAAGTTATATATGTTAACACTTTTCTGTACAGAAATTTGCATTTAAGGTGAAGGTAAGGCCCGGTCTTAATCCATCTAAATGAAGCTCCTAGTTTTCTACTTGACTCTTATTTGATATTTTTTCCTTACTAGAAATTATGAAATGTTCCCTGTTTCTCAAATAAAATTGCTGCTCAAATGACTACAAAGATTTCCCATGATAATAATATTTTCTGGTAGCAGCTTTTCAGAACCCATGGAAAAATGGGCTTCTGAATTCCGATTGTCTCAACTGAGTTACCAGAGATTTTATTGGTCCTCCTTGGTGATTAGTTTCTCTCACATTTAAACACCAGTTTCTAAAATGGATTGTTTATCATAGAAGTTTTTGATTGGTTGATAAACATCTGGAGTATGCTTTCTAGATATTGTAAGAAAGAAGTTATTTTCGCTAATGGACAAAATTTAAGTATAGGTACTTGCACTCACTATGTTTAGGAAACAAAAGCTTCATATATAATTCAATTAAATTTGCACAATTGTTTTCTTCACCCACAAGATTTTCAAAATATTTCTTAAGACAATCACCATTTGAATGTTAGGGTGAAATTCCATCTTATTTAGTTTAAGCATTGATTATGTGTTTGAATTTTTTCTTCTTCCACGAGAGTGAACAATTCACATATGCAATTAGCTAACCTTATTTGAATGCATTTCTTGTTAGGCATTGATCAACTCAGAATTTTCAATTTGTTAATTGGAGTTAAAAACAGTTAATTAATTTTATTTTTCATTCATCCAATATTAAGTTTTGTCCTAATAAAAGCCAGGTTACTCTTTTTTTGCAAATTAGATGAAAAGAGCAACAAATGTCATCTCATACCACTGTGAAGTCCACCATCTTGGAGGACTTGTGCTTTTGTGCAATAAAGTGGAAAATAAGGGTAAGTGGATATAATAAAAGAACAACATCAATTTTTGGTTTTGTATTTGGGTGACTGCGTCCGCATAACTTGCATCTTCTCTTATGACATACTTTTGTGTCCAAAAAATGTTTAGGTTTTATGTTGGAGAAGATATCAAGTTGATTTTAAACCAAGAAGAGAATCAGAATTAGCTAGTGAAGGAAGCAATTGAAGGAGTTCTTGTTTGTTCCATGTAGTTGAAGACCTAACAATCATCAAGAAGAGCTGCCCTATCCCCAACTGGGAAGGGTATTCTTAAGTATTCAAGCATGAATGTCAAGTGTGAAAGTCAAATTTGAGTTGTATCTGACTTGGAATCCTTTTGTTGACTTTGGCTAGGACTCTATTCCTTTTTGGTTTGGTATTGTACTTGGTTTAGGATTTGAATCATTTTACTTGTTGTATTATACATATGTGGGCCCTTTATGAAATATCTTCAGCCTTGGCTCTTGTAAATTGAGAGTGAGAGTTCTTTGGGTGTATATGGGTTTGGGTTCTTTGAGAGAGTCTTTGTGTCACATTTGTAATCTCCTTATTTTCTTAGTGAAACTTTCTTGAAACCGCCCGTGGATGTAAGCCTAAGCCCGAACCACGTAAATCTTTTGCTTCTTGTGTGATTCTCTCTTCTATTTTTCTGTTTATGTTTGCATAAACTTATTATTCTCTACACTTGAAAAAAATTGACATGAAACTTTTGCTATATCAATGGATCTATTCTATTGGTCTCTCTCTCTCTTGCTAGTTATTTAGAAAGGTAATTTATACACCCCTTATTTTGTGGTTATTTCATTGGCAAAAAAACTTGCAAGCTTGATTTTGTTTCTTTCCATTTTATTTTCCCATTTCTTTGGATTTATTTTGCAATTCTAAGTATGTTTAGTGTTTTTCATAGTTTATCTCCTTTAGTTTAAAGCGTCCATAATTACTTTCTTTTATTTGTGCATTTTGGTGAATCCATGTTTATATAGAGGATAAAAGATTTAAAGTCGACCCAATTGATTATAAATGCTGTTTAGATCAATCTCTAGAGACAAATAGTGAGATAGTGAGACCTTTTTTGCAAAGAAGAGGCACTATCTTGGTCTGAAAATTGATGTCTTGTCAACGACTGTCCATCTTGGTACCAAAAATGTCAGATATCCATGGATGATTTATGTTATGACTGCTAGATATATAAGATATTTGTAAGAACGTATTTAACATTGTTTTCATGGTTTGTTCAAGTGCAACAGATGCAACTAACTTACTGTTGTTTATACTTCTATGTGTAATGTTGATCATTGAAGTGCTCCGTCCTCAATTAGATACTCCACATATCTATAGCGTAGCATAGCAACAATCGTGTAGGAGTAACAAACATTGTTGAATGTACTATAAAAAGAAATGCTTCAAATGGTTTTTTTTTAATTGGGATTTTGATTAATAAAATTTGATGTTGTAGATTTTCCAAATTGCTGGGTGTCAGATTGGTTTAGTTTTGGTTGTTAGCAAGTTATTGTATTATTGTTAAGTGGTTCAGATTAGTTGTAACAGATTTGGTTAAGTTTGATTTAGAGCACGTGCCGAGAATAGAAAATGCAATATAGAGTAAGTGTGCAGCTTATGCCAGTATGAATAGCATAGCACTGCTTTTCCCTTCTTGTGTAATCAGTTTGAACATAATCATATTGTAAGAGAAACAGACTTTGATCTCTCGGAATCAATTAAAGGAACTCATTAGTTGTCACATGGCTTTAAATTGAATGCTAAATAATCTCATGTTTAATGGAATTTAGTTGCTTACTTTGGACTAAAAATATTTATTCTTGTCTTTGAATGAGTGGACTACTAGTATTGGCAAAGTTACAGTTTCTTCTTTTTTGTTGACTTTGTTGATTATTAACATTTTAGCTTGCAATTGTTCAGAGGGTTTCATGGCCACTTCCCTTTTGGGTGTATGTGTAACTTGTATAAAATAAATTCTTAGAAATTAGAAGATTTGTTTGTTTTTGTTTTTGTTTTTTTATTTTTTTATTTTTGTTTAAATACAATATAGAAATTCTACTATAGTCTAATTAAAGTGTATATGTGTGTGAAACTCCCTTTTAAAAACTTGAACTCCGATCCTTACCTCCCACACCTCACAAACACTTATACTTGTAATAAAATGTTTATCCGTGAAAAAAAAAAAAAAAAAAAAAAAAAAACCCTAATGGTGAAGGACTATAGCTATCAAAAAGCAAGAGTGAACAAATGAGCATTAATCTTCCAACTATTTAGGTCCCCAATTAAAATTTTGAATTCAGTATTGCTATTAATTGGACCTTTTCTATTCATGTTTTCCATGTTAATGTCCCAATTATGCTCACTTTCTTATTATTAGTTGTTACTTCAGTGAACCTTGCAATCGAGTGCACGGGGCCATAAGTTTCATTCTGTGAATTAAGTTATATATGTAAACATTTTTCTAGGAAAAAATTGGAACTCAAGGTAAAGGTATGGCCCTGTCTCAATTTGTCTAAATGAATCTTCTATTTTTTAACCTGAACTCCTTTTTTCATATTGAAAGTCAATTACAAAATTTGTAGTATTGGTTTTTTCACTTGCAAGATTTTCGAAATATTTCTTAAGAAGATCATGTTAAAAATATTTAGGGGAATTTTCATTGTAATATGGTTTTAGCATTGCTTATGTGTTTGAATTCTTTCTATATCCATGAGATTGAAAAATTCACCATATATACGATGAACTAACCTTATTTGAATGCATTTATTATTAGACTGGTTAGCACAGAATTTTCAACGTGTAATTTCAAGTTAGCACAATTAAAAAAATTTTATTTTTCTTTCATACAATAATTTGATAATAGATGATCATATGATGTTTTATCCATGCTAATGCCAGGCTACCCTTTTTTGCAGATTAAAGACAAGTGCAACAAATATTATCTCATACCGCTGTGAACTCCACCACCTTCGAGGATTGCGCTTTTGTTCAATAGAGGGGAAAATAAGGGTAAGTAAATATAATTAAATAACACATCAATTTTTGGTTTCTTTTTATATGACCACGTCTACATAACTTGCAACTTGTCTTATGGTAGATTTCTGTGTTCGGAGAAAGTTTTGAGTATCATGTTGGAGCAAATATCAAATTGATAGCTTGTTGATGATGCAGTCAGTTGCTTGGCATGCAAACCAACAAGATAATGATGAAGTAGCGGATGCATGAAGCAATTGAAAGAATTCTTGTTTGTTCCATGTTTTGTTGAAGACTCAATAACAATCAACAAGAAGAGGTACCCTAGACTCCTTGTTAGAGATGGTGACTAAAATTCTGAATAAGAGTGTGAGTGCAATGACTTTAATATACCGAGTTAAGATTTAAAAAAAAAAAAAAAAATTAGGGGCAGTATAAATATGTTGGAAACCATATTTTTCAAATAGTGAAACCGTTAGTCGCTAGCTCTTGTGGATGTAGGCATATTGTATTGTTTTACTCTTCCTTTTTCTCTCTATTTCCACAAATTGTGTAGACAAAATATTAAACACTCCTATATTACAGGGCTCGCCAAAATATCGTAAGTTATCAATAATCTTGTAGTTGACTATTGTTCAAGAAAAATAAAGATAACAAAATAGAAGATACAACATCAAGACTATTATTACTTCAAAAAAAAAAAATGCACACACACACACCAAGATTGGGAGGGATATTCTAAAGTTCAGAATCCAAGTACCAATGATAGAGGATGATAAAGGTTAAATGATCTCTTCTATTGATCTTTCTTCAGCTAGATCTCACTTAGAAGGGTTTTGTCCCAAATTTTTGGTTATTTTAACAGGGAAATGAAATTGCAAATGTGATTTCGTTTTTCTCTTCTTAATTTTTTTTCCCCTTTTCTTTGGTTGTATTTTGCAATTCTAGTTCTAGGTATGTTCAATGTTGCTGTGACCTATACTATTAGTATTTCATAAGTTGATTATTGATAAGTTACTAATTCTTCCAAAAACATAAACTTTTAGGAAATGTTAAATTTATTTCTTCTTTCATGCGTAGGCCACTTGTGTTGCCATTGTTAAGTGGGGCCCAAAATGTTAAAATTTTTTAATGGAGATAAGGTGGAAATAGAGGATTGATACCATGATAAATCACTAATTCTCTAAAAAAAATTTAGTTTTTATGAAATAGTGAAATGGTGAATTTAACCGTTGTTGAGGACCAAAATTTCACAAGAAAGCCCATTCCATGAAAAGTAAGGAAAGACCATGGGCCTTAAAAAAAAAAGGTCCAATTCATGAAGTTAAGAAAACCATGAAGTCCCAAAATCCCAAAAAGAAGAAAAAAGAAAGAAATAATAATAGTAATAATAATAAAGAAAAAAAAAGATGATCTCGGTCAAAGGACATGCAACAAGGATCTCAGTCAGAGAATATGTAGCAAAAAAAGTATCAAGACCCTAAGACCTTGATGTGTCCTTTTGAACCTTGAGAAGAGGACCTTGGCTAGTACATGGGAAAACCAAGATGTATGTTTAGATTTCTAGCAAAAAAAGCCATTAAAAATCCAGCCGAATAGGTATTTTTCTTTGTAACCCATGGTTTAAGCTCGTGAGATCCCAAGTGAATAGTAAGGGAGAAGTGGTTTGGTCAGTAGGGGAGTTATTTTTGGTGAAAGGAGGACCTCGAAACTTTTCCTTCGTTCATATATTTGCTTGGAATGCATGAACCAATGGAAAACTTAGTTCTCCCATGTGCATGACACCTCCCCACAATTTCCTCTTAATTGTCATTTTCAACTAAAGTTGTCATCAAGTACATTGAGCAACTCATCCACTCATTTGACTTTCTAAGAAAGAATATTTCATTTATAACTAAAGCCAGATGTCCCTTTTGAGTTATAATTGCCTAAATAAGCTAAACCTCTGCCCAATGTACCTTTTTAGGTTCCAGAGGACATAGTTTTACCTAGCAGACCTGGGACGTCCTCGCCCAGGGTACCAGACCAGGTCTGCTATAAAAGGAACACTAAAAAGCATAGTCAAAACAGGCACGGAGGGGGGGGAGAAAAAATTGAGATTCAGGAGAAGAGTTCAGAGGTTCAAAACGCATATTCTTAAATTACAAGGGATTAAACAAAGAGGACAAAAAAAAGAGAGAGCCAAGGAGTAGGAATTCGTCCCATATCCTTGAAATTATTCGAAATATCACTTAGCCTCCAAAAAGACATATGCCAAGAACATGCACACATCAGATATCACTCTCTTCCACAAAAATCCTCCTCACCTAACTATCTTGGAAGGCAATGTCTAAGTAAAGCCACTTGGACTTAAGTTCCAAATCCCATAAGTCTTGTGCAAAAGCACTAAGTCTGTGAGAATTGAGGTCAAGATCCTCATGGCTGAATCATTCTTATGAAATTCATTTACATATATGTATATGTATTAAAATGTATATCTTAATCTAAGAAACTAACAATTATTTGAAGATATGTGTATTGTATAGTGTGTTCTTATGCAGGACTCATAGAGGTAAAGGAAAATGACAAAACTCTATTGCATAATAAGCATGGAGAAAGATTGTATAGTTCAAAGAATCAGCATTCTGGGTTCTTACAGACCTAGTACTCCTAGGAACCACGATATCACGTCCAGAGTACCATGATATTATGCTCGAAGTACCAAGTGAAGGAATTCTTTTAAATGTTCACACAATAAAAGATAAGGGAAATGACAAAACCCTATTGCATAATAAGCATGGAGAAAGATCGTATAGTTTAGAGAATCAACATTCTGGGTTCTTATAGGCCTAGTACTCTTGGGAACCACAACATCATGTTCGGGGTACCACGATATTATACTCAAGGTATCAAGTGAATGAATTATTTTAAATGTTCACACAATAAAAGATAAGCCTCAAGTATTCTATTTCAATCTCTTTCTCATTGTGAATATTATGAATACTTATTTTACTTATTTCATAAGATTAAAGCACTTATAATGGTATTTTATTATTTAGGAGGAATCACATTTTTGCCTTGAGGAGATTTATGTGACTTGTGCACAATTTGGTTTGTAATTAGCTTCATTTAGCTACGGTGAATCAAGCCCAGTCTACCAAACAACAAGTAAAGGGCCCAGGATCCTTGTTTCTACTTGGGCCTGGGTATTGTCCAAAAAAGGACCCTCACAACAGTAATATTTTCTTTAGTTTAAAGTGTCCATAAATACTTTTTTTGGGGTACATTTTCAATAATTTATATATCAATATAAACTTAGTGCAAAAGAATGCGTAAATCAAGCTTTATGTGAGGAGCCAAAAGCCTTGTAATTGAATTGACACTTTCCTATGCACAAAGTGCTTGGGGGTTTAGTGGGGAAAGGGTTCGAGCTACGGGATTAATAGCATGTTGTAATTATCTCTAAAAAAGAAAGCTTCATGTGAGGAAAGTTTTACAAAATATAATGATTAATTTCTGTAAATTACAAATTAATGCATTTGATAATTGGCTTGTGAAAAAATTGGAGAGTTAGTTCCACTTAACTCACCCAATAATGGTGCCTCTCCTATGATTAAAATTTGTACTTCGATTTTGCCAACTGTCAATGTTAGTTGCTATTTGTTCATACCCATTTCTCCTTATTTTTTGATAAAAGTTCATACCCGTTTCTATTCAGTCATGAAGCGCATTATTTGTACCTCAAAAAGTTTGCACTATATGAAGGAGGACTAGTGGCAGTTCTAGAAATATTTTTTAAGGTGGTCACTAAGAAACTTAAATGATATAGAATCTAATAAAGAAATAATTTGAATATTCATTGTCACAAAAAAAAAAAAAAAATACACGTAAATATATGAAGTATTATAATTTCTTTATACTATGAAAGAGAAAAAGAAAAAAAAAATTGATAAGAAATAAAGTGGGAATTAAAAATGTTGAGATAAGAGTAGTAAAGTAAGAGAGTTTGAATTGATATTAGAGAAGAGAAAAATGAAGGGAGAGAGAGATGATATTTGCTAGAATTACAAGCTGAGCTGCTAAAATGAGCAAAATTGTTGCGACTATAAAGCCATAGAGAGCATAATTGTTGGCACTACTAATGAGAACTCAAGACTATAATATTTCTCTTGGTACAAATTTTTAACGAATAATGAAATTATAGATTATTTTTATATAATGGGTTGAATGAGTTACAAATTTAAATAGGCTTTTTATTGAACAATTTGTTCACTTATTGTTATTTGGTCTAATCTTGTTTTGTTTGGGTTATTTTTGTTGTTATTTGAGCTAATTTTTATTGTTATTATGGAAGCCATTTTTTTGGGGTTTAAGCTGTTAAGCATTATGTTTGGGAGGCCAAAATTATTTTTGGTGAAATGTTAATGTTCACAATATTTTCACAACAAATTTTATTTGACAAATTGTTATTGGTAGATAGAAAAATAATGTCAGTAATGTTAGTATTTGGTCCAAATTATTGTGAAAAATATTGTGGAGGTAGGATTACTCTTATTTTTGTTGAACTTAAATTGCTATGATTTTCAAGTCAGGGTGTTCAAAATTTTTATTAGAGTGATCAAGATAAGTTAGTTTAGCATATAAATAGGTTTTTTGCAAGTCAGAGCGATGGTCTTGTGACCACCCTCACATATTTGTAGAACCGCCAGTGAGGAGGACCGTCATAAAGTTGAGGCAGCTGATAAATGCTGATTCGATCAAGCTTAGAGATACACATGTGGGCAAGTGGGCTCGATTTGAGTGGACCTGAAACCTTTTATTTTGGTAGGGGGTGGTTTGGGATATTTGTTTTGTTTTAATTGGATCGGGTCAGTTAAAGAAGTGTTTTGGGTTGGATTGTGGGTTATTAATAAAGAAGAAAGAACCATACTACGCCTAAAACTACTCCCTTAAGGGAATAAAAAAATCTTTAGCTTAAGAAATTAGATATGAGATGAGATCTACAATTTATATTGTACATTTTTTCTTTCTTAGAATGGAAAAAAAAAAAAAAAACCTAATTAAAGACTACAATCTACAACTTTGGTAATATAAACTAATTAAAGAAATGAGATATGTGCATTTTCCTTTATCTATTTCTTATATCAAACAATATATATCATGGTATCTCAAATTGAGTTGATTAGGTGATGTATCTGGATGCCTTGATTTCTCAGTGTAAATAGAGTGAAAATTGGCACTTGGTGATATTGGGGTAATGTTTGTGGATATGATTAAATCTAACGCATACATCTACAGAAAGAAATCAGCTTGGTTCCTTCCTTTTCATATATTCCAACTTGCAGTATCTACATATGATGTGTAGTATCTGTGTTATTTTGTCAATAACAGAGTAATTTCTGTATTTCCTCCTTATTCTGTTTAGTATCTTGGTGTTCATTTGAAAACAAAGATGCTACACCTGGACTTGATTTCTCCTATTCAAATCAATAATCCTTAATTAAATGAAAATTGTTCTTATATTTTATTGAAAAATCAAAGTGCCATCTTTTTCTAACTCCATAAATTTTTTAGATAGCATGTTGCCTTGGGTTAAGACCATAAGCTGATGTTAATGCTCAGAGTAGTGCCCAAATAAAGGAATTATCCATTTTCTATTTTCCTGATGATTGCCTTTCAGTAATTTTATGCTCCTACAGGTTAGATGTTACGAAGGTAATAAAATACTAGTATTTACTTTATACAAAATAAATAATGTTTTATTTTATTTAATTTTGCCTCATTATTACTGTTGTTATAGGAGGGGGTTAGTGGAGAAAGAGTTTTCTTTTCTGGCATATGCTTCATGATACTCGTTATGTATTTACTTCAGAACAAAATAAATAATGTTTTATTTTATTTAACTCATTTTATGCTGTTCATTGGAGGAAGAATTTTCTTTTCTAGTTTATTGCAAAACTAGATATCCAGTAAGTTTTGATTACTGTAGGTGGCTTTAGACATTGATCATGATGATTTATATAGGCAGCTCTCCACAACAATTTATGCCATCTCTTAAATTTTGTGACACTTTGATTTTAAGAGGAATTCATTTAATTTGAATAAAGGGGCTAGTGAACTCATTAAATTTTAGATTGCAGTAATTTCAATTTTCTTTGCATGAATCATACATGAGCGTAAGTCACATACGGTATCCTAAGTTGTCATTTGAGTCTGATTGAATTTTGATAGTTTCAACTTAGCTATTAAGGGGGATGGGCAACCAGGTTTTTCCCATTTCTTTTGTTGGGGTGAGAATACGAAAATCCCATTAAAAACACTTGAAATGAGGAATTTAATTCCATTAATACAAAACATAAGATTGGAAACATTGGTTTTACTTCTTATTCTTACTTATTTGGGAAAATTCTAGGTAATAGGTTAAGAGTGGCCTTTGCAATGCACATCCCAGGGATCGATATTTATTTCAGATGGAATTAACTTCTCTAGTTCTATACGTTCATACATCTCTTTTCACAGTTCCCATTAAATTGTCAAATTTTCCCTTTTCATCAGGTATGGCGAGTTCATCAGTTATTGGATTTTAATTTTATCAGAAGCTTAGGGTGGATTGAATACTAATTAAAATTGACAAGTTTAAGAGTGCATGTTGCTTCAAATCAAGCTGGTTATAAGATTAAGATATGCAACAACAATTAGAAATGGAACAGTAATCTTTTCACACAGATTAAGTGTCATTTTTTTTGGAATTTATTTGCAATATGGTTGGCATATTATTAGTTTTCTCTCTAATTGCCATTTTTTTTAACTCTCAAACAGAGTTTCAGTAAGGTCAAATGAATGAAGAGCATAACTTGTTGTTAGAGCAGACTGCAAAGTACTCCTTGATTTCATTAATAGCTTAATTTCATCGTAAATAAGATAATTTCATGATGAATGTTATTTTATTTGCTTCTTAAACTATAACCTGTTTACCTACGTAACATGATAACAGTATTCATAAAGCATCTGACAGAAATGACTTTAATCGCAAGAACTATTGACAGAAATACTTTAATCTGGACTAAAGATGTCAATTAGTTACTACAACACGTGATTTTCCAATGAGCTTGCTTGTAAGACTTCCATGAACAATGTTTTCTCTGTGAGTGCATTCAGTTCATTAGTATGGCTGCTTTCATGCATCTTTGAAAATGCCTTACATTCTCATAGATACTTAGCATATAACATAATCTAGTGATGGACAATTAGAGTTATGAAACCTATGACATATCACATGAATCCAGCACCTTTTTGTCTCATGCACAGGAACTCAATAGCACCTTCTGTTAGAGCAGTTTTTCAAAAATCATGGAAAAAATACACTTCTGAGCTCAAATAGATGTTGAAGTACTTCCATATTTTCTTCTAAGGTTTACATTCAGTCTCAACCAAATAACAAGTGCACTAGTCTTTTACCACCGGGAAGTTTTCCCTTGATCAGTCTATTTGTGTTTTTTCTTTAAAAGCTTTTTGGCTTGCTGTGCTGGAGATTTTATTGGCCCTCCCTAGGTGGTAGTTTTGCTCACTTTTAGATGTCAATTTCTAAAATGGATTTTTTTCTTAGAATTTTTTCATTGGTTGTTAAATATGGCATTTATGCTCTCTAGATTGTGCTGATGAAGAAGCAATTCTTGCTCAACCTTGGTTGATTACTTGAAAGTCTAAAATTAAAATCTCGGCCTGTACTGATTAATTTCGGTTAATTACAAAATCTGCAATATTGTTTTATTCACCCACAAAATTTTCAAAATATTTCTTAAGATAATCATGTCAAAATTGTTTAGATGAAGTTCCATCTTATTTGGTTTTAGCATTGCTAATGTGTTAGAATTATTTCTACTTCCTAAGACCTAAAATTTCATCACATTTGCAATGAGCTAACCTTACTTGAATATGTTTCTTGTTAGGCACTGGCCAACTCAAAATTTTCAACATGTTTTTTAAGGTCAACTCTGTTAAACAATTTCATTTGTCTTTCATCCAGTAATTTGATAAAAGAGATCATATTAAGTTTTGTCCTAACTAATGGCAGGTTACTCTTTCATGGCTATGATTATGGCGTTAGCTGATGAAAATGGACAAGGTCTTATCTCTTCATTAGCAAGCTTCATGTTGGGTGCATTTAGTTAAATAACTACATCAATTTTTGGTTTCTATTTTAGATGACTGCATCTACATGACTGGCAACTTCTCTTGTGACTGACTTTTATGTCCAGCAAAAAATTAAGTATCAAGTTAGAGTAAAAAATCAATTCGAAGTATTCTTGTTTGTTCCATGTAGTTGAAGACTCAATAACAACCAACAAGAAGAAGTCCCTAGACTCTTTGTTAGAGATGGTGGCTAATATTCTGTTATATATATTTAGGGTTATGAGAAAAGAAGGCCCAAACACATAATCACGGATTGGAGTCAAAACAGATCTGAAATTCTATTTTTCATAAACCTCAACAGATGCCTATCTGTCGAGCTGCTGTTGAGCCACAGGCTTTAACAACTCTACAGATCTTGATAGATGCTAGCTGTCGAGCTTTAATGAATAGCACTTTCTCAGCTTGAATCTTGGACAGACTTGCATGGCTTCAATACTTGGACTTGAACTCTTCTTCTTTGAAGTATTAAACACATCTTAGATTACAAGTAAAGTGCGTTTCGTCAAAGGATTAACCAATTACATAAAATAATGACATATGTTCCTAACAAGTGAACCGCATATGTCCTAACATATTATTTAGGTCTTTGTAGAATATAAGTTTATAAAAGGGGGGGGGGGGGTGGGGAGTAAATTTTAAAAAGGTCTAAAGGGTGACCCATCAACCTTCTTTCTCTTGGCCAACACGTGCCCCACCCAAGATATTTCCCTTACCTTTTCTTGGCTGTACCAGAAGACTTTGTTCTTCTTTCTTTACTCTTTTCTGCTCATCGTCTTTCTTTGTTCTTATCTTTTTCTTCTTCTCTTGTTCCCACACGGCAGCCCCTTACTTTTCACCAACAGCTCTCCCTCTCTCACCGAAACCATAAAGCTCACTCTAAGGAAGAAATTAAAAGATTAGCCCTACGATTTCAGCTTCAAAGTTTGTGGGTATATAAATAAAAACCTCATCTTATTATGGGTATTTTAATGGTGGAATGGTTTGCTTTAGTTTCACTTCTATGTTTTCTAATATGATTGTTAGAAGTTGAAATTTGTGGTTTATAAAATTAGGAAATCATGAATTTGTAAGTCCATATATATATATATATATATATATGCGCTATTTTAAGAAGCTTTGAATTTGTGTTGGTGATTTGTTGAAGGTAGATTAGGGTTTTTACTAATTAATGATGGTATATGATTAAGGAAGTAAGAAAAAGTTGGGATGAATACTTTTGATGTAACTGCTGGGATTTTTGTTGTATTTGATTTTGCTCTAAATGGTTAAATGACTGTATATAAGTGTTTTCTAACATGTCTAATGAGTGTATAAAAATACCTATATGATAATAAGACTATTTGCAATCATTTTATGATTTTAAAAGAAAATGTTTCAAAGCTGCCTCTGTGACAGATTCTGTGTTTACGCATAATAAATTATGTATTAAATTGTATACAGTGAATTTGGATGCTAGGGATATTTCCTATGAAATCTAAGACACATATGGTTGTAATGGAGGTGGTTTCACAGCATTTGGATCAATATAAAATAATGGTTCAATTCCTGAGTTGCATAAAATTCTGTCAGGACAGATTTGAGTATGCTGTATTGTATGATTTTTAGTAAATTATGGTTTTATGCTTTGACTCCAAAATTGATATGGTATTTACTAAACATCCAGTGGAGTTGCTCTCAAAATTGCATGAAGTTTGGATGTGAATTGATAGCCCATTTGTATTTTATAAGTGAAGTATATGCTGCTGGAATAAAACAGTGAACAGTAAGGGACATGTCTAACTTTGAGAATTTAATTCTAAAGTTAGGGTAATGATTTGAGCTATAATTTATTATGCTCATCATTTGGTATGTTTGGATCATAGCTAAATTTTGTATACCTTGGTTCAAGGTTTAGTACTCAAAGGGGGGGTTCTAAACCATTCTACTATTTTTCATGTTGTCACATGAGTGTATATGGTTATATGACCATGCTTAATCCATGCTTCAAAGAGTTTATGTTTATGCATGCATTATTACCCTAATCTCAAAGCACCTTTTAAAATGAAGTTGGCTCTTCTAGAGATAAGAGATTAATGCGAGAAGGTTGGTTTCTCTATGATTTAGTACATCATGTTGTTGGATGAATGTATTTTGTGTTTGCGGGAACCTCATTGAGGTGGAATTAGGATTTCCTTGATTATAAGAGATAGGCCTTGAGATAAATGTGTAAGTTTATTCTAAGGTATAATTAAATAATATGCTTTGATTTGTGGTTTAGGTGTTACCAGTATCCAAGTCTAAGCTCCTTCGACTGTAGGCTTTCGGTTCCTTTGCTTTAAGGTAAGACATAAGTTATATGAGCTTTTGGTAAGTCATGAGGTTATTTTAAAGTATATTATTTATTAAAAAGCTTTTGATTAGAGATATGCTATATAATCATGTTTCAGACAAAGATATATTCGTGAGCTTTCGAAACCTTATGTATATGATTTAAGCAAATTGATGCTATTATTAATTCCACAAACATGAGGTTTAAAGAAAAAAATGGAAATGCTATTATTATGAAATGTTATGCAAAATAAGAATTTTCAATATGATGTAGAAGTATGAAATGTTTTTAGGTTATGTCCTATAGTGATCTGAACTTAGCTAGTAGGGGTTAAGTTACTGGCTTTCCATGGAAATTATTATCTGATTGGCCATTAAAAGTGGGACTGGTTCTGTTGTACCCGCCCTTGTTGGTAACGGTCAACTTGTAGAGGATGCTAACCTACCCCCATAGTTGAAGATATGTATTATGATGTGATCCCGAGAATACCTGGCATTGTGGGGAATGCTGGATGCTTAGCACAGTGGTGCTAGAAGCCTCCCAAATAAGTATAGACTTATCAGATATGGACTAACCAATATGTTATGAACTTATGAACAACTATATTATTTTAATGATCATGAGAGAATGATTTTTTTTTAAATGCATTAGTCTCATGAAAAGAAATTTCTGATGAAAAGGAAAGCTGTTCTTTAAAGATAAAAGTTTCTAAAGTTCTGTTGTGTTTTAAAGATAAAAAACCTGATGAAAAGGTTTTAGTGTTCTATAAAAATAAGGCTTTTGATGAAAGTACAAGTTTATGTTAAAAAGTTATCAGATATCTGTTCTTTATGAAACGTTAAGTTTTATGACTATGAAAGTTATAATATTGTACGAGAAAAGAAAAGTTTTCATATTTATCAAGATGTTTCTAGTTTAAGACAAAGTTATCAATTATCTGATTTAAGTTAAAATGATTATTTTATAATGAGAATATATATATATATATATATATATATGATTTTAAACAATTAATATTATATTTGGTAATTTCGTAAGAAATGAAAGAAATTCAATTTGAAAGGTTTTGGTAATATTATTTTGATAAGAAGAAGGAGAACAATTATTTTCCTATGAATAACGTATAAATTATTATTATAAATAGTATAAAATACTATGCATGAAAAGATGTTCTCCTATATGAACATTTATAAAATGAAATGATTTGATTTACATGCATTCTTATTAAATTCTTATGAATCTTACCCTTACTGAGCTGTGTAGCTCACCCTTTCCACTCTTTCAGTAATAGGTTTTATTTTAGAGCAGATGGGGCCTCAGTTGAGTTTTGGAAGGAGCTGATTTTAATTTTAAAAGTATAGATCCCAAACTAGCAATTTGATATTTAGTTTTACAGTATTGTGTATTTTAGGATCTAATGAAAGTTGTGTACCTTAAAATATTAAGAGATGTATTATGTGAAATTTAGAATTTGATTAACTGGTGGATTATGTTATTCTTTGAGTATAGTGTAAATGCTCTGAATGTCAAGTGAAAGGTTATATCACTTAAGTAAAGAAACAAGAATGAAAAGAAACATGGAAGCTTTTGTAAAAGTTTTGTAAGAGTTAAATTGGTTCTTGTTAATATCAGTTTTAAGCTTGATATTAACATGCCGGACATGGTCACAATCTGGGTATCCAGTTTAGGACGTGACAAACATGGTATCAGATCAAAGGTTATGATTTTGTAGGCTCTAAGTGTTGATCTTTTGAGTCAGATATTAAGATTGGGTAGTGAAGGTTAGACAAGTAGGATACATCTCTTCTGAGATGTTTGAATTGTTGATCATTGGCTTATAATTGATGTCTACTAGCATTTTTGGATATCTTGAATTATGAATACATGCTCAGTATTGCTATGGTTTTAGCTCTTTTGTTATTAGTACTATGATGCTTGCTACATTGGTGTTTTGTGGTCTGTCTTGTTTCACACAGGTTTGGGATGTGACACTTGTGACCACTTTGTGATAGCAAACCTTGTACTTATTGATGATATATATGATGAGGTTGTTATTACAGTTCTTTCACCTATCTCTACATGTGTTTTTTGTTTTCTTTCTTTATGCACATGCTTCTTATTATTTGTAAGCAATATTTTATTTTTGTTTCACTCTAAGATGCCTTAATGAGTTTTGTTTAAATTATTTCATAAATACAAGTTGTCAAAGTCTTCCTTGCCATGAACTCTCTTCTTGCAAAATTTTTCAAGAGTTTGTGTTAGGATAGAATTTATTGTATTCAACAAGTGAGTATGAGTTGTGTGATTTATGACTTCTCTCATATGTTCATTTGTTTGTTGTGGTTTTGTCACGGATTGCCAAAGAGAGAGATTGTTAGGACATATGTGATTCATGTTAGGAACATGTGTCATCATGTATTGGCTAATCCTTCGACAAAATGCACTTTACTTGTAATTGGGTAGATCTAGGATGTGTTTAATGCTTCAAGGAACAATGTTTCAAGTTCAAGTGTTAAAGTCATGCAAGTCTATCCAATAATCAAGTGATGAAGTGCTGGATTTTAAATTTCGATAACTAGCTTGACAGCTAGTATCAATCGAGGTTTAAAAAGCTATTTAAGCCTGATGTTTGAAAAATGGTTGATAGATAGGGTATCTATCGAGATTTATGAAAGTCAGATTTCCAGTTCTGATTTCATTCCAATCTGTGAGTATGTGTTTAGGTATTCTTTTCTCACAACCCTAAACATATATAAGGATTATTTTAAGGGATGTCATAGTGAGCACAGTTGCACAAGTGTGAAACAAAGTGTTATTCATGCAAATTGTGATCGGAAACTTAATTTGCCCTAGTTCTTCTTTCTCTTGAAGAAGCTACTGTGTTTGTATACCGTAGGATTTTGCGACCAAGGAGCTTTGTGATCTTCATCATGTGATGAACTAAAGAACTCTGCAGCTAACATCATTCTCAAGTTAGTGATTAAGTCACATATTAGGATTCGTGCATCTATTTGTTAGTCATATACTGGGAACCGTGAAAATTGATTACAAGGAGTTCCAATTATAACTTGACTACTCTTTTTAAAGTATATGCACAAATGTTATTAGTGTTTTCCTTCAGTTTGTGATAGTATGTATAATAATTTTATTATTGAACGCTCAATAGTGCAAAACACTATAAGTTGTTTAGACCTCCAATTTTAAATTTACGACTAAATTGCTTTTATTCTACTTAACTAAGTGCAGAATAAGAGTAAATGAAATGCAATAAAACGGATCTACTTTCTAGTGCATAGGCATATACAATAAACAATAAATGTAAAGCACAAAGAGTAAGGGAAGAGAGATGCAAACAGCAAGATAACACAGAGACGTGTTATCAAAGAGGAAACTGAAGTACTCA
Source organism: Castanopsis chinensis (assembly GCA_032878915.1). Classification (NCBI taxonomy): domain Eukaryota; kingdom Viridiplantae; phylum Streptophyta; class Magnoliopsida; order Fagales; family Fagaceae; genus Castanopsis; species Castanopsis chinensis. The sequence continues at coordinate 5,584,631 of JAVQMG010000091.1, forward strand.
ACAAAAAACCTTTTCGCGGCCCTCCAAACCGAAATGATCCACTAGTGAATAAAGTTGGAGTACAAAGATATCTGTTAGGACATATATGGAACTTTTTAGAACATATGTCATTTAGAATTGGTTAATCCTTTGACAAAATTCATTTTACTTGTATTTGGGTAGATCTAGGATGGTTTAAGTCTTCAAGTAACATATTGTTCAAGTCAATAGTTAAAGCCATGCAAATTTGTTTAAGAAATAAGTGAATAAGTGCTGTATCTTAAAGCTTAACAGATTGTATCTATCAAGGTTTAAAAGGAAATTTTAGTCCGATACTTGACAGTAGCTTGACAGATAACCTATCTATCGATAATTACGAAATTCAGATTTCTAGATCTATTTTTCACGCATATCCAAGCTATTTGTGTAGGGTTTTTTTTTTCTCACAAGTTTAGGCATATATAAGGATTATTTTAAGAGCCATCAAAGATGATGCAACTTGATGCAAAGTGATTATTTACTGAAATTGTGACCAGAGACAATTTGCCCTAATTCATCTTTCTCTTGAAGAAGTTGTTGCATTTGTGCACTATAGGGTTTTGTAACCAAGGAGTTTCTTGATTTTCATTGTGTGGATGAACTGAAGAATTTTGCAGCCAACATCTTTCTCAAGTTGGTGTGTTCGTCACGTACGGGGATTCGTGCAAAGGAGTAAGCTGCATACTGGGATCTGCGCATCAATTGGTTAGTCACGTACTTGGAGCCATGCATTGAAATGAGAGATTGTCACTACATTACAAGTCCAATTACGTATTGGGGTAAAGGTTCAATTGTAGGTTGGTATAATGTACTAGGATTCATTTACTTGTAATCGCTTGTTTTGATAATAATGGATTCTCAAGAGTAGTGATCTTAAATTCACTCGGTGGAGTTTTGCTTCGGTGGTTTTTCCATTCATAAACAAATCACCCGTGTCAAATTTAATTTTCGCTGCATTTAGTTATTTGGTGATTTGTTTGTGCTACTATGCGTATTACATGTAATTGAATCTAATTAATTTACTTGGCTTAGTTAATTGATTTAATTTTACCAAAAGGGTCAATACATTCTTGACCTATCAAGTAGTATTAGAGCGGGCATACTTTGATTAGGGTTAATCTTTATTGTGTGATCTATTGACCCCTATTTGTCATGAATAGAGGACAATCATTAATTATCCCTCCTTTATTTGATGGCACTAACTATGCATACTAGAAAGTACGCATGAGAGCTTTTTTGCAATCTTTAGATGAGAAGGTGTGGCAAGCTATAGAGATAGGTTGGACCAAGCTAAAGGAAGCGTCAGCTAATTGGGATGATGCTAAGATCAAAGTAGCAAACTTCAATAGCAGAGTATTGAATGCTTTATTTAGTGCGGTCACAAATGAGGAGTTCAAGTAGATATCGTCTACTGAAACTGCTAAGAAAGTATGGACCATCCTCTAGACAACCTATGAAGGAACTAAGGTTTTTAAGGATTCAAAACTTCAAAGGCTTACGATGATCTTTTAAGAGATTAAGATGGAGGAGGATGAATCATTTGATGAGTTTTATGTCAAGCTAAAAGACATAGTGAACTCTGCATTTAATCTTGGGGAAACCATTCCGAATCCAAGATTGTTAGAAAGGTGCTCAGATCTCTTCTAAAGAGATTCCATACCAAGATTACTGCCATTGAGGAATCAAAGGACATTGACCAATTTCCTTTGATAGAGCTAGTTGGCAACTTGCAAACCTATGAATTGAGTTTGTCTAGGATAAATTGATTAAGAGCAAGAGCATGGCATTGAAGGCTAAAAGCAGTGACACTGATGAGTTTTCTAATGATGAATATTCTAAGATGAAATCCTATATCACGAGGTAGTTTAAAAAGTTTATGAAGAATGCTAATGCGAAAGGATTTGACAAGGACTGAAAACAATCTAGTTCTTCACAGTTCAAGAGCCAAGATAAAGGGAATCTTGAATGCCTTCATTGCTACAGTGAATCCTATTGAGGGGATTGTTGAAGAGGTAGATGAAGAAGTAGACTTGGTAGAGACTAAGTTTGAAAAGATGGATGAGCAGGATGACATCCATACATGAAATGCAAAACTATACAAGGTCTCCGAAAAGTACGAGAAATTATATAGGCTGGCCATCAAGAAGCTGAGTGATGTGAAACTTGATCGAGAAGAGCTCTCCACAAAGGTTGATGAAGCTAATCAGACTATTGGAGCATTACAGTTTAAGAACAATTTCTTGGTTGAAAAGACCAAGAAGCTTGAAGCAGAGCTGTTTCAAGTTAGAGCCTGATTGGAGAGGACTTCAAGTGTAAAGCTTAATGAGATGCTTAACTTTAAGAAATCTGCTTCTGATAGAACCGGTTTGGGGTATGATTTCTCTTTTCCTAATATTGCTTCTTCTAGTACTACTATGTTTGTTTCACCTGCTAATAATGTTGATTCTGAGAACAATGATATTAAAACTGTTTTAGCTAATGAGAACAAAGATAAAGGTAAATCTATCTTAGGAGCGCCCCCTAATCTTGAAAAGAAAGAGACTAAAAACCCCAGGACTAAGAAGGGTAAAAATCAAAAGTCTAAATAAAAGAAGCAGTAACTCTGTCATTACTGTGGAGCTACAGGACATACTCGACCTAATTGCTACAAGTGGTTAGCCACTCAACAAAACAACAGTATGATCTCATCTGAAAACCAAAACCAGTTTTCATCCTTTCTTGCTCCTCTAGGAGATCTTCTTAGGGTCTCATGTTCCTTTCGAACTTGAACGGTTTCAATTTTTCCCCCTCATCACCGGATCAAGGGTTCGCTAAACAGAAAGGTTCTTTCAAGGTGTAGAGGGAAAAAGGCTTAAAGTGATTTAATCACTTTTTCTTTCTCCCTCTCTTTTTGTTTATGCATTACTTGTGGGTTTTGCTTTCTTGTTTTTGAGTCAGTCTAGTTTTATGCTATGCTTTGTATTAACATGTTTTTGTTTATTTGTTTTCAGTTTTTGCCTTATTTTTTTTTATCACGAAAATAAAAATAAAAATTGAAAAATTAGAAAAATACAAAAATAGTGTGTTTTGCGTACATTGGTACTTGTGTACCTTGGATGACCATTGAAATAAAGTTTTCTAAACTTTGTATCATTTGTAACTTAAATGAGTATCTCAATACACAACTAAGCAAGTGAGCTTTGTGGCTCATGTTTGTGATGAATAAGATTAGGTAATCTTTATACTTAACACTCATATCACTCTTTTTCATGGGAATAACTAAAAAATTCTAAGAGAAAGGCATAAATAACCATCTTACCACTAAAGCCCGCCAATCATGTATAACATCTGTATGCTTGGGCATAACAAAATTGTGATGTTTATTTCTTCTCTTTTTTATATGCCTATGAATGATATGCTTAAAAGAAATATATATATATATATATATATGCAAAGAAAATCAAAAGCAAAAAGAATCAAAATACTTTTAAATATTGTTGCAAGCGTGTTTCTAGGAGATGCGAGAGTTATAGGATGTATCTCAAAGGTGATAGTCCCCATCAAGTAGTTATGATTGTGTGTGAGTTAAATTGATTTTCTCATATCTAAAATCGTCATAACATGAGACACTTATGTAATGTTGTGATGTTTTCACACACAACACGCAAAATTCTTTTCTACTTTTGATACATATGCAAGTACAATGTGATTTGGCCATTACAAGGAATACATGTGTTAATGTATACTCATTAAACTGTCTTGACTTGTTTTTGAAATATAAAATTGGTTAGAATTGTTGTGTGTGTGTTTTGGATCTATGAATGCTTTGCATTTTTCTTGTTGAGAGATATTTTTGAAAGCTTAACATATTGATTGGATATTTGGTTAAGTAGCTTACTTGATTACATTCATTTCTGTGTTTTTCTCCTCTTTGAAAAATCTATTTTTATCAAGCTCGACAGCTTCTTGATAGATAGCTATCCATCAAGACCCTTGGACTTCTTTTTCTTGAAAGATCTCAACTCATCTTTGATACATCGAAACTTTCTGGAATTTGTCTCGATAGCTTCTCGATAGTTGTTCAATCCATCGAGGTATTTCTGCCGTTGACAGATTCTCGAAAACACCTTGACAGATTTATATGTCGAGAATTAGTGCTCGACAGAATCTCGATAGATCCTCGATCCATCGAGACACGTTTTCTTTAAATAGATCTAGCATGAAATTTGATCTCGTTTCTCTTGTTCTCTCTTGAAAGAAACTGTCTTTTCACCACCCTAACTATCTTTTCACCTCCCAAACTCTCTCTTTTCACTCAAAACTTCAAACCCTTTAGGTTTTCAGCCTAATCCTTGCTTTTTCCCTCTGGTAAGCTTCTCCAATCTCTCATTCTTTATGCATTTCACACATTTAGATCTAGGTTTTAGGTTTTTGTTTTTTTTTTTTTTTGGGTTTTTGAAAATTGAAGAGTTTTTTGTAAAATTTTTGGGTTGGGTTTTTCTTATATGATGTTTTATGCTCATGTATTGCATTACATTTGCATTTTCACAATGTTTCATGCATTATAGATATGTGTTTCTATGTTAGAACCTTGTGTGTTGTTAGGATTGGATTGGGCTGAGCCCATGATGCATTTTTTTGTTGCACGAAACATGCTCATGCATTGTCCATGCATACGTACCTTTTCATTTTCATATTCTGGTACTCTATGTTGATGGTGCTTTTTTGCTTTTCTCTCTCTCTCTCTCTCGAATAGTCTATTCATGGCACCAAGCAAAAAACTACTCCGTCCTAGAATCCTTTTTGTTTTGGGGCATCATCTTCTGATCCTACACCTCTACATGTTAGGTTCTATGATGAGAAGGCCCATAAGGATTTCTCGGAGAACTTTTCCAAACGTGACATTCATTTAGAACACTAATTAGGACATACGTGGAACTTGATAGAACATATGTCATTTAAAATTGGCTAATCCTTTGACAAAATACAATTTACTTGTATTTAGGTAGATCTAGGATGGTTTAAGTTTTCAAGCAACATATTGTTCAAGTTAAAAGTTAAAGCCATGCAAATCTGTTCAAGAAACAAGTGAAGAAGTGTTGTATTTAAAAGCTCGATAGATTGTATCTATCGAGATTTAAAATGGATTTTTAGCTCGATACTCGAGAGCTGCTCGACAAATAACCTATCTATCGAGAATTATGGAATTCAGATTTCTAGACCTGTTTTTCATGCATATCCAAGCTATTTGTGTAGGGTTTCTTTTCTCACAAACCTAGACATATATAAAGATTATTTTAAGGGCCGTCAAAGATGATGCAATTTGATGCAAAATGATTATTCACTTAAATTGTGACTGTAAACAATTTGCCCTAGTTCATTTTTCTCTTAAAGAAGCTATTGTGTTTGTTCGCCGTAGGGTTTTGTAACCAATGAGCTTCTTGACTTTCATTGTGTGGATGAAATGAAGAATTTTGTAGCCAAAATCTTTCTCAAGTTGATGTATTAGCCACGTACTGAAATTTGTGCAAAGGAGTAAGCCGCATACTGAGATCCGTGCATCGATTGGTTAGTCATGTGCTTGGAGCTTTGCATTAAAAGGAGAGATTGTCACTACATTACAAGTCTTATTGTGTATTGGGGTAAGGGTTCAACTGTAGGTTGATATAAGTTACTGGAATTCCTTTACTTGTAACTGCTTGTTTTGATAATAGTGGATTCTCGGGAGTGGTGACCTTAAATTCACCCGGTAGGGGTTTTGCCTTAGTGGTTTTCGTCATTCGTAAACAAATCACCTGTGTCAAATTTAATTTCTGCTATATTTAGTTATTTGGTGATTTTTTTGTGCTACCATGCGTATTGCATGTAATTGAATCTAATTAATTTACTTGGCTTAATTAATTGATTTAATTTACCAAATGGGTCAATACATTCTTGGCCTATCAATATCAAAAAGAGCCTCCGAGCATAATCTACCCATTGTATTTAAACCCTTCAAGTTTTAGCTCCCAATGGACTTTACTGAGACTTTTTTTTCACTATTTATCTAGATCCCGTAATTAGCTCCAAATTGCATTCACCATAGAATGACTTTTTCCAATACTTCCCACATGCACGAAAACAACTCTTAACACTCAGATTGGGTGAGGTATGTGTTTGGGCTAAGAACCTTTCAAAGAATTGTAATTAGAGAGGTGTGAATAGAGAAAAACTAAGAGAAATGTGTAGATGATGTAGGTTTACAATCTCTAACTTTTAAGTGTACTTCTACGGTTTTCTCTCTGGAAGTCTCCTTACAATTCCGTGGGTAATGTAGACTTTTATAGTGTGGGTAAAGAAATTGGGAAAACACATTAAAATAGGTTGACACTTCATCTTGCGGGTCATCTCGCGAGTTGGCCTAGTTGTGATATGAGTTGCAAGATGCCTCTTGACACTTGACTCTTCAGCTTCCAGCATGTGTTTCTCACGTGACCTTTTGCAAGTTGTCCACTTGCAAGCTAGTTGCGAGCAAGTCGTGAAATGCTCTATTCTTCACAGTTCTTCTCCAAACTCTCACACTCAACCCTCACATTAAATCTCATAAACATATAGGGAAATAATTGACTGAAATACAATAAAATTTGACATGAAATTAAAGCCAACAAAATATAATTGAAAATTACAAACTTTACAATTATTATTATTATTATTATTATTATTATTATTATTATTATTATTATTATTATTATTATTATTATTATTATTATTATTATTTTATGAAGAAACTCTAATTTAATGTGGCTACATGAACCGTGTGAAACAATATCATTTAATTATCATATAAAGGAAATTCTTACTTATTATTTAGCATTGGGTTAAGAAATTTATGTGAGGGGATTGTGATACATTGGATTTGATTTGATTGAAAAATTGTATTGTAATGTGTGGATGATTTGGGCTTTATAAACGACCAGTTGCAGGCCCATAGTGGGACAATTACAAATCTTTGTGTCAATATATATATATATATATATATATATATATATACTTTTATTTTTGTTTAATAAAATGTTTGTTGCTTCTACCAACCGCACAACAAAGTCATCTACATAAAGAGCTTGCTTTGTGTGGCCTTAATTATTTTGTCATATTAACAATTTTGAGTGCTTGTATGAAAATAATATGATCATTCTTTTTAGAGAATGACGAGGACAATAAATTTATTTATAAAGGAATTTCTTTCATGTTATGTTGAACTTTATACGTTGTAAGATGAGTTTCACATGTTAATAGAAATGGACTAAATGGACAAAAGTAGATTGGATGGACCAAAGTGTACAAAATGGATTGAAGTGGACCAAATGGACTGAAATAGACCAAAGTGGGCCAATTAGACTAAAATGAACTAAATGGACTAAAATAAATTGAAGTGGACTGAAATAGACCAAAGTGGACTGTATTGGACTAAATGGACTGAAAAGGACCAAATCAACTGAAGTGGATCATAATGGACCAAAACAGACCAAACTGGAGGACTGCATGGACCAAAGTAGACCGAATAGACTAAAACAGACTGTAGTAGACCCATAGATCGAAGTAGTCTGAAATAGACCGAAGTGGACCAAAGAAAAAACCAGGCCCTTCTCTTTCCACAATTGTAGCTTCACCCTTAGAACTCTCCTATATATCTAAGGCAGCAAGGGGTACATTTTCATTATGTATGGTATTAGAATGATAAAAAGAGAGGGAGAGATTCCATTAAGTTTACGAAGTTTACATCATTATTAGAAATAACACTTACACATGCATATATATATATATATATATATATTTTTTTTTTTTTCTTTTGAAACAAAATTAACAAAACCTAATCAAGTAATTAGCTTCTTGGCAAGTAAAATTAAGGCTTGTCAGAGTATCAAGGACATAAGAAATAGCAGTAGGACAAGCAGCCTTAAACCCATTCGAATAGTTTGTTGATTTGCACGTCTGGGTCTATTGTATTGTCCAGTGCAACAATGCTCAGGCAATTTGATTGCAAAGCAAGCATGTTTGCATGCAACAACACTTCCATCTTTCCACATTGGCAACTCATTAGGGCATCAACAAGGCTAACATCGTAATAATCCAGAGAATTATCAATGGCAACAAATTTCGCAAGTGTAACAAGTGGTGCATTTATGTATTGTACGATTCATAAATATAATTGGTACCCCTGATCATCCGTAAGTATAATTGATACATACTAATGATATGGTACCTTTTGTATTCAATAGGATATAAATGTTGTATTGTATGATACAATGACAATGTGTCATTGTGGACAATACCACATGAAGCCTCAAGAGGGCTTTACTTTAATTAAAAAAATAAAGAAAAATAATTTTGGAATTTGTTTTGCCAGTGGAGTTGCCAATATTGGATATCCACATGCAGCCTTCGATGGTGTCAAAATTTAAATATAAAATGTTTTGGGATTTTGTTATAAATCATGATTTTTTTTTTCTTTCAAAAATTGTAAGAGTAGCCACTTATTTCATATTTTTTTCAAGGGAACAAAATAAGAAATAAAACTCATTTATTTATAAATAATTCCTTGGTAAGGGTAATTATTTTACGTTCTAGCCGCCCATTACACCGTTCTTTCCCTAGATCGCCGACCTGCTCTAGCCACCACCCACCGCCACCTTCAAAGCCACCGCGGCCGTCGTCGACCTCCACCACCACCCACCGCCACTTTGCTCCTCACGTTTGATAATTCATTTACTCTTCCATTCTTATCACACTTCCTAAGCTTGCCTTCCTTCGGGTTCAGGTACTCTCTCTCTCTCTCTCTTTTTTTTTTTTTTTTTTTTTTTTTTGTTGTGGGTAATAGTGTTGTTCATTGGCTAAACATTGTGTTTCACTTTGAGATTTTGTGCTTGGTTTTTGAAATACATACTGGAGTAATGTAATGTAAAGGCCACTAGTTAGTTAGTTAGTTACTAGTGGTAGATTCATTTAGTTACTCACAAACTTCCATTTAAAAAAAAAAATTTATACTGCATTTTCTTAGAATTTTTTTGGTGTACTAGATCTTGGATCCATTAATCAATGTCTATTTTGGCTGCTTGTCAATTCTCAATTATTTTTTGTTCCTTTGTTCTTGTGTTTTGTTTTAACTTCTGCTATATAGTTTTTCGAATGGAATTAGAATAGAAGGAGTGGGCATAGCAGATGGGGAAAGGTATTTATTTGAGAGAGGGATTAGCATTTAGATGTGATGGAGTGGGCCCACTAATTAATTATTATTATTATTTTAATATAATAATTAATTAATTAATAAAATAAAAATAAAAAATAGTAAAAGCTTATTGTAATGAGTGCACAAAGGCTGATGAAAATGAGTGGGCTAGAGTCAATGGATATTTCCCAAAAATAATTTTTGAAATTTCAAGGCAATTTGAGTTTTTGGTTTCCTCTGTTGTAGTAGTGTGTTGTTTGTTTACGGCAAACAGACTCCACCAATTTTTTGAGTTTTTGGTTTCCTCTGTTGTAGTAGTGTGTTGTTTGTCTACGGCAAACAGACTCCACCAATTTTTTGTGAATATTGCAAAGGATTAAAAACTCGGTGGTGGTGCTTTTATAGGTGGGAGTGGGCCGAAATGTATGGCTCCATTTGCATTCATGAATTGTCAAAAAGCAAGTAACAAATTCTGACATGCAAGCTTGGCAATAAATGCATGTATATGTTAGAAAGTGTGGCTTGATCAACAAAGCCAAAGACATAAAATTCAGAATGTAAACATGCGTGAAATCTGAATCTTGCATTAAATATTGCATGCACTTATGGTCGAATTTATTGACTTTTGAAGTTTTGCATAATATTCACTTACACTTTTTAAATCTTGTAATTTTAGGTGCACTATTAAAATATTGCAACTTTAAGTGAACTAATAAAATCTTACCATTTTGATTGAGTAATTAATATAATACAGGAACACCATTTAACCTAACTATGTTATATTATTTATTTAGTTCACTTATACATGAATACTCAACATAATTATGCCATAAGTTTATGAGTTTAGACCTAACTATGTTATATTATTTATTTAGTTCACTTATACATGAATACTCAACATAATTATGCCATAAGTTTAGGAGATATTTTATTGTAAGGTACTCAATTTTTTTATTCTTCGTGAAAATGATAAAAAAAGAAACATTGTTGCTTTTGGATACTGTATAATGATAAAATACTTGGTTGCCATATGTATAATGATATCTCCAAGATTCATTGCATTGGATACTGTAAGGTTGAATTTATTTAACCATTTGATGGCTTTATTTCGTCTCAAATTTGCTTATATTTCAACAATTAGATACCTTGTATGTAAGTAGGAAACATGTAAGGGTTGTGTGAAGATTTCAAGTGTGTGTGCAATCAAGAGGTTTCTCGCGGCTAGATCTCGCTAGTAACTCGTGAGTGGTGACTCGTTAGAAGGCCATGTGTGAAGCATGCAGGAAGCTGAAGGATCATGACAACTGGAGCACTATAGGACAAAAAGTACAGTCTGACTAATCAGTTATTTTGCGATTGAAACTCACGACTAGTCCCAGTTGCAAGTCAGTCGCCAAAACACCCTATTTTTAAGGAAATATTGTTTATTGTTTTCTCTACTGTATTAAAAAGTATAAGTTTTCAGAACTACCATCTTTAATTTAAACTATAAAAAAAGAATGACACTTGTTTTTTATTTAAAATATATGGTAAGATATAAATTTTATTTATTAATTTAAAAAAAGAGGACTTTATTTTAAGACATCTCAAAATAAAATAGAAGATCAACAAATTAGGATGGAGGGAGCATATATGAATTGTCTTATATTTTACCATGTAATGAGTTGGAAAAATATGTTCAGAGTTATCTTACTTATATCTCTAAAAGGAAATTTCACATATATATACACTTAAAGTATTTTACAAAAACACACTAAAACGGGCGAAGGAACATGTATTTTAATCTTTTTGAAAACACACGTTCCATACCCTAATTAAATGAACACACACACTTCAACACCAGCATTCTCAGTCAAACGTGAAACAAACCATCAAATCAGTCTCAGACTCTCATTATTATACCAAAGAAAGGAGTGTACGTTAAGTTCATACAAGGTGAGTGAGCTGCCTTTTAAATTACTAACGAAGATAGGGACAAGTAGATCATGAGAGGAGATTGTGGAACTTTTCTAGCTTAATACATGATCCTAATTTAGCAATTTAGCGTCCACATGATCATTTAAACATTGAGGCTTCCTCTGTTTTTCTTTTTTTTTTTTTTTTTTTTTTTTTTTAATATGGGGCTTCCTCGATCTGTTAGCTTAAAGATTTGTTTCCCATTCATAGCCACATTTAACTATACAACGAAACGTCACTGATTTAAAGTCAGCTTCTTCATTAATTATTAAGCAATTAAATTTCAGTTATTTTCTGCCGCCTCCCCTCCTTTGGACAAAAACTCACTCAAAACAAATTAAAATTAACAAATTAAGTTTCCAAAATTAACCTCTTTAATTTAAACTATAAAAAAGAATGACACTGACTTTTTAAATAAAGTAAGAGGTAAGATATAAATTTTATTTAGTAATTTTAGAAAGATGACTTCATTTTGAAATATTCCAAAATAAAATAAAAAACCAACAAATTAAGACGGAGTGAGCATATACGAATAGTCTTATACTTTGTCATGTAATAAGTTGAAAAAATATGTTTAGAATTATCTTACTCACAACATCAAGAGGGAGTTTCACACATACACCCATATATATATATATATATATATATATATATATTAAAATTATTTCAAGGTAGAATTCTATGATAAAAAAAAAAAAAAAAAAAAAAGTAAGTGTGAAAAGAAATATGAGAAATTATTGTTACACCCACTCTATTTCACAGTTGCCCATAGGCATCGCTAGCCTAGCTATATATAGCGGCTTCTAAGGTTCGGTCAGATTCAAAAAAGCCTTTGAAAAGTGCATATTGTAGTACTCGTGGTTATGGCCTTCATGACTGATACCCAATACTACTTTCTGTGCTTCATCCTTTCCTTCATTTCAATCTTCCTACTCAAGCCCTTATTCAAGAAACTCTCTAAGACAAAGACCTCTCTGCACCTCCCTCCAAGCCCACCAGCCCTCCCAATCATTGGTCATCTCCACTATCTTGGTCCATCCTTATACAAATCACTTATTAAACTCCCCACCAAATATGGCCCTCTCCTCTATCTAAAGCTAGGCGTTTCAAGGTGTCTGGTTGTTTCATCAGCCTCCATGGCCAATGAAATATTTAAGACTCATGACTCAGCTTTTGCAGAACGTCCAAGCTTCCCTTTCAGCTATAAACTGCCATATGGAAGCAGTGGATTTTTCGTTGCTCCGTATGGTGATCAATGGCTGTTCATCAAAAAACTTTGCACGACAGAACTTCTATCTGCCAAGCAGGTTGAAAAGTCACGTGTTGTCAGACACGAAGAACTTGTCCGTTTTTTGCTTAAGGTATTGGAGAGTGCTAAGAAAAAACAGACCCTTGACATGAGTGTTGAGATAATGAAGCTCACAAACAATTCTACATTCAGATTGGCACTGAGCATGAGGAGTTTAGATGAGCCTCATGAAGCTGGTGAAGGAGTCCAATGAAGTTGGTGCGAAGGCATGTCTTGGGGATATGTTTGGGCCACTGAGCAATTTGGTCTTTTGGTTGTATGGACAGCGGGCCATAGATGTCACCTTGAAGCATGATGAGATTTTAGAAAGGTTTTTGAAACAACATGAAGAGATTAGTAACGAGAGAGAGAATGAGGACTTGATGGATCTGCTATTGAAGGCCTATCGAGGTGACAAGTCTGAGTTTAAAATTAACAGAATACATCTCAAGGCTTTCTTGCTTGTAAGTCTCTCTCTCTTGATGTGTTTTTCTCTTTTCCTACCTTATCTTGCATGTGTTTGTATTTTTATTTTGGGAAAAACTATCCGGGTAAAAACTAGTTTAGACATCTTATTATACACATTCTCACACATATAATCAAACTGCTTATTTGAGTGTGTGTAAGAGTGTGTATAATAGGGTATGGGTAATAAACACCACCCAAAATATTATTCACATTCATGAATTATTTATCTAAAGAACATGAATAATAATTCTTCCATTTATTTCAAAGGCCTATAAGATTATAGACCATTTCTTTATAAACCAATTTCGACTGCTACATCACGTTGATAGCAAACAAACTTTGTAATACTACTAAAAAAACATTTCAAGGTTAATTTATATAGGGTCAAACTAATCTCTCTGAAGCAAAGAGCTTAGTGGTTTAAGTGGTTAGTGTTTCCAATAAAGGTATCCACGATTTAAATCCCTTAGCTCCCAATTATTGATGTATAAAAGGAACTATTCTACATGAAAACAAATGTACAAGAGGAGAACTTCAGTTTTGATTATACTGACAATAACATCCAGAACAAAAATTGTTGAAACTTCTGCTAAGAGGGAAGAAGGAGCAGTCAAAAAGAAAGAAGGCTTGAAGAATTGGACTAAACCCAAAACAGGGCAAAACGACACAACTGAAGTTAAAAGGAAGAAAGTGAAGTTGAAGGCTGAAACGGTGTCGTAGCACTCAAGTGTTCACACGTGCAGCACGTATGAATTAATCCAAGTGGTTTACAACTGTCAATTATTAGTTTAATTAGGCGGTTAGAGTTTGTTATCTGTTAAGCTTTTCTTTCATTCCTTTCTTTATTCTTCCGTGTATATATAGCAAGAGGCAAAGTGTTAATTAATAAGAGTTTTCATTTTCATCAATTCAGAGATATTGTTTTTCTTTTCTGCACTTTCTTAACATGGTATCAGAGCTTCAATAGCTCATCCATGGCTTCCGCTACCAACGCAACATCAGAATCCGATCCAATTCCCATCAATTCCTCTAGTACTGCGAATTAAAGACCTTCAAATCAAGCACTTCCAATGGAGGATGCAAATACCAATCCATCAAGCCCTTACTTCATTCCACCTGCAGATGTTGTCCTTGTTTCTCAGCCACTGATTGGTCTTGAAAATTATCTCAGTTGGTCGAGGGCTGTTTTTCTGTCATTGAGTGGAAGGAACAAGTTTGGTTTCCTTGATGGTTCGATTTCCATGCCCGATCTCTCTCATCCTCTGTACAATGCCTGGCACAGAGCAAACACCACCATTCTTTCATGGTTGGTGAATTCCTTGAGTAAAGATCTTGCTACTAGTGTGATGTATATTTACACCGCGAGGGATTTGTGGATTGACATGCATGATCAGTTTTCACAGCCTAATGTTCCAAGATTTTTTGATGTTCAAAAGGAAATATCAAAGCCTTCACAAGGTTCACTCACTGTAAGTTCTTACTTTACCAAGTTCAAGATTTTGTTGGATGAACTTGTGCATTATCAATCTTTTTTTGCTTGCACCTGTACCTGTACTTGTGGTTCTCAGCGAAATCAATTGAATGCTCAGCAAAAAGATCAAGTTTTTCGTTTTCTCATGGGACTTAATGATAGTTATTCCATTGTCACTAGTCAGATGTTGATCACTGAGCCCTTACCTGCACTTAATAAGGCTTATTCTTTGATTTTGCAAGAAGAAAAACGTAGGCAGATTGGTCAAGCTGATTTGGTTATTGAACCAACAGCTTTATATGCTAACAATTTCAATCCTAAAGGATTTCAAGCTCATCAAGGCTGGAATCAAGGGGGAACTCACGGAGGGCAGGGTGCAAAAGGTGGTAATGCTAAAAAGGAGAGGCCTGTCTGTACATATTATGGAATTGTGAGTCATGTAGCTGATAAATGCTACAAATTTCATGGTTATCCTCCAGGATATAAGCACGAAGGAAAGGCTTCTGCCCATCAGGTGTTTAGTAATGGAAATTTTGGAAATTTTTTTTCCAATAATGGTAATTTTGGGAATTTTGCTTCTCCTCCCATGCTGGGATTTCCTAATCAATCTGAGATGATGCATTGCTCACCATAGCCTCAAGGAGCACAGTCTCAGTTGAACCTATCACAATCACAATTCAATGTTCCTCAATGTCCCATCTCTCAGACTCAATGTGAACAGCTACTTTCTTTTCTTGCTTCTCAATCCTTCAAGGAAGCAGCTACATCTCAACCCACATCCACACATCAGGCAGCTTCAGTCCTATCTCCATTGTCTAATGCAACTGCTACTGCTGGCACTAGTTCAACCATGCCTTACTTTGCCAATTTTTCAGGTAATCCTTTTTGGTTGCCTCCTACCCTTTCTCATTCCATTTTTTCTGCTCATATCATTGATAAACAAACCTATAAGTCTAATGATTGGATTATTGACACTAGTGCAACAGACCATATGGTCCACTCTGTTTCTTGCCTAACTACCATTACATCCACCATTAATACTTTTGTCTATTTGCCAAATGGAGAGAAAGCCTTGGTTACTCATATAGGAACTGTTCATCTCTCAGCCAATCTTACACTTTATGGAGTTTTGTGTGTTCCATCATTTACTTTTAATCTGATATCTGTCAGTCAGCTCACTAAATCTTTGTTTTGTTGTCTTGTGTTCCTTGGCTCCTTTTGCTTTATCTAAGACCTAGCCAATTGGAACATGATTGGACTGGGTAAAGCATCAAAAGGCCTTTATCTACTTCAGCACAGAGTTTCACCTCCATCTGTGCTTGCTGTTGCTTCCAAGGTTTCTGTCTCCATTCCTTCTGTCAAATTCACTAGTGTCCATGCTGATTTGTGGCATTTTCGTTTAGGGCATCCTTCTCTTGCCAAGTTGTCTTTGCTTAATAATCTTGTATCTGATTTAGCAGCTAATAAGAATGTATGTTGTGACATTTGTCATTTTTCTAAACAAAAGAGAATATCCTTTCCAACTAGTCAACATGTATCTCATCATGTGTTTGATCTTGTACATTGTGATCTTTGGGGACCTTTTTCTGTTCCCACTACTGAAGGTTACAAGTTCTTTCTCACCATTGTGGATGACTATTCTAGATGTACTTGGGTTTATTTGCTTAAATCTAAGTCTGAAACACAAGCTCTTATTCAACAATTTTCTATTATGGTTGAAACCCAATTCAATACTAAAATAAAGTGTATAAGAAGTGACAATGGCACTGAATTTATCATGAAGGATTTTTTCAAGTCAAAAGGCATTTTGCACCAATTATCTTGTGTTGATACTCCTCAACAAAATGCAATTGTTGAGAGAAAGCATCAACACATTTTAAATGTTGAAAGAGCATTAAGGTTTCAATCTTCTTTACCTTTAAAATTGTGGGGTGACTGCATTCTTATTGCAGTATATCTCATAAATAGATTACCCTCTAAACATTTAAACAACAAAACTCTTTATGAAATGCTTTTCAATCAACCACCTTCTTATGGCCATATTAGAATTTTTGGCTGCTTGTGCTTTATCTCTACTCTTAGTCACAACAGACACAAATTTGCACCAAGAGCTCGAAAATGTGTTTTCCTGGGTTATCCACATGGTGTTAAAGGATACAAAGTTCTAGATTTGGAATCAAATTCTATTCATGTCTCTAGAGATGTAGTTTTCTATGAGAGCATTTTTCCTTTTGTTTCTACCTCATCTTCTTCCCATTTTTCATTTGATTCTTCCATTGATGCTTCCCATGATTTTTTTGTTTTTCCTCCTTCTGTTTCTGATTACTCTTTTTCAGATTCCCTTTTTCATTAACATCTTGTTTTACCAAATTGCCTATAGTTCTCACTAAGGTTAGAGTAGGTAAGGGTTATACTCAAAGAGAAGGCCTTGATTACACAGATACTTTCTCTCCTGTTGCTAAGTCAGTTTCTGTTAGAATGGTTTTGTCTATGGCTGCTGTGAAAGGGTAGTTTCTCCACCAAATGGATGTTAATAATGCCTTCCTCCATGGTGATTTGGATGAGGAGGTTTATATGAGTCTTCCACCTGGTTTTCACAGTAAGGGGGAGTGTGTTTTTGGATCTAATTCTCATCATTCTAATTCTCATCATGTTGCTCCTTTGGTGTGTAAACTCAACAAGAGTCTTTATGGCTTAAAGCAAGCTTCAAGGCAGTGGTTTGTCAAGTTTTCCTATACATTGTTGAATTTTGGTTTTGTCCAATCCAAGGCTGACTATTCTCTTTTTACCTACACCAAGGGATCCTCTTTCACAATTCCACTAGTCTATGTAGATGACATTTTACTCATTGATAATGATCTTGATAGCATTAATGCTTTGAAGCTCCTACTTGATACTAAGTTTGGCTTAAAGGATTTGGGTTCTTTAAAATATTTTTTGGGTCTTGAGGTTGCCAGAAGTGAAAGGGGGATCAGTTTGAATCAAAGAAAATACTGTTTAGAAATTTTGCAAGATACAGGTCTTTTGGGGTCCAAACCAGTCAGAACACCAATGGAACACAACTTGCATTTATCAAAGGATGTTGGTAAAATTCTTCCAGATGCTAGTCAATACAGAAAACTAATTGGCAAATTGTTATATCTCACTTTAACTAGACCTGATATTACCTATGCAGTCCATAGGTTAAGTCAATTTCTAGCTGAACCAAGAGAGCCTCACATGTTGGCAGTTAATTGGATACTTCAGTACTTGAAGGGGACACCAGGCAGAGGCTTGTTCTTCTCTAGTAGCTCAAATATGCAAGTTAAAGCCTTTTGTGATGCACATTGGGCAGGCTACCCAGATACCAGAAGGTCCATCACAGGCTATAGTGTGTTTTTGGGTGATTCCCTCATCTCTTGGAGGTCCAAGAAGCAAAGCACAGTCTCTAGATCTTCAGCAGAGGCAGAATATAGATCAATGGCCACCACAACATGTGAAATTGTTTGGATTCTTCAACTGTTGAGAGACTTGAGAGTTGATCATCCAAGTAGTGCCCAATTGTTCTGTGATAATCAAGCTGCACTGCATATTGTAGCAAACCCAGTCTTCCACGAAAGGACAAAACATATAGAGGTTGATTGTCATTTAGTGAGGGACAAAATAACAAAAGGGGTGATCAAAACATTCTATGTTTCCAGCAGTTTTCAAACAGCAGATATTTTTACAAAAGCATTGGGACTTCCAGCCTTTAGCAAGTTAATTACTTCTTTGGGGTTAATAGACATTTACTCACCAAAGCTTCAGACCATTGATAATCAAGTCACTGAACTTGTGGTTCCTGACTTGAGGGGGAGTGTTGAAACTTCTGCTAAGAGGGAAGAAGGAGCAGTCAAAAAGAAAGAAGGCTTGAAGAATTGGACTAAACCCAAAATAGGGCAAAACGACACAACTGAAGTTAAAAGGAAGAAGGTGAAGTTGAAGGCTGAAACGGTGTCGTAGCACTCAAGTGTTCACACATGCAGCACGTATGAATTAATCCAAGTGGTTTACAGCTGTCAATTATCTGTTTAATTAGGCGGTTAGAGTTTGTTATCTGTTAAGCTTTTCTTTCATTCCTTTCTTTATTCTTCCGTGTATATATAGCAAGAGGCAAAGTGTTAATTAATAAGAGTTTTCATTTTCATCAATTCAGAGATATTGTTTTTCTTTTCTGCACTTTCTTAACAAAAATGTTTGGCAATGATTTGATATATAGTAATTACAAGCAGTAAACCCATCACTAAATATTAGTTAAAATAATTAGACTACAATATTCTCACCACTTTCATCAAACATATCAAAGATAATTTACAACAAGTTTATTTTCTATGTCTATGTCTGTTTCATCTATTTAAAAGTTTCCCTTCTCCCTAGGATCTATTCCTTGCGGGTGTAGGTACATCAGCAGAGGTATAACAATGGACATTAGCCGAACTCATCATCAATCCTGATGTTTTCAATAAGGTCAGAGAAGAGATTAAATATGTAGTTGGTAATACTAGACTTGTGGAGGAATCAGATGTCCCAAGTCTCCCCTACTTGCAAGCAGTTATTAAGGAAGCATTAAGGTTGCACCCACCATTGCCTGTGGTAGTAAGAGAATGCCGCGAAGCTTGTAAAATCAAAGACTTTGATGTACCTAAGAAAACTATGGTCGCAGTCAATCTGTATGCAATAATGAGAGATGAAAAAATATGGGACTATCCAAATGATTTTCGGTCAGAGAGGTTCTTGGTTTCCTCTAAAGTAATAGATGGTATGGAACATATACCTTTTGGGGCTGGAAGGCGAGGATGCCCGGGTGAAAAGTTAGCATTCAGTATGATACAAATTGTAGTTGCAGCAATGGTTCAATGTTTTGATTGGAAGGTTGGTAGAGAAGGACGCTCTGTTTGTTTCAACAATGATATTTTCTAGAAAATGAGTAATTTTCTAAGAAGCATTTTCTATAAAACTATCTTATTTTCCAATGTTTGGTAGCAACTTTAAATGAGTTGAAAAACACCATCTTAACTTCCCTTATTTAACTTGCTATGAGATAGAGTTGTTTTCCAAAAAAATTTAATGGAAAACAATTTCTAAAAATAAGCCATAATTTTTATGTTGACCAAAGATAGTTTTTCTTTAACTTATATTTTTTTTATGCTACTAAACATTGGAAAATAAGGAAAACTATCTTTACACAAGGTTTTCCATTGAAACAAACGAAGCGGGAGACAATGTTAAGGTTAATATGCAAGTTGGACCAGGCATCACTAAACCCATGGCCCAACCACTTATAGGCCTTCCCATCGATCACTTCAATCCATTTACTAAACCCATGGCCCAACCACTTATATGCCTTCCCGTCGATCACTTCAATCCATTTACTAAACCCATGGCCCAACCACTTATATGCCTTCCCATTGTTCACTTCAATCCATTCACTTCTTCCATGTGATTTCCTAAACTTAGGCCACTTAAATTCTGCATGCCCTTTCTTCTGAATAAAAATCCCTTTTTTTTTTTTTTTTTTTTTTTTTATTTTATTTTTTTTTGTGTTTCACTTTATATTTCACAAATCATAATTTGTCACAAAAAAGGAGAGAGAAAGATTTCATGTAAAAGGTATTCAATAAAGCTGCATAATTATATATGCATTTTTGTTCTCAATATTGGATTACCATCCATATGTAGTGTGTGGTGATTTAATGCACGCCACATTTAATAAAATGAATTCATAAAATATGAGCAATAGTATGAAATATCTATTTCTAATTGTGTTTCTTTGAAATAAGACAATTTAATGAGTTGTTTTTCTTAAATTTTGTTTTTACACACCCGAGTTCATTATTCTAGTTTTTACTTTTATTTATGATTGTAATCTTTCTTTTAAAAAAATTATTTTGATATTCAAATTTATTGTTTAATTCATGATCTATCAATAATCATTCACTCTTATACTTTGTTTATTTCAGCATTAATAGAAACATTTTCTAGAAATTTATCTCATTTTTTTATATTTAGTAACGACCTTGAAAATGAGCTTGAAAGAGAACATTTTCTAGTGTTTGGTATGCACAAAATTTTTATAGAATTTCATGTATAATTTAAAACATGTATAATATGTGTATTGTCAATTGTGTAAACCTAACTAATGTAATTAATATAAATCAAAAAATAAAAAAAAAAGTTTGGTTTTCAAACTAAAATTTTGATAATAGATACTATCAAATTTAGTTATCTAATTTTCATGATTTTTACCACTCAACTTGTTTATATATATATATATATATATATGAACAGTATCGTATGTGCACGTGCACACACACACATATATAAATCAACCAGACTTCTCATAATTTAATATATCTAAAGCTCCATTTTAAATAATTCAAAATTCCACGTAGGCCAAATAGTTTAACTTGCAAAATAAACTAGTACAAATAGTTTGATAAATGCCAAATAGTTATTTGCCGTGTAAGAGAGAGATTGTTTTCAAATTATTATTTATTTTTTTGGAAAACAACATTTAAAAAATAAATTTTATATTTATTTGAGTTTTTTTATTGATTAAAGATAGTTTTTTATTAACCAATTTATTTTTATGCTACCATACATTAGAAAATGTGAAATATTATTTTATTTTCGTTGAAAGTGAAATATTATATTTATAGAATGTTTTTCAACCAAACAAATAGAATACTGTTATTTCGTTAGATTTCTCAATTTCTACTGCTAATCTTAAAATTCACATTTGTCTAACTTAATTGGTTTTGGGGTTTAATGATTACAAAACATGGTAGAATATTAAAACTTAAATTGCATTTCTAAGAAGTTGTTATGGACAAAGATGACAGAGGGTACATGAATTGATAAAGAATATTTTTTTTTTGTCTCAATGATAATCTATCTGATATAAACTTCTTGTTCTTTGTTAATTATTATTATTATTTTTTTCCTCCCTCTCGTGCATGTTACACACGTTAACACACAGTAACAACTTTTACATGCAAAACATCACCCCATCTAATTGTTATGAGACAAGAACTGACATTCAACGTGACTCAGAGTGTCCACATGTCTTGTCTTTGTTATCTTCTTGCAAACTTTTCCAATTACAAGATCATTCCTAACTGAAAATGTCATCCTATTATATTTTATCATTTTAAAAATTACTTTATCAATTATATTATACTATTTTATAATATACCTAATATTCTAACATTTATTTGAGAATTCCAGTTAACTTAACTGATAAAGTCTCTGATAGTTGTATAAGAGATCTGGTCAATCTCCGTCTACATCAAAAATTGATTGGTGTCTTGGTCTGATGATGAAGAAGAGTTATCATTAGGAGCAGATGTCATAGATTAAAACTCTTTAAAAAAAAATATTCTAACTTTTATTTTCCAATACAACACATTAAAATAATATAAATTATACAATAAAATAATAAAAAAATTATCTATCACTCCTTTCTCTCATTTTTGTCCTTGCCTCTATGTCTCTCTCTCAACAACCAAACAACCCAATCACTATCACACCACCACCATGCTCACCACGCCACCATTACCCACTGCCCACCAAAATCCCACCGGAACCAAAAATCCAAATTAAGAAGGAAAAAAAAAAAAAAAAAAAAAAACCAGCAAATACCCACCAAATCCATTAAAAGAACCAAACAACCTAGTCACCACCATCGCGCCTCCACCATGCCCATCATGCCGCCACTACCCACTACCCATTATCCACCAAAATCCCACTGGAACAAAAACCCATATTAAAAAAGAAAAACCCTAGATCAACCACAATCAAAACCCAGACAGTTGTTGAGCAAAACCTCGACCAAAATCCCACTGGAAAACACACAAAACACAACACACATTGCATTGTAGCTAGATCAACATCGCCACCACCGCTAGATCAACACCAGATCAACACTGCCATCGCACCACTGCTAGATCAACACCACGCCGATCTTGACCCACTCGACAAAACCCACACCAATCTCGACCTACTCGATCAACCACCACGCTGATCTCAACCCACTCCACTAGGACCACGCCGCCTAACCACTAGATAACGCTAGACCCACGACCACGTCAGAAAAAATGAACCATTGTGAGAGAGATGTGAGACCAAGAATGTTTTGGAGAGAGAGAGAGAAGATGAGACAATGAAGAGAGAGAAAGTGGCAGATATTTATAGGTGAGAATAAAAAATTATTATTTTGTTTTACAATGTTGCTACAGTACCATCGTAAATTTAAGCTGGTACTGTAGCAGTATTGCAATTTTTTTTGTAATTCTAAACTTTTACAAGTTTGGTTGGTGGAGGTTTTTAAGAGACAAATGCTAAATAGAGGCAACATATGGTATTTAGCATTCCCATTGTGAATGCTCTAACAACCCATATATGGCCAACCCACTTAGATTTTAAGTGTGGTCCTTATTAGCCTCTTTATTCCTCATCCTTTTCGGCCATCCATTATGATTATGTTAGACCAATTATGGTACCATTATCTTGGATTTCCTTATCCTGATCTGAATGTTTACGTTCAAGAATTATTTATCTAAAAAACATGAATACTAATTATTCTTCCATTTCTTTCTTTTTCAAAAACGTATAAAGTTTATATACATTATTCACTTAATTCCATTAAAAACAAAAAATCCACAAAGTATATTAGAAAACATAGTTATGGACTTTTTTTTCCTTATCAACATAATTTCAACTACTAAATTAATAACATTCGCAGCAAACAAACTGTATTACTATCAACAAAATAAAACATTTCAAGGCTTCCTTAGGTCAAAATAATCTATTAATTTGAATAATAAAACAAGAGGAGAACTTCAGTTATGGCTATGCTGAGATCCATTACAAAATAATTTGGTATCAGTTTGATGTATAGTAAATACGTTTGTAGCAAACTTGATTCTAAATATTGGTTAAATAATCAAAATGCAATACTTTTCACTACAATCATCACCCATATCTAATATCATTGACAATAAATCTATCTATTGTGGGTCAATTTTAAATGATAGTTGTTTTGGTTTTTGAGATTCGTTTGTGGGATGCGATTTGGTTGGAGTCATGGTTTTTGGGTTCGTATGATGTGGGAACGATTTGATGTGAAGCCAATTGGTTGTTTAATTTTTGGATTTGTTTATGGGAGGCAATTTGATCAGAGTTACAACCATAAATGACAGCAACGGCAACCAACTATTGATAAAAACTATGGTGGCAATCTAATAATGAGAGATGGCAAACTATGAGATTATCCAAATGATTTTCGGGCAGAGAGGTTGATGGTTTCTTCCAAAGAAAATGAAAATGGTATAAAATATATTCCTTTTGGGGTTGAAAGGGGAGAATGGCCAGGTTCAAAGTTATCACTCACTTTGATACACAATAGAATTGAAGTAATGGTTCAATGCTTTGATTGGAAGGTTGGTAGAGAGGGAGACCACGGTAAGGTTAATATGCAAGTTGTAAAAGGCATAACTATGCACATGGCTCATCCATTTAAATGACTTCATGTTTTTCACTTTAACCCATTTACTTCTTCAAGGTAATTTCATAAACTTAATTAGACCATTTAAATTGCATAGATCCTTTCATGCCACTTGCTTTGAAATTTAGTAGCCGGGTTTCTATCCAATATGTGGTACATTTTGTTAGTTTCCTCCAATATTTCAATAATTTTATTAGTAAAAAATTGGTAATCTTTAGCATTTAATTTTATAGATAAAATAGAGAGACAATAAAAGTGGTTTAATGATTTGATCATACTATACATATTTGTCTACAAATTTAAAATAGCATGATATTGTGATTGATATAGATAGGCATGTTTCATGCCTACTAAAAAAAATGCATATGTTGTTTTGATAAATAAAAATACAAATATCCCTCAATAATTTTTTTTTTTTTTTACATTTTTTATTGTGTATTATTAAATTAAATTAAAATTTTCTTTGTTGGACTATGTTTCCACTATTTCAAAATTAACCAAATTTGAGTGATGATACCATATTTCTAATGAATTGTTTCTCATATAATTTAAGAAAAATGATATCAAAATTTTACTATACATACTTAAACAATTAATGCACCACTTAAAATAATTAATAAAGAAATGTATTTATCATATTAGTAATCGTTTTAATTATATAAAACAAATACTATAACGTTGGTTATCTGTGTGCTTGTGTGTAATGTCACTAAAAAAACATAAGGATATCTTAACGGTTATGACGAATTTTAGTGAATTCACAAAACTTTAATTTTTTATTATTTTTGTATCAATTTTTATCAAAATGACTAAACATGAAGAATAATATCATATTTTAAATAATAATAATAATAATAATAATAATAATAATAATAATAATAATAGTTTCTTATATAAAATTTATAAAAATAATCCTTTAAATTTCTCTGATATAAATAATTGATGCATTTACTCCATTTACTAATTCAATAAATTAATACTTGTTAAAAACTCATGGATAGCACTTACTCTTGAAAAGGAGCTTGCAAGGGGAGGGTATTCAAGAGCTTATAAACACATGGTTAACTTAGACTTAATGCATATGAGATACTAGGATCATAACAATACTATGATATAAATGCAAATTTTGTTAAGGTGAAAGTTTAAATAAAAAAAATATCAAGAATGTGTCACATGGTAAAACCTCATGCTTTCTTACATTCTCAAATTTTTTGTTAATCTTTTTCACTTGGTTGTGAGGTTTGGCTTTGTGCTTTAAGATAGTGGACTTGTTTAATTCGGTATTATTTTATGTGGCATAATAGAAGATAATTTTAAGACTTAACTTTCTCTCAGCTTTTAACTTCTGCTATTATATGTAGTATTAGATTTTAATTGATTAATATATAAATATTTAGAATTATATGTGTAGTTTTGCTATCAAGAAGTGTTTTCATAGAAAATAAAAAAAAAATTGTTCTCAAGAAGTGCGTATTACAATCCGTACGTAACGTGTAGTATTTCGAGGCATGCCATGTAAAAAATGTTCTTATAAATATGTCCAATGGTATAAAATGACTATTGTCTAATTGTGTATTCTATGTATAAGACAATTGTAACGAGGGCTTTTATTTTTATTTTTGAACACTGCATGGTTCATTCTTCAACTATGAGTGTATGATGCATATCTCTCATTTGTATATACCCACATGACTCACAAATTAAACTAGAACCCCTTACAAACTCTCTAAAATTCCAAACTAGAGTACCATAGCAAAATCAGGCCTCAAACAGTTCACACATGGCCATAAAAACACAGAAAACAGTTTCGTATTTTATTACATGTAGAGGACAAGATACTACTTTCCTCACACCCAACTATGGTATATTCAATACACTTTTGTTAAATGTTTCGGCTGACATTTTCTTTAAAATTTAGGGCAATTACACTAAACCCATTTGTAGTTTGGCCCAAAATTACTTTGCTTACCCATGATTTAAGAAGTGTCACTTTACCTACTTAAGGTATGTTCTGTTTGTTTTCCATAACCAACTTCTGTTAAAATCAAGAGTAAATATGTATTTTTGCTTAAAGTTTATGTATCTCTCTCCTCTCAAAATAAAAAATAGCACAAAAATGCAAGAGAAACAAGATCAAAAGGGAGGGTTTTGTGCTTCAGCTGCTCGAAATCGAACAAACCATAGGAGTTGAAGGAATTTATGCGTTTGCCACTGGATTTGTCGCGGACGTAAATCTCGAACGGTTCGTGGCGGATAACAGCGTTGCATTCCTCATTCAAGTAAACAATTGAGGATGGAGATGAATCTCCATCTAGAGTCCTGGTTTTGGAGCCAGAGCTTCTTGCTTGCGAATTTGGGAATGATGATGTTCGGGACTTCGAAGTGCTTCTTCGGTGGAGGTGGGATCGAAGAAGGGTCTTCGTCGATTTTGAGCCATAGGATCTCATCTTGATAGGCGGAGAGGGAGAGAATCAACAGCTTGATTTCATCGTCGCGACGATCGGTGATCTTGGCGATGAGTTCACCGTCGGAGATGGAGATGTGGTCTTGTTTCACAAACACTTCATGGTCTTGTTGGGTTTAGTGTAATTACCCCTAAAATATAACATTTCTAATTTTACGTACATGACAATTTTGGCTAAATAAATATAGCATTATTGACTAACAAAGAACAAACAAACCTGGGACCAATTTTGGTTGAATAAATATAACATTATTGAGTAACAAAGAACAAGAGACCCTGGGACCAGACCATCTCACTCAGAGGAAAATGGAAAAGTTGGAAGGGACACCCCTATCCCCACTCTCATATTCAGGATGGAAGTACGCAAGAGTTAAATTATAATGTCTAGCAAATTATAGAAAGTGGTACAATTATGAGACAAGCTCAAACCAATCATCCAAGGGCTAATTTGAAGAAACCGTACATTTTTTTTATTATGGTGTTTGAACGACAGCTTTCAGTGTTTAAATATGGAAAACTGTGGGCTAAAAAGAAAGACGGGTTTGGTAATGGTGTTTTTTATTGAAGTATTTTAAGTTATGCTGCTCATTTTAAGGTGTTTAAACACTGAATTCAGAAAACTCTTCGTGCTAGTTTTTAGTTTTCAAACAACGTTGTTTAATGACACTTTTGTAAATATGTTGAAAACTATAGGGCCCACTTCGTTGGACAAAACATAAACTAACTTCTCTTTCCTCAAAAAAATATATTAAATTGTACTATGTCAGTTTTTTTTAAAATAAAGCATACACATACCAAACATATAATTATGTTTTTTTACACATTGAAACATGTTACTTGAATCATGATGCCAAATACATTTTTTTCTTTATGAATAC
This sequence comes from Castanopsis chinensis, assembly GCA_032878915.1. Classification (NCBI taxonomy): domain Eukaryota; kingdom Viridiplantae; phylum Streptophyta; class Magnoliopsida; order Fagales; family Fagaceae; genus Castanopsis; species Castanopsis chinensis. Next base: position 5,611,881 of record JAVQMG010000091.1, read on the forward strand.
TGGACATACTTTAAATATGTGTTTCTACAACTATCAGAAATCAAAGAAACTAGAGCAGCAAAGTGAATTACACGAGTCCAGAAGTCCAGACAGTAGCAGGGCTCAATGACAAGTAGCTTAAGCATAAAAACTACATGTAGTATAGTATTGGTTAGTGAACATGTGAGCTACACGTGATTGACTTAAGTGTACACCTCTGGTAGTTAGTTAGGAAGTTTTTTAGATCAGTTAAGTTAGTTTTTTTTTTTTTTTTTGGCTTAAGTTAGTTGCTTAGTGTTGTATATAAACAGTTGTAATAATCTGTTTTACTCAGATAAATGAAATACTTTTCTCAATACATTTCATATGATATTAGAGCCTTCTTGCTTTATTTTCTCTCAAAATTTCTAGGGTTTGTTCTTGAGAGCTTTGAAGCTTTGTCAGTGGCTGAAGCAACTAATACTTCATCTTCTTCCTTTGTGCAAGATCCTGCACTCGTAGAGGATATCTCAAATCCTTTGTTTCTTCATCATGCTAAAAGTCTTGGAGCCATGCTTGTGTCTGAACCGTTGATTGGTGAGAATTACCATGCTTGGTTTCGTTCAATGAAGAAAGCATTGGTTGCCAAGAATAAGTTTGGCTTTATCAATGTTAGCATTACTCTCTCTTCACCATTGATAAAGACTTCAGTAGCAGTTGATGCTTCGATTCGCTGTGACAACATGGTAGGTTCATGGTTGATGAGGGCTATGTCACCTTAGGTTTGAGTGAGTATTACCTACAGAGACACTAGTCTGGAAATCTGGAATGATCTCCGAGATACTCATTCTCAAGTGAACGGACCTAGGGTTTTTTAGCTTTAGAAAGACATAGCTTCAATGTGTCAAGGTGAGTCTTCAATTACCAATTATTTCACTCAGTTGAAGCTCTTTTGGGATCAACTTCAGAATTTTAGGCCTACTCCTACCTCTCCTTGTGGAAAGTGTACTTGTAATCTGTCTCAGAAGCTTGAATGATCTTCGTCTTCAAGAATCAGTGATGCAATTTCTAATGGGGCTCAACGAGTCATACTCTCAAATCAAAGGGCAGATCTTGTTAATGGAACCATTGCCAACCATTAACAAAGTCTATTCCTTGTTGATTCAAGAAGAGAGGTAACGGAGTGTAGGGCTTGGCAATTTTGTTCACATAGAGTCTACTACTCTAGCAGTGAAGGGTTCTAATGTCAATTCCAATTCCAATCTTCCTAGATTCTTTGGTAATTCTGGTGTTTATGGAAGAAAGAATTCCAAAGGCAAAGACAGACCTATATGTACTTACTGTGAAAAGCTTGGACATGTCAAACATGAAACAAACAATCAAATCAGCCTCAAACTCTCAGTATTATACCAAAGAAAGAAATAGTGTACGTTAAGTATATATAAGGTGAGTGAGATGCCGTTTAAATTACTAACAAAGATAAGGGACAAGTATATCATTAGAGGAGATTATGGGACTTTTTTGGAGAAAATGGGTATTTGTCCCTTTCGCCAAAATTTTTCAGCAAAACACCACATATCTGAAACAATTAGGAAAATGCCCCTGTTTTGAAACTCAATTTTTTTTAAAATCGAGTTTTAATTTAAAATTCAATTTTTGGACAATCAAGTTATAACAAATTGAAACATAAAAAAAAAAAAAAATTTCTTAAGTCCATGTTCGTTTAAACTCGATATTCCAAAAATCAAGTTTTACATTTGGAACTCGATTTTTAGAAAATCGAGTTTCAAAATAGGGGCATTTCCTTAATTATTTTCAGATGTGGGGCATTTTGGTGGTTTTTTATTTATTTATTTTATTTATTTATTTTTAAAGGGGCTAAAACCCAATTTGGCCAGACTTTTCTAGCTTACACGATCCTCATCTAGCATCCACATGACCATTAAATATTGAGCATCTACATTATTAACTAATTAAATTTCATGTGTTTCTGCATCCTCCCCTCCTCTTCTTCTGGAGAAACACTTATTCATAAAAAAATAAAATATTATTATTTGGACAAGAAGATCTAGTCCACATATGCCAAAGCGCCAACCAATATTCAGTCCATAAGCATTTAACTCATATATTATCTCTCCAAGCGACTTATGAAGAAGAGTTGGCACAAAAGCTACCGCAACAATTAAAACACACACACACACACACACTTGACTAGAGCTCTGAAGCTGGAATGCCTTTACAGAGGAGGCTCCTCGAGGAATCAAATCAGAAAGTCTTTTCTTTCTTACGTGGACTCAAGGATAATACTATATTTAAGTTGACGCATTAGAAGTCAATTTCTTATTCACTCCATATTATATTTCCAACATTTTTTAACAATGGATCTAAACTAAAACATTTCGTTATTATGTGTGAAGGACAGTGAATAGTCTCCTCTTTCTTTCAAATTGTTGAAATTCTTTGAATAAGTCGAAAGAGTAACGATAGGATAAGATTCCATCTTTCCCATTTTCTTTTGAGTGGGATGGTCTGCTCTCCCAGGGTTGTAATGAAATATGAAACTGTAATCATATATATATATATATATATCCTTTCAAAGAAAATTTTATAAATTCTCAACAAAGAAAAAAACTTTTTATAAGACATTATGGATCTAAACAAATCCACGAGGAGTTCTTTGAATCTATGAGGTGAAAAACTAAAATCCACCACAAAAAGAATTTGACTAAATATCTGAATTTTTATTGAAAGTAATCTATGAAAAACGTTTACAGATTTAGAGGCCTATTTAAGGGTTTTGTAAAACTTGATAGACAAGAAAATATATTATAAAATAAGTCCTAATTAATACATAACCATAACAGGAACCAAATTTGACCTAAAAAGTATTAAAAGCCCCTAAAAACAAGGAAATAAATACCCTAAATATAAAATAATGAAAGTGACACAAAAATACCAAAAATAATAAATTACAATAATTAAATAGTAAATGTAAAAAGCCCATAACTTGTCTATTTGAAACCCAAATCGTAATCCGTTTTTTGCAGTACTTAAAGGAAATTATAAGCTAACCCTAAATGGAGGGTTTGAAAGGTTTTTATAGAGAAAAAGAGTGCATCTTGTGCCTCCAATTGTAGATCTAGGCATTTTGTACGCAAAGCTCTTTAAATTCTTCTACCGGCATTATTCTTTGAAGAAACTCAAAATTTGGTGTTGTAGAAGTTACTGCTACAAGATCAACTACTAATGGTGATCTGAAACCTTAGAATGGGATCTCGAAGTCATAAATGTGGGTATTTGTGTGTAACAAATTCAAGATAGAAGAGTTCGTGGATTCAGAACTGTACGTGATCGTGTGAGTAAGTATTTCAAAAAGTAGTAGTAGATTTAGGGTTAAGTCTACTGTAAAAAAACTTCTGTTCTATCATAGTGAATATTTTACTTTGGGGATAATTAGGTCAAATCCTCCCCAAGTTTTTTTCCCTTGAAATTGTTGGTTTCATTGGTTTTCCTGTATAATCATATCGTTATTTTATTTTTTTCCACACTGCATGATATGAGTTTTTATTGTTTAACGTAGATCTAAATAATAAATCTAAGTGTTAACTTGATTAACTAATTAGGTTAAACAATTTGTGTGTCCAGGGGTCTAAACAGACAAACAAATACTAAACACTAAGTTACAAGGGATGCACATGTGATGCTAATTAACTTGAAATTATATCATTTTCACATTTATTTTTTATATTTTTTTTATGAGATCACATCCACATTTTAAGGGAGCTTTTTTTATTATTATAATTGTATTACCATGCAAATGTAATACTCGCTGGAAATTATTCAATGTTTGTCCACCTTTCAAGAGAGAATTTTATAAGGCATTGTGGATCTGAATTTCATTATTTTGCTGATTTTTGAATTTGACTTTCATAGAACAGTTAACAACGACTTTATATTATACAGTACTATTGATCATATCTTATCATTTGTATGGCATTATCATGATTATGGGCATTCTTTTTATATCTTTACATTTTTATTTTTTAAGTGGTTAGAGATACTTAACATAATATATATGCTATTGCTACGGCCTAGGTAGCTTCGACAGACTCCCCCCTCTCCTAAAGAACTTATGACTCGGGAAAGTACCAACTTATCCAACTATTTAACTATTTTATATTTTGACTTTCTGTAATTTTTAATGTTTACAAATCTTATCATGTATGTTTACTTATAAAAATACAAAATATACTGGCACATTTTAATAATTTCAACAAAGATATCTCCATAATACCTATCTAATAAAATGTATAAACAAAAAGTATGTGAGAGTTAATAAAATCAAAACACTTTTAGTTTCAATTTGGTACATAGACTTTTCAACCCTCATATATAGTCATAGCTTCCAACTCCTGCCCTTGATCTTCTCTTCACCTTCCCTTCTTGGACTCCACAAGACCAACTTCTAATGAGCCTCCTTATTCCTTCTCCAACAGATGATTATCATACCTCTTGCTGTCGACCTCACTTCTTCTCATGAAATAGGGCCCTTTCTTGAGTTCTCTCACTTGCCTCTGCCTCCAATAGCTGAATATTTCAAATTCACAGACAACTCGAGAGCCTCTAATAGGATGGCCTATCTGTCACACAGTTTCTGCATATAGCAAAAATCGATACTATAACGGGAAAACCTCTTTGACCTTAAAACTTCAATATCTATATTTTTAACTTAAGGGACTCAAATATGAGCTTAGCGACTTGGGCACTACTTGGCTTCTCATTCTTGTCCACTTTCTTTTTCTGGACTCCACAACCTTTTACTCAATCAAAAGTATAAAATAGTGAAACATTATTGATCAAATATGGTCAATTAAGTCCTAATAGGATATTTTTTGAATCATTTGTTGAAATGAGAATTTTGATAAAATATAGACAACAAACAATAAATAACTAGATAATTCATGCATCATTATTTTATATGAATCAGCAGTCCATCAACTTGTTTAATTCGCACATGATGCAGACTTTGGTATCTATTAATTGATAATGTCTCTTGTTGCCTAATAAGAGATTGGGGTTCAAATCCTAATTACACTAAAAAACTAAGATCATAGCACAAAAAGGAAACATATTAAGATAGATTGGTGTAGAATTATTGCTCTCCAAATATGTTCGAGCTAAACATTGGATATATGGAAGGAAGGTTAGATTTCGTTTTGGCTTCAGAAGGGAATTGAGAGTTCTACAGAAATTATTGATGAAGGTAGATGTAATTTGCTTGGCTAGGGTCATGAAATTCACTTTTGGAATGAGTCATGTGTGCCCAAAACATCCGGCTTCAAATTGAGTCCAACGTTTGAAGTGTTAAGAGCCCAGCAAATTATGGTGTCTTCTTTTATAAACTACCGAAAATATTTGATGAGGAATCGGTTGCAGCAATTAAAAAGATCCGCTAATAAGTCAGGTTCACTCACTATAGTAATCTGCCTATAAGGTGGAGCATTAATCTGATTTTAATCAAGTAAATACAAAGATATGGAAAAGGTTATTGGGAAGCCAGATTTATGAGAAATTAAAGATGCCTTTTTTATAGAATAGCAACTAAATCCTTGGCCTTGCGATGTAGGGTTGCTAGATCCTGTTTAAGTGGAGTTCCCTTCCTTGTTCTTGGATAAAGTTTAATGTAAATTTAGCTTTGATCAAGCTTGGATAAGGAAGTCCTTGTCATGCTCTACTATCATTATTGCATATTAAATTGTAGATTCTATCATTGGTATCAAGCCAACTATCGTCCCAGTCATCATCGACAACCCCACACAACAGTTTGACAGCTCATGTGAAGGACCAAAGGGAAAATCAATCCTGGAATCTTATATTACCTAAGGAAGCACATGGAAATGTGCTCATTAAGTTATAAAAAGTGATTTCTTTTCAATATGTAGAGGCATTTTTCCCCACCGTCATGCCCCCAATGATATACCAAAAGTTGAAAGGGTCATTGCTTTTCAAAGAATAGGGAAAAAAACCTGAACATAAATATATGTTATAACATTGACAATTGAGACTTGAGAAACTTTTGATTGTTACAAAAATTACTAACTAAAACAATTACTTCAAGTATATCTTAATTACATATGCTTCTATATGAATAGTTATACATCCCAGCATCCATGGAGAGTTTACTTCTCATCATAATTTTGCAATACACACACATACATTCCTTTCTTTTTTACATATTCAGCAAAACCTAATCAAATAATTACCATCTTTGCAAGTGAAAGTGCTTGTGGGATCATCATATGCATAACTATAAGAAGTGGGGCAGACAGCCTTGAACACCTTGGAATAATTGGTAGGCTTGCATGAATTAGGGGTGGAATATGCACCAGTACAACAATATTCAGGCGTGTTGAAGGCCAAGCAAGCATTCTTGCACGCCACAACATGACCATTTCTCTTCACTTGCAATCCCACAGGGCAGAGCCTATTCAACTCCGCAAGACAACTAATTGGTTTACATGTAGGCCCTGTACCGCTCAAAGGCTCTATCGAAACACGTACGTTATAGCCATCAACGAGACTAACATCATAGTAATCCACAGGACTATCTAAGGTAAACTCAGCAAGTGTTGCTGGTGGTGCACCACCAGCTCCAGTACATTGTAGCTTGCCACCACAGTCTCCTGTCAAGCATTGTCCATTACCAGCGGAATCAAACTTGCAAAAACGACTAGGTCAGAACCGGCCTGACCATTTATTAGGTGCAGTAACATTTACAACTTCACCAGGGTTAAGCTGAAACCCTCCATTCATTAGCTGAATTTGTCCACTCCCAGGTAGAATCCCTGGCCATATGGTGTTCCTACATTTGTTTTGCAATGTAAACACAGCCGCTTCAGCTCCTGAAAATTCATACATATTTATCAACATTAGCTACATTAAGAGGTAATACAAAATGTACAGACTTCTATGTTTTAAACATTATTTATTTATTTTTAACGCGGGTGGCCAAAGCTCTTGGAGAGTAACTATTTCTCTTTGTATGTATATTTTTTTGTCCCCTACACACCAGATAATTATGGGGATGAATCCCTAAATGGTTCTAAGATACTAGTTAGGAGTTTTGAATTTAAATCTCATGAAGCTTTAAAAATTATTAAACCAACAACTCTTGTAGTTTAGCTTTTGAAAATAATTAGCTACAATATACCCCCACATACCCCAAAAAAAATTTTGATATCAAATAATGTTTGAGAAAAGATGTGACATGGGTTTGAATTATGGTACCTGATAGAGATAGAACCAGGAGAATTGGAAGAATGTACAATGCCATAAAAGATGGTTGAAAGTATGGAAGAAAGAATGGCTTTGTTTGTGGAATTTGGAGGAAAATGGGTGTGTTAGTGTTGTGAAATGGGTCATCATTATAAATTGAAAGAAGAAACAAACAATTACCAACCTTTTGTTTAAAGATAGTCACAACCGTGAATTGTGTATACCAGAATAAACAAAAACGACCAAGGTTTTTTTTTTTTTTTTTTTTTTTTTTTCCTGTTGAAACTGTGATACGTAAGTATTGGTACAAATTCATTCAACGAAGGAAAGAAAAGTATAAAATCGGCTAGGAGTTGTTGCTTGTGAGTGAAGTGATTTATTTCCACTGGGTGTGTCTTTGGTTTTTTTTGCCTTAATTATTGATGCTCAGCTTGACGAGCCCATATGCTCGAATTCATTAAGATGCTTAACCCGTGTCATTGGGTCTGAAGCCAAATTTAGCCTACAACTCTAAGATAAATGATATGTCCACAACATTTTTACAACAAATCTTATGTGGCAGGTTGTTACTAGTTGTTATTGTTGGGGACAAAAAAGTAATCTTAGTGTTAGATTCAAATTTAAACCAATAATAACCAATCACTTAGGATTTGTTGTGAAAATATTGTAAATATGTTGTGGACGTAGCATATCTCTTATTCTTATGCCATGAATGGCCACACCCGCCTAAACTTAAGAAAGTCCATTAGAGTTGGAGAAATGCTACGTCCACAACATATTTACAACATTTTCACAACAAATCATAAGTGGTTGGTTATTATTGGTTTAAATTTGAACTAATAATATTTTTATTTTAGTCATTAATTATGCTAGCAGTTTTATTACACATTTGAAATGTTAAGAATAAAATTACCATACAATATAAAAATCAAGGATCAAAATGATAATTTATCTATAAAAAAAATATTGGGTTTATGTGTTTTAGGTAAAGTACAACAATTCGAAATTTTGATGATTAAAAAGTTAGCAACTGATACATTTTTCTCAATATTGCAAGGTAGTTAATTGAACATTTTTGGTATCGTTTTTAGATTAGTGAGAAGGTAAAATTTTTTTTTTTGGTAATTTGGAATGTTTTCAACACTTCTAGCCAGGCCAATAGTTTGGGCCATGGGCTTGTCTGGGTTGGTTTGAATGCTGCTCCTCGCTCCAAATCCATCTCTTCAATCCCAACATGAGTTTTCTTCCAGTTACAACTAGATTAGCTTGACCCAGGAAGCCTTTTGTAGCTTTTCTCTCTCCTTTGTATCTTATTCAACTAAAAATATTAATAAAAAAAGAAGAAGAATATATTATTAGGGCTTTGGGCTGGAAGCAAAGGAATCAATGGGATATCACTTTTCTTAATTAAAATAATTTGAGTGTAATTTTTTAATTGCCTAATCAACTCGTGTTAAGCAAAACATAAGATTTTCTTTATAACCTGTAAGGTATTGTTTATGAATAAAATATTTGTTGTTTTGTTTAGTATTGACTTTGTGAAATGTTAGGTGAGCTTATCATTGAAATATTTTCTAAGCAATTGTGTCGTTTTGTTTAGTAACAGCTTTGTGAGGCAAGGTTACCTTACCATTAAAATATTTGCAACAAGTTAATGTGCTTAGAAAGATGGAGGATAACTTATACGAGGGGCTGGTTTAGTAGTAAGTAGTTTTTGTCTTGTTATTTTGTGAGTTTGAGGTTTTTGAATTTGAGTAGTGACAAATTTTACTATTTTTCGGATGATCCTACACTATTTTTACTAGTTGAGTTAACCAGAACCATAAAATTTTCTTTATAACCTGTAAGGTATCGTTTATGAATAAAATATTTGTTGTTTTGTTTAGTATTGACTTTGTGAAATGTTAGGTGAGCTTATCATTGAAATATTTTCTAAGCAATTGTGTCGTTTTGTTTAGTAACAGCTTTGTCACTACCATTAAAATATTTGCAACAAGTTAATGTGCTTAGAAAGATGGAGGATAACTTATACGAGGGGCTGGTTTAGTAGTAAGAAGTTTCTGTCTTGTTATTTTGTGAGTTTGAGGTTTTTGGATTTGAGTAGTGGCAAATTTCACTATTTTTCAGATGATCCTACACCATTTTTACTAGTTGAGTTAACCAGAACCATCATTTTTGCAATATTTTTTTTTTTTTTAAGGGAGGATAAATTCATTATATATATATATATATATATATATATATAAAGAAGATGAGGATAACGTGCCTAGATTCTAGAGTACTGAAAATCTTCCAAGATCAGATGATTGGTGGGCTTGAAGGAAGTTGAAGACTTGTGGTTGGCTTCGTGGGTTGGTTGAGAATGTATAGGATTAGGATTAGGATTAGGAGGAAGTTACGCAGCCACGCGGTGAGTGTATTCTTTCACTTTTTACTAAAGGCATGTTTGGTAGACTGTAATAGATACTGTAGATTACAACTCACTTTTTTCATCTTGAACTCGAGTTTTTTGTCTTGAACTTGAAAGTACACCATTCTAACTCAATAATATTTACTTTTTGTCATAATTTGCCAACGCTAAAAACTCAAAATCTAAATAAAACAATTCATTAGAAGATTTAGGCTTCTAAATAAAAAGTATTTAACCAGTTTTAAGGCTACGTTATTAATAAGATTAATTATACAAGCACTTGGTTAAATTACACAATCAAACATATCATACACAGTAGAAAGTAAATAACACAATGATATGATAATCTAGAAAATCTCATGAAACAATTTATTCCTAAGGAAAAACTTGGGGGGACCAATCCCAAGAAGAATAATCCACTATCAAATAGAGATTTACAGTCAGGATATCAATTCATAGTCAACTTAACTAGAGTTAACAAATTTAGCTCTGAATCTCACAGATTTCTCTAATATAGATTTGTTCCAACATGAACCTCCAATTTACGCTTTAAATCTCTAGTACACTTGATATCTGAAGTTTGGTTTGCAACTTGATTCCACCAGTACTAAGAGTGTAAGTGTGAACTCTGGTAGAAGCTTGAAAGAGTACAAGGTACAGAACTTCTCAGATTTCAAAAGAGTAGCTCTCCAAGTCTTGGAAAATATGCATTAGGGTTTTTATTATATACCTAGTGAAGTAGGACTGAAACCCTCAACATTTGATGGGCTGAAAAACAATTCTACAAATGCGAACTTCGATCGATCTAAACTGCCAAAAACAAATTCCTTAAAGCAGCAACTTCCTTGTTCTTGTACTTTGACTTACAGCATCTTGATTTTTGAGCATTGTCTAATCATACCTATACCGAAACAAGTTTGTATTCCCGTGTTTGCCAATTAACCTATACAAATATACACATGTAGAATTGGGTATCAATCATGGTGGCTGTGGCTGTTTGTAGTTTGTCTCCTGCCAAGTTAAATAACATTGTTTGTGGATCCGAGTAGGTCTTGTCGTGTTGTGCCCTCGAATTCAAATTGAGATGCATATAATTTTTTAGTAAATGATGCTTGTTTGCCTTTCTAAAATGGGGTTTTTATTATTATTTAAAAGTAATGATATATACAGGTATACACAATCAATTTCACCATTGTTGACATATTAAATAGTAATTGTAGCAACATCATTTTCATAATATAAGTCAACTATTAAGTCACTATACATAAATATTAAGAAAAACACACACGATCACTTTGTGGTTGTGAACACAAGCTAGTCAAAGCACTACTGGCATGTGTATTTTAATCTGTTTGAAAACACAAATTCCACACAATAATTAAATAAAGTCTCACTATAGTTTTCAACACTAGCAACATGACCTTATAATTTTGCTGCATTCACAATCAAACCTCTCAGTATTATATCAAAGAAAGGACTGTACGTTATGTATATATATGGTGAGTGAGTTGCCTTTTATTAAATTACTAACGAAGGAATTTTCTAGCTTACATGATCCTAATTTATCGTTCACATGACCATTAAATATTGAGGCTTACTCTGTTAGCTAGCTTAAGATTTGTTTCCCTTCCACTGATTTAAAGTCAGCTTCTACATTATTAACCAATTAATTAAATTTCATGTGTTTTCTAGAGAAAATGGGCATTTGTCCCTTAATTTACAGACTATGCAGTAAAATGTCTCTGTTTTTTAAACTCAATTTTCACAAAATCGTGTTATAGGTGGAACTTGACATTAACAATATCCAATTCTATGCAGTCTTTGTCACTTAATTTTTTTTTTGAAAACTTAAGTGAAATTTGACATTGTTAATGTAGAGTTCCACTTAAAAATATACATAAAACTCAATTTTGAGGATATCGAGTTTTACACACAACTCAATTTTGTTAAAATTGAATTTAAAAAACATGAGCATTTTGCTAAATAGTTTCAAAACATGGACATTTGCTGCATAGTTTGTAAATTAGGGGCAAATGTCTATTTTCCCCATGTTTTCTGCACCCTCCCCTCCTCTTCCTCTGGACTAAAATTCATTCATAAAAAAAAATTAAAATATTATTATTTGGACAAGAAGGATTAGCTCACATATGCCAAAGCTCAAACCAATATTCTACTCATGAGTATATAAACTCGTATATTATTTATGTTCTTTCCTATGTGGAACTAAATGATTTTGACCACCTTTTTTTTTTTCCTGAAAAGAGGATTTTGACCACTTTAATACCATATTTAAGTGGACACATTAAGAGTCAACAACATCTATATATATATGTGTGTGTGTATGTGTGTGTGTGTATAGGTAAAGTTGAGAGAAAATTCAATTAGATTTCAAATTGAAATTCAATTAGAGTTTAATTTTGGGCCACGTGTTACATTTAATCTATTTTTTTAAATTTTTGTGATAAGTTAGTTAATTCAATGTAAAAATTAGAGTTTAATTTTGCATCACGTATCTCATCTAATGTTATTTTTAAAAAAAAAAAAATTGTACCAAGTAAGTTAATTCAAAGTTAAAATTTGCTTTTCTTAGTTTTCTATACAAATTAATTTTTTAGATTTTTGTTGTTATTTTTTCTCTGAACTAATGAATATATTTTTTTATGCTGTTTCTATACAGATATTTTGTATTCCAGGATCTTCAGCGTAACAAATTGTAATTGAGCTGAATGATGTTATGCACCTATCCTCATTCAATTTAGAAGATACTATTACACCAATTTATTCTTTTATTTTATACTGTATTTAGTAGAATATCATAGATAGTAATTGTGAATTGATATTGTATATGTAGTATCCAATAATGGTTTTCAAAATTATATAAATAATAGCAGTGTAATTAAAAACTTGGCGTAATCAATATCATAAAAATTGCAAGAAATTTCTTCCAATTTTTTAAAACAATTTCTTGCAATTTTTTAAAACTTGTTTTTTTTTTTTTAAATAGTTAAGAAAAAACTATTTTAGTACCTCCAAATGTCCTGGTTGAACTAATATCTTTTATACCTTATAACCCAATCTAACATTAATAACACCATTACAATTCATCATTCTCTTGCATTGAAGTCAACATTTTCACTGTTGCATTTATTCGGCCAAATTTCTTGAATATGAGAATGTGTGTAAAATTAGAAATGTTAAATTTTAAAGAACATGTTAACCGGAATACTTAACGAAAGTATTTTGATTATACCGTAGCTGTGTGTGAGGAAATCAAGTAGAATCTTGTCCTCTGCATGTAATGAAATACGAAACTGTAACCATATAATATATAGTATGAATATGTGAAGCTCGCTTGACATTGTTTTTTGTATTCTTTGTAGCTGTTTATGAAATCAAGTAGTATCTTGTCCTCTGCATGTAATGAAATACGAAACTGTAACCATATAATATATAGTATGAACATGTGGTTTGGGGGACATTGTTTTTTTAATTTGTTGGTCATTTGGAGATGTACAAATGATATATATATATATATATATATATATATATTTATATATATATCATAGTCGAAGAATGAACCAAGCAGTGTTAAGGAAAAAAACAAGAACCTCATTACATTGTCTTATACATAGAATACATAATTAGACTAGTTATTTTATATTATTGGACATATTTTATAAGAACATTTTATTAAACATGATGTGCTTCGAAAGTTGAAACATTACATGTTATGTACAGATTGTAATATGCAATTATTGAAAAAGCTATAAAAAAAAAAAGTTAATCATTTTTTTCACTTTTTCCATAAAAAAAGATTTCTAAAATTGTTTAATAAAACCCATATATATATATATATATATATATATATATATAACTCTACATATTTATTCAATAATTTTCAAAGAAGGTGCTACGAAAGGATGAGTGCAATTTAAGTGGTCTAAGTTATTAAATTACTTTGAAGAAGCAAATGGATTGAAGTGAACAACCGGAAGACATTTAAATGGATGAGCCATGGGCATAGATATGCCTGGTCCGACTTGCATATTAACCTTAACGTGCTCTCCCTCTCCACCAACTTTCCAATCAAAGCATTGAACCATTGTTGCAATTGTAGTGTGTATCAAACTGAGTGCTAACTTTGAACCTGGGCATGCTCGCCTCCCAGCCCCAAAAGGAATATATTCCATACCATTTTCTTTTTCTTTGGAAGAAACCATGAACCTCTCTGGCCGAAAATCATTTGGATAATGGATAATCCCATGATTTTCCATCCCTCATTATTGTATACACATTTATTGCCACCATAGTTTTCTCTGGTATATCAAATTCTTTGATTTTACAAGCTTCGCGGCACTCTCTTATTATAACAGGCCCTGATGGGTGTAGTCTTAATGCTTCCTTCACAACTGCTTGCAAGTATGGGAGACTTTGTATATCTGATTCCTCCACAAGTCTAGTGCTACCAACTACAAATTTGATCTCTTCTCTGACCTTACTGAAAACGTAAGGATGATTGATGAGTTCAGCTATTGTCCATTGTATGGCCTCTGATGAGGAACTTGTGCCTGCAACGAATAGATCCTAGGGGAAGGGCATCAATTGAATCAATGAAAGGGATAACGAGTTTGTTGTAAATGGTATTTGATATCTGTAATGATTGTAGCAGAGAGTATTGCATTGTGGTTAATTAACTAATATTTAGTTTCATTTTACCACACAGGTAATTACTGTATACCAAAATGATGCCAAATAATTTTGTAGAGGATTTTAGCGTAGCAATAATTGAAGTTCTCCTATTTTGTTTTGTTTTACAGATAGATTAGTTTGACTCTTAAATCCAACGAAATCTTTAATTGTTTTATTATTATTTACAAACAATTTTAATGTCAAAGGAAAAGATTTTTGAGTTTGATCAAATTTTCCAATAAAACAAAAATAATAAAATGTTGAAAATATTTTCAGTATAACATTTTTATAATGAAACAAACAGATGTAAACTTGTACAATGAAACAAACAGAGCATTAACTATCACTTTGGCCTTAGTAGTTAGACAACATAAATGAGTATTTGGATGTAAAATAGCCATATGTGTGTAAGTTATCAATAAAAAATAGTTCAAATAAAATAAGCTATCATTGAGATAAAAATGTCTCTATTATTTATTAATTTTACATCTCCTTTGTCATTTTTGTACGTTACAACTTTTGATTCCTGAAAAATGCAAATTAAGTATTGATTTTCTACGATATATATATGTTCCTTTGAAACTGAATATATATATATATATATATATGGATAAAACTTATATATAATACCTTAAATGTTGTTCTTTATGAATGGAAGTGTATTTTTTAAGTTAAGTAGCCGCATAGCAAAATCTTAAAAGAGGAACCTAAGGAATAACACCTAAATACTGTACCTAAATCTTGTTATATATATGTGTGTATTTGGGATATTTTTCTTTTTTCTTTTTAATCCAAAAAATACTCGTAAGTTCCAGAGAACATTCTGTAATTTTCTCCTTAGTACGCCTATCCCAAACAAGTCAATGACTACAAAAATCTTTGATATCTCAAAATGACTAGGGAAAAGAAAGGATATATGACACCATTTTGTATACCCAATTTGACCTTTAAGCAATATTTAAGAAATTTACTTTTGGCTTGGCTATTGTATTAAGAAAGGTTGAAAAGAATTGAGGGAAGAAAATAAAAACAAAAAATATATGCAGAATGGAATAAAAATTAATCCTTCTAAGTGTACACTTTATGTTTTATCAATTTCAACCTGTCAAATATCCCTTTTCTATTCCCTTATAAAATGTCCAAATTAAAGTTTAAAAAGAAATGGATCATGCTCTCATTTTAGTCATGCAACAATGAAGTTGAGAAAGAGAAACACGGGCAAAAACAAAGGTGACTTACTAGCAAGAAAGCCTTGAGATGTGTTCTGTTAATCTTGAACTCAGCTTTGTCATCTTTATACACTTCCAATAGTATGTCCACTAAATCCTCATTCTCTATTTGAGGACGCTCTTCATGCTGCTTCAACACCCTTTCTAAAATCTCATCGTACCTTTAAGGTCACATCTATGGCCTTCCTTCCATATAGCCAAAAAGCCAAAAACCTCAATGGCCCAAACACATCCCCAAAGGATATCTTTGCACCAACCACAAAGGACTCCTTCACCAACTGCCTAATCCTCTCAGCTTCATCATTGTCATCTGAACACCTCATGCTCATAATCACCCTACACGAAGAATTGTTTGTAAGCTTCATCAACTCAGCACCAATGTCAAGGACCTGTTTTCTCTCAGCACTCTCTAACACTTTACGCAAAAACCAAGTCAGTTCTTCGTGTCGAACAGCACGGGATTGTTCAACTTGACGGGCACTGAGCAATTCAGAATTGCAAAGTTTTTTTATGAACTTCCAGTAATTACCGTATGGAGCTATGACAAATCCATATCTTCCATATGGTAATTTATCGCTGAAAGCGAGTGGTGGTCGATCGGAAAAGTTAACGTCATTGATTTTAAATATTTCAGTGGCAATGGCAGCCGTTGACACAACAAGGCACCGCGAAGCACCAAACCGGAGATAGAGGAGAGGACCATATTTGTTGGAGATGTTGTGTAGGGATTTGAATAAAGATGGACCAAGAAGGTGGAGATGACCGATGATTGGGAGGGCTGGTGGGCTTGGAGGGAGGTTTAGAGGGTTCTTTGTCTTGAACAAGGACTTGAGTAAGAGGGTTGAGAGGAAATAGGGGAGGAAACACAGGAAGTAATATTGGTAATCAGTCATTGCGGCCATGGCTACTCTGATACTCACTCGAAGGACAAGTTTGTATCAACTTATTAAACTCTTTTAACTTTTTATAACCTCTCAATTTATGGGTAGCTTTATAATTGATCCTGAAAGTAGTCTTTCTTGTCATTGTCTCTAAATTATTTTTCTACTTTCAGAATCGTTTTATGATTGATTGACTTTGCTAATAATTTAACTGCCCCTTGTGAAGCTCGCTTGAAATTATTTAATGTTTGTGCACCTTTCAAGATCTTTTTTTAAGGCATTGTGGATCTTCATTTAATTGATAGTTGCTTTCTTAGTATAAGACTGATTCTCCTACAAAAAAAGAAAAGAAAAAAACTTTGTATAAGATTTCTCTTTCTTTTTTATTATATATAATCGTGACATTTCGTGCTGTCTTTGAATTTTAGGGGTGTGAAAGCAAGAATGAGATTTAATTATATTGCAACTTGGCGTACGGGAAAAGATATGGGATGGTGAGATGAATTTTCAATATTTGAGTATAGTGCTTGTATTTTTGATCGAGTCAGTTATACAAATTTAGATGCGCTGCAGTAATCCTCAGTTTTTTGTTTTTTTTTTTTTTGAGTCATTTTCAATTTATCCGAAACATATTTTCTTGTAAATTCTTAATCTTTAAAATCCCGCCTGTAAACCAAGTCAAAATATTAATTATGTTGAAAATTATTCAACTTTTTTTTGAGAAGATTATTCAATTGATTAACGTAATTTCATGTTATAACTGATTATGATATTGTAATTAAATATTTCAATGATTAATTTAAAATATTTCTTTTTCAATCCGTTAATAAATTGAAAGGATCACCTACTTCCGAATATATAATCAGTAAGATATATATATATATATATATATATATATATATTTATTGTCATTGACAAGTCAAATTTTTTGTTGATAAATATAGACATGGCAAAACGGGCGGGTCGGGTCGGGTTCGGGTCGGGTACAAAAGTTCAGGTCCACGGGTCTAAACGGGCCACAAAAAGGGTCAAAAAGGGTTGCCTCTGAAGCGGTTTTAAAAAATGGGATGAGACAAAGGGTCATAATCAATGGGGGTGGGGGTCGTTTCATCCGTATTGACCGAATATTTTTCACATTTTTTTTTTAAAATTTTTTTATTTTTAATTTTTTTATAAATAAAACAACATGTATTTGTCATTTGAAAAGTTATGCAACAAATTATTTTATGTAAAATGTATTATTTTGACTTCACCACTTATATCAAGAATGAATTCAGTTAAACTTATTAATACTTATTCAATAATTTCAAAATTATACAAATCCTAAACATTGCTATTTAAAACAAAATAACACATATAAGTAAAACAAACACACATGTTTTATTTCTACACAATATTAACATTCCAAAATATAAAACAAAATTACAAATGACTTATTGGATTACTCATTTGATAAAGAATAAAAACATATAAGAAATTTACATTCTTGAAAATTAATTTTTTATTCTATTATCAATTGTGATTGGCACTCTATTTCAATTTGAGATATACATTAAAATTGGATTGCTTACTTATTTATACATGGTCTCTTTTATGAATATCATATTATTGTTAAGCAACACACACTCTAGAAAATATCATAGTTTATTTTGAAAAGCCATTTATTTTGGACATAAATTGTTAAAAAATGAGTCTAAGCATTCATAATTTATGCTAATTTGATACTTTGGCTTCACTATTTTTACACTTGTAAATGTTTCTCACGCATGTCTACAATTTTAAATCTATATTTTTAACTCTACTGTAATCATATTATCTTAGCATGTACTTTGTTATTTAATATTAAATTTTTTTATTCATTACAGCAATGAAAAATTAAATTTACCAACCTTTTATCTTTCAATTAATTTACATATGTAAATGTATCAATTATTTCTTTAAAGTTCATAATAAACAATTAAACTACTATTGTCTTAATTTTAAGTGTGAAACCTACCAAAAAGATTAGAAATTTTTATCTCAAATAAAATGATGAAGATGCTTAGGGGTTCCCAAATATTTTTCCGGTGATCTTGCCGAAAAAATGATGGTGAAATGGCGTGTTTTGGAGTGGAGGCCGGCGGGTGAACTCAAGGAATGAGTGTTTAAGTGAAGAGAAAAGAAAGAAAATGAAAGAAAAAACTCGGGTCGGGCCAAAAAGAGAGAACCCGAGTTTTGTTTGAAAGGTGGAGAATTGTGAGTAGTGGGGTTAGGTGGGGGGTGCACATGGGAACCATAAAAGCCATACTTTTTTTTTTTTTAACTGATAGGGACGTGACAATGGTATTGTAATTAAATATTTCAATGATTAATTTAAAATATCTTCTTTCGTTAATAAATTGGAAGGCTCACCTACTTCAGAATATATAATCAGTAAGATATATATATATATATATATTGTCATTGACAAGTCAAATTTTTTGTTGATAAATATAATAGGATAATAGTGTCATTGACAGGTCACATTTAATAATAATAAAAAAAAAAGATACCATAGGGTTTAAATTAAATACCATTCTGCTCCATGGTAATTGTATTTTTATTATCAAATTATGGTACTAATTGGTTTCCTTTATGTGTAAATAAGATTTGAACTCAACTACATGATAATTGCCATTTATGATGAGGCCAAGACTCAAGAGTATACTAATTGGTTTATTTTTTGTGTAAGTGAGATTTGAATCCAAATTCTTTATTCAATGACTAGATTATTTAGTTGAACTAACTAAAATTCATAACAAGAATCACATTGAGCTCTGACTTATATGACAAATTCTATATTCGTAATAAATAGATGAAGGGTGATGTTTTGAATGTAAAACCTATTAATTGGCGTGTATAACTTATTGATTAAAAAAATTCATATCAAATAAGCTATCATTGATTTGAGATAAAAATCTCTATCATTTATAAATTTTCCCCTCCCCCGTGTCATTTTTAAACATAACAACTTTTAACTCCATAAAAATGCAAGTTAAGTTTTACTTTGCTACTATTTACCTATAAACCGGAATGTATAGAGGAGTAATGTTAAGGTCAAGACCTAAAAGGATCAAAGCCTTTTCTTTACTCTTTTTTCAAGACCAAATGCAAAAACACTTACACTTTTATGTTAAAATCAAACTAGCTCCATAATCTTTGATATAGAAATGTGATGTAACGACTAATTTGATCATTTCAAATCAATGTCATTTTGATTTCGACATAAAGTTCATGGAATATTTTTTGTAATTTTCTCTTTTTTAATCCCAAAATTCTTTGAAATAAAAACATTTGAAGGGAGTAAACTCGGTTACTTAACATGCATATGGCAATCAAGAATGACTAAACAATCAATCTTTTATATCTCAATAAATGACAAAGGAAAAGGAAAGCAATGCACCATTAATTTTGTATACCCATTTGAACCACTACGCATTATTTAAGAATTTTTCTTTTGGTTTGTCCGTTGTATGAGAAAATCACTTTGGTTTGATGTGCTTGACTTTGTATACCCATTTGAACATCTAAGCATTATTTAAGAATTTTTCTTTTGGTTTGTCCGTTCTATGAGAAAATCACCCGTTATATCATTTTCACCTTTCCTTTTTATATTTTTTATGAGATCATGTCCACCTTTCAAGGGAGCTTTATATTTTATTTTATTTTATACTATACACGCGTAACTCTCGCTTGAAATTATTCAATATTTGTCCACCTTTCAAGAGAGAATATTATAAGGCATTGTGGATCTGAATCTAATTGATGGTTGTTTTCTTTATTCCTCATTTCTTCGTAGCTCATATATAAATCATGATATTTTGCTGATCTTTTAATTTGAATTTCGCGGAACAGTCAACAACGACATTATTGATTAAATATATATATATATATATATATATATGTTTGGCATAATCATGATTATGGGCATTCTTCTTACTTCTTCTTCTTCATTTTTATTTTTATTTTTTTTATTTTTGCTGAAGTGGTTAGAGATACTTAACATAATATATATGGTATTGCTATGACCTTGGTAGCTTTAACTGACTCCTCTCTCTCGCCTAAAGAACTTATGACTTAGGAAGGTACCAACTCATCCAACTATTTTTAAAATTTTTGACTTTTTGTAATCTTTAATAGTTACAAACCTTATTGTGTATGTTAATTTATATAAATTCAAAAAATACTGGCACATTATAATATTTTCAATAAAGACATCTCAATAATACCCATCTAATAACATGTATATTAAAAAACCTTATGTGATAATTAATAAAATTGTTAAGGACATATTTTATGTAATTGGCTAATCCTTTGAAGTTATTGCGTCTTTTGCGTCTTATGTAATTGGCTAATCTTTTGACAAAATGCACTTTACTTGTAATTGGATAGGTCTAGGATGAGTTTAGTACTTCAAGAAACATGTTATGCAAACCAAGTATTAAAGCCATGAAAATTGGACCAAGAAACAAGTGAAGAAAAGTTGTTCATTAAAGCTTAACAGTTACCTTGACAAAAACAATATCTATCGAGATTTAATGAAGAAAACTCGACAGAAGCTGAATCTATCAAGATCTACAAAATCAGAATTTTCAGATTTGGTTTTCGGCCTATGCTGAAATATTTGTGTAGGGTTTCTTTTCTCACAACCCTAGATATATAAGACTTATTTTAAAGGCCGTCATAAAGGATATGCACATAGAGAACTTATTCTCTCTGTAAGAAGTTATTGCGTCTTTTGCGTCTTAGGATTTTGTAACCAAGTACTTCTTAATTTTCATTGTTGCTGAAGTGAAGAACTTTGCAACCAACAACATCTTCTTCAAGTTGCTGGAGTTAGTCACGTACTGAGATTTGTGCATCATTGGTTAGTCACATACTGAGATTCGTGCAAAAGGGTGGCGTTTATATATTGAAGAGTTCAGAGGTTCTGAAGCGGTAGGAGGTTTCTGCTGTAAGTTCATCTACGAGGATTGTAGAGTCTAGAGACAAAAGTTTTGTATTAGGTCTGAAACTTTTCTTTGTTATAGTGGATTACTTTTCGGGAAGGTTTCCCCTCAAGTTTTTTTACTGTGAAATTAATTTCTTTCATTAGTTTTCTTGGGTCATCATATCTTGTTTTATTTACTATTTCGCTATGTATGATTTTGACATGATATTGATATTTGTTTGTTTTAATAAGATTTATTCATAATAAATTTAATTAACAACTTGGGTTTAAAAATCAACCGGGGTCTAAATTTCCAAACAAAAATTACAACACTTTTCGTTTCAATTTTGTACATAGACTTTTCAACCCTCATATAGAGTCATAGCTTCCAACTCCTGCCCTTGATCTTCTTCTTCCAACTCTTGCCCTTGATCTTCTTCACCTTCCTTTCTTGGACTCCACAAGACCAACTTCTAATAAGCCTCCTTATTCCTTCTCCAACTGATGATTATCATACCTCTTGTTGTTGACCTCACTTCTTCTCATGAAATATGTCCCTTTCTTGAGTGCAGAAAGGAAAAAGAATTTCAACTACTTCTTTTCAGAAAGGGAGGATTAAGAAAATCCTATTGATTACAGCTTTCCCCAAACCTCTAGGAAAAGCATGAAAAAAAAGGGTCTCACTTGCCTCTGCCTCCAACAGCTGAATATTCCAAATTCACATGCAACTCCAGAGCCTCTAATAGGATGGCCTATCTGCACACAGTTTTTGCATATAGCATAATCATTATTCTATACTATAACAGGAAAACCTCTTTGACCTTAAAACTTCAACATCTATTTTTTTAAGGGACTCAAATATGAGTTTAGTGGCTTGGTCATCACTGATTCGTGTCCAATTTCTTTTTCTGGATTCCACAACCTTTTACTCAATCAAAAATGTAAAATAGTGAAACATTATTGATAAATATGGTCAATTAAGTCCAAATAGGATATTTTTTGAATCATTTGTTGAAATGAGAATTTTGATAAAATAGAGGCCACAAACAATAAATAACTAGACAATTTATAGAATGCACAGACACTTCATTTAGGGTGTCGTAACTATATTGTACTTGTATTGTATTCGTGTCATACCGGTATCATATCTGTTGTTTCATATTATAATTTTTTATAAATTGCTCGTATCATTATGTCGTACACATACCCATATCTATACATGTGTCCGAGTCCATACATCTTAATTCATGCATCCTTATTTTTTTTCTATTAGCACTCCATCGACTTTTTTTAACTTGCACATGATGCAGACTTTTGTATCTATTAATAGATAATGTTTCTTGTTGTCTAATTAGAGACTAAGGTTTAAATCCTAATTACACCAAAAAACTAGTATCATAGCACAAAAAGGAAACATATTAAGATGGATTGGTGCAGAGTTGTTGTTTTCCAAATATTTTGGAGCTAAACATTGGTTATATGGAAGGAAGGTTAGATTTTCGATTTGGCTTTAGAAAGGAATTGAGAGTTCTACAAAAATTAT
Source organism: Castanopsis chinensis (assembly GCA_032878915.1). Lineage (NCBI taxonomy): Eukaryota > Viridiplantae > Streptophyta > Magnoliopsida > Fagales > Fagaceae > Castanopsis > Castanopsis chinensis. The sequence goes on from JAVQMG010000091.1 coordinate 5,634,814, forward strand.
TGATAAAGGAGGAGTCATGTGTGCCAAGGACATCCGGCTTCAAATTGAGTCCAACGTTTGAAGAGTTAAGAGCCCAGCAAATTATGGTGTCTAGCTTCTTTTATAAACTACCCCAAATATTTGATGAGGAATCGGTTGCAGCAATTAAAAAGATCTGCTAATAAGTCAGGTTCACTCACTATAGTAATCTGCCTATAAGGTGGAGCATTAATCTGATTCTAATCAAGTAAATACAAAGATATGGAAAAGGTTATTGGGAAGTCAGATTTATGAGAAATTAAAGATGCCTGTTTTATAGAATCGCAATTGAATCCTTGGCTTTGCGATGTAGGGTTGCTAGATCCTGTTTAAGTGAAGTTTCCTTCCTTGTTCTTGGATAAAGCTTAATGTAAATTTAGCTTTGATCAAGCCTGGATAAGGAAGTCCTTGTCATGCTCTACTATCATTATTGCATATTAAATTGTAGATTCTATCATACGCATTAAGCCAACTATCATCCTGGTCATCGTCGGCAACCCCACACAACAATTTGAACAGCTCATGTGAAGGACCAAAGGGAGAAGCAATCCTGCAATCTTATATCGCCTGGGGAAGCACATGGAAATGTGCTTATAAGTTACAAGAAGTGATTTTTTTTTTTCTAATATATAGAAGCATTTTCCCTCACTCTCATGCCCCTAATGATATAGCAGAAGTCGAAAGGGTCATTGCTTATCAAAGAATAGGGAAAAAAACTGCATATAAATATATGTTACAACATTGACAATTGAGACTTGAGACTTTTGATTGTTACAAAAATTACTAACTAAAACAATTAATTTAAGTATTTCTTAATTACATATCTTTTTATATGAATAGTAATACATCCCATCATCCGTGGAGACTTTACTTCTCATCATAATTTTGCAATACACAACATACATTTCTTTCCTTTTTACATTATATTCAGCAAAACCTAATCAAATAATTACCATCTTGGCAAGTGAAAGTGCTTGTGGGATCATCATATGCATAACTATAAGACGTGGGGCAAACGGCCTTGAACACCTTGGAATAATTGGTAGGCTTGCATGAATTAGGGGTGGCATATGCACCAGTACAACAATATTCAGGTGTGTCATAGGCCAAGCAAGCACTCTTGCACGCCACAACGTGACCATTTCTCTTTACTTGCAGTCCCACAGGGCAGAGCCTATTCAACTCCGCAAGACAACTAATTGGTTTACATGTAGGCCCTGTACCGCTCAAAGGCTCTATCGAAACACGTACGTTATAGCCATCAACGAGACTAACATCATAGTAATCCACAGGACTATCTAAGGTAAACTCAGCGAGTGTTGCTGGTGGTGCACCACCAGCTCCAGTACATTGTAGCTTGCCACCACAGTCTCCTGTCAAGCATTGTCCATTACCAGCGGAATCGAACTTGCAAAAACGCCGAGGCCAGAACCGACCTGACCATTTCTTAGGTGCAGTAACGTTTACAACTTCACCAGGGTTAAGCTGAAACCCTCCATTCATTAGCTGAATTTGTCCACTCCCAGGTAGAATCCCTGGCCATATGGTGTTCCTACATTTGTTTTGCAATGTAAACACAGCCGCTTCAGCTCCTGAAAATTCATACATATTCATTAACATTAGCTACATTAAGAGGTAATACCCAATGTACAGATCGAACTTCTATATTTAAAAAATATTTATTTATTTTTCCGTTCTATACACATCAGATAATTATAGGGATGAATCCTTTGAGTGATTCTAAGATACTAGTTAGAAGTTTTGAATTTAAAATCTCATGGATCTCATTCTCCTGGATCTCTTGTAGTTTAGCTTTTGAACATAATTAGCTACATCAAACCCCTCCCACACCCCAAAAAAATTTTTGATATCAAATAATGTTTAAGAAAAGATGTGACATGGGTTTGAATTAATTATGATACCTGATAGAGATAGAACCAGGAGAATGGGAAGTATGTACAATGCCATAAAAGATGGTTGAAAGTATGGAAGAAAAAATAGCCTTTGTTTGTGGAATTTGGAGGAAAAAGGGTGTGTTTGTGTTTGTGTTGTGAAACGGGTCATCATTATAAACTGAAAGAAGAAACAAACAATTACCAACCTTTTGTTTTAAGATAGTCACAACCGGGAATAGCCTATACCAGAATAAACAAATACGACCAAGTTTTGTTCTGTTGAAACTGTGATACGGAAAGTATTGGTACAAATTCATTCAACCAAGGAAAGAAAAGTATAAAATCGGATTGGAGTTGTTGCTTGTGAGTGAGGTGATTTATTGCCACTTGGCGTGTCTTCCGGTATTTTTAGCCTCAAATATTGATGCTCAGCTTCACCAGCCCATATGCTCGAATTCATGAAGATGCATGCTTAAGCCATGTCAATGGGTCTGAACTCTGAACCCAATAATTTAGCCTACAACTCGAATGGGCTTTCTTCAGATCATGGTCAATTGGTCCTGTGACAGTCTATATGTGGCATAATATAATATTTTATTATGTTGACAGTTTTTATGACATAGAGGAATCAAATTGCCACACAATATAAAAGTCAAAAATCAAAATGATAATTTACCCAAAAATAAAAATGGGGTTCATGTTTTCAAGGTAAAGCACAACAATTTGAAATTTTGATTATTAAAAAGTTAGCAACTGATATATTTTTCTCAATAATGCAAGGCAGTTGATTGAAAATTGTTGGTATCGTTTTTAAATTAGTGAAAAGGTGTTTTTTTTTTTTTTTTTGGTAATTTAGAATGTTTTTAACTCTTCTAACTGGGCCAATAGTTTGGCCCATGGATTTGTCTAGGTTGCTTTGAATTAGGGGTGTGCATGGGTCGGGTTGAGGAAATTTTTGACCCAACCTACCACAGTGGGTAAAAAAAAATTCGATCAAACCCGACCCATCACATATGTCCAACCCAACTTACATGGGTCGGGTTGAACCCATGGGTTGGACTTTTTTCTTTTTATTATTATTAAAGTGAATCCATATTTTTTTTATTAATTATATAATATATTTAAATATATATTAAAGAAAGTAATAGGATTTTATATTATATCTGTTTGTAGGAATTGATGAACTGCTCTACAACTAGGTTTTAACTTTAAAAAAAAAAAATTTATTAAATATATAATATATTTTAAATATGTATTAAAATATGGGTGGGTTGGGTCAAGTTTGGCGGGTTTGTAATTTTATGATCCAAACCCAACCTGACCCGCTACCAAAAAAAAAAATTTATAACCCAACCCAACCCACCAAGCCCTAAAAACTAACCCAACCTGGCGGGTTGGGTTGGGTCGGGTTTTACGGGTCGGTGAGTTTTCTGCACACCCCTACTTTGAATGTTGCTCCTGGGCCCAAATCCATCTCTTCAATCACAACATGACTTTTCTTACTGATACAAGTAGATTACATGACTCAAGAAGCCTTTTGTAGGTCTTCTCTCTCCTTTGTATCGTATTCAACTAAAAATATTAATAATAAGAAAAAGAAAGAAAAGAAAAGAAAAGAAGAATGTATTCTTTGGGCTTTGGGCTGGAAGCAAAGGAATTAATGGGATGTCAATTTTCTTAATTAAATTAATTTGAGAGTAATTTTTTACTTGCCTAATCAACTCGTGTTAAGCAAAACATAAGATTTTGTTTATAACTTATAAGGTATCGTTTATGAATAAAATATTTGTTGTTTTGTTTAGTACTGACTTTGTGAAATGTTTGGTGAGCTTATCATTTAAATGTTTGCACCAAGTTATTGTGCATAGAAAGATGGAGGATAACTTATACCAGGGGTGGTTTAGTGATAGGAAGTTTTTGTGTCTTGTTATCTTGTGAGTTTGAGGTTGTAGGTTTGCGTAGTAACAAGTTTCACTATTTTTCGGGTGATCCTACACAATGTCAAATTCGGATTTAAGTGGGTCGGGGTTATAACCACACCTATGGACTGTTTTTATTGAGATATTATTATTATTTTTTTATTATAGAGTTTTAATTTATGAAGTTCGCTTCTATGATTTTTGCTCTTTATCATCAGACTAAGACACTAATCGGTTTTTGGTATAAAGGAGATTGAATCTCATATATCTTATTCAACCATAAAAAATTTCACTAGTTGAGTTAACTGGAATCACCATTTTTATGAGTTTTATTTCTTTTTAATGGAGGATAACTTCATACGTGTCTAGATTCTAGAGTACTGAAAATCTTCCAAGATCAGATGATTGGTGGGCTTGGGGGAAGGTGAAGGTGGTTGGCTTCGTGGGTTTGTTGAGAATGTATAGGATTAGGATTAGGATTAGGAGGAAGTTGTTTTGTTCTGAATAATGTGTCAAAGTTCCATCTTGTCGATATTTTCTAAAAATAAATAATATATATATATATATATATAACGTGTTAAAGTTGTTTTCTTTCAACTTGCATGCTAAAGAACCTAAAATGATATTTTAGTCTATATATAATAGGAGGATAATTCATTGTTGAGTGAAGAGTTGAAATTAATATATATTATTTTATTCTCTCTCTCTCTCCTCAGACCTTGCCACTAGCATGGGTTAACCGCCAAGTGTCGTGGGCCTTTTGGCCGATTGGCATTCGGTGGTGGCGTGGGTTTTGACTCTCTTTCTCTCTTCTTTCTCTCTTCTCTTTGTGGCTTTGAATTTCCACCTTGGGGAAAATACTTTTATACATACCTCTTCTAGTTGATCTATACCATAAGCTATTCTCATAAGATGATATACAGTAGCTAACAAGTGGTTGTGGGTTTGGAATAGTGGTTGAATAGGAGGTTGTGAGTTTGGACTGCTGGACGAATTGTTGGTGCTGGGTGGTGGTGTTTGCCATTGCCATTGTGCCTCCAATTTTGTTATATGTTTCGATGATCATTTCTATTAGTTTTTGTTTTAGTTTTAGTTTTAGTTTTGGTTTTGGTTTTTTTTTTTTTTTTTTTTTTTTTTTTTTTTTTTTGGGTTTGTGATCTAAGAGTGAGACAAAATTTGGGTCAAGGAAAGGAATATTGTTTGGGTTTAGGGGTCGGACGAATGGCTTTTTTTTTTTTTGGTTTGATCCATCTATCTCTCAGATTGGTGGTGGATGTCGCAGTTGATATAGGTGGTGGTGAATTCCAATGGTGGGTTTATTTCGGTGGTGTTTGTTGATTGTGTTGTGGTGGTCGTGATTGTGGTTGAGAGAGAGAGAGAGAGATGGAAGAGAAGAGAAAGATAGGTTAGTTTATATTATTTTATTAGGTTGTATGTGAAAATAAGAATTGGAATGTTGGGTGTATTGTTAAATGAATTGGTAAATAGAAAAAAAAATAGTTTTTTATACTGTAATAAAATAGTTATTTGTTTTAGAACCCCAAATATAAGTGCTCTTACAACATCAACTCTCTGCCAACCCTCTCGGTTCTTTTCCTTCATATTGCCTCTTGAATCTTCATGTCATGTTCCCTTTAACATGTAACAACTTGACCTTGTCCGTTTATGAACAACTTATCTAGCTTTTGTTGAAATTTTTTGTTGAAAGTATTATAGATAAAAGTCAAAAGTTAAATAAAATAAGTAGGTAACTTAGGTGGGAGCTACACATAATAGGAAAAAATAAGAGGTAGTATTACATGTTTCGGCTACATGTATCCACCCTCTCATATATTGGATACATGTAATACCATCTTCCACTAAAGGAAATGCTTGTTGTCACCAATTCCTGTGCTACTAAACCAACCTCTTTCACAAATGCTTCCAAATATGTGGCATGGCATTGAGCCATGCATGAAGAGTTCATTACTCTTATGCACAATGGAACCTGGTCTCTTGTACCTCCCAAATCACACATGAATCTTGTAAGGTACAAATGGATCTATCGAATCAAAAGAAAAGTTGTTGGATTTGTTAAGGGATACAATGCCCGTCTTGTGGCTAAGGGCTTTCATCAACAACAAGGAGTTGATTATGGTGGGATATGCATGAAATATAGACAATAAATTAAGTACTCTCATATTTGCTTATTTAGCCCTACTTTTATACTATTTTGTGACTGATTATAAATTTTCGAATATGCATTGAATATATGCATCATTCATTTCACAACATATGTATTCCACATATTTGGGAGATCTATACACTATAAGAAGCAAGAATAGCATATAATTTATAATTATCGAAATCAGCAATGGCACTTGACAAGCAACCTGGGATAGAGGAGCCTTTGTGATCATGAATCGCATAGGAAAAAGTCAATCAGTAGAGAATGTTTCTCTTAGAATGTTAAAAATAAAGAAGCTAAGGGTTTATTTGGTATGTGATTCCAAACAACACGTTTGGTAAGGGTGTTTTTTTAGGAGTGTTTAAGTTAAGTTACTCATTTTAGGATGTTTAAACACTGAATTTGGAAAACTCCTTTTACTAGTTTTTATATTTCAAACGACGTTGTTCAATGACACTTATGTAAATATTTTGACTAGACAACACATAAAGCTTCCTTTTTCAATTCCAACCAAGGGCCCACTTGTTAGATTTTTTCTTAAAAAAAAGAACACACATATGAAACACACAATTAAGTTTTTTCACATACTGAAGCATGCTATTTGAAACATAGTACCAAACCAAACACATTTTTTGCTTTATGAGAACTGTAAATACATGTTTTCACAACACTTTTTAAATCATAGTTTTCACATCATTTTAAACCATAGTTTTCACATCATTTTAAACAATAATACTAAAAATCTCCAACCAAGCAGGCCTAACTATTTAATGACAACAAACTTGAGACGCGTTATATTCTGATAGGAAGCAAGGCTTCAGGGAGACCATTCTTCTTACAGAAACGAAGCAAGGGTAGAGGTTCTCCAAAGATACAACCCCCATATAACAGCTAAAGAAGCAATATTCAAACATACTTCAAAATTGCTCTTAAAATTAACCACTGGTCACAGAAGTAGGGTCTGTTTGGGATTCGTTTATTTTGCTAAAACTAAAATTTTTTTACTAAAAATATTGTAGATAAAGGTAAAACTTAGTTGAAATAGTACAGTGAGACCCATGAATAGTACCAAAAAGTGCAATAGAGCTCATGAATAGTAGCAAAAATATGCTAAATAGTAAAATGAGCTGGCCTTTTAATTTAGAGCCAAATGCACATGTACAATGGCTGGAGAATGAGGTGACAACGGGACGCATTACTGTTAAAAAAACTATTATGGAGTTGAAAAATATTTTTTAGCGGTACCAAAAAAAAAAACATAATTGTTAATTTTGTTACATCATTGGTTAGTCACATTTTCTTTAAAAAAATATCAGTAATTCACCTTAAATTGAGTATTAATTCCATGGGTGTTAAAAGTTAAAACCCTATCCCTTCTTCTCTATCCTCTTTGTGTGTTTGCTTTTCAAAAAATAATTTCCATGGTGACTAAGTTTTTAAGCGAAAATTTACATGAATAGTACCATGGTCCATATAAAGTGTATGTTTTATGCAGATATGTGGATAACATTTGTCATTTTGGGTGAGTAAGAGCATTCACATTGGGTCTTGTAAATGTCATATGTTGCTAATATTTAGCAACTAACCATTAAAATGATGCATTACCTGGACTTGTAAACCTAAATTTTTTTACAAGTTCGCTACAGTGCTTTCTTACAAAGTTACTGTAGACTATTGTATTTGTTTTTTAATCCCTTTTATTCTTTCTCTCTCCTTTATGTCAGACTCATTTTCTTTCTCGACTCTTTCTTTCCTCATCTCAGTATTTTGTCTCCCTCTCTCTCTGTGACTTGCTCTCGTCTCTCACTTTCTCTCTTTGTGTTGGTGGTTGGGCCTTCATGCCGGTAAGAAGCAGAGGTCGTGGATTGTGATTCGGGCTGTGAGTCGAATTTGGTGGCGATTGCCGCCTAGGCCGTGAGTCAAATCTAGCGAGTCAGGTGATGGGTTTGGATCGATGGACCAGTTGTGTGGGTTGTGGGTCAGGTGGTGGGTTTGGAGTTGTGGGTCAGGTGGGTTGTAGTATGAAGATTGGTGGGTTTCTCTTGGTTATTTGATGGTGGTTCTTTTGGGTTTGGGACCTTGGGTGTTGTGTGTGTAACTCCATTGGTGGCTCTAATGGTGGCTTTGTTGATGGTTTTTATTTTTATTTTTTAAATGGGATTGCTAGGATATGTGGGGTTTTCGTTTGGTTTGAACTGATGGTTTGATGGTTTTTTTTTTTAATGCGGTTCTGGTTTTGGTTTGATGGTCTCGTGGGTGGTGCTGGGATATGTGGGATTGTGGTTGTGTGTGTTTTTTTCTAGGTTCTTGTGGTTTGTGGCCAGTGTCTAGTGGTTTTTGGTGTGGTGGCATGGTTGTTGTTTTTGGGTTTTGTGTTTTTTTTTTTTTTTTTTTTTTTTTTTTCTTTTCTGTTGTAACTGGTGCCTAAAGGAAGAGGTGGGTATGGTTGAATTGGGTATGGGTTTGATATGGATGGTGGCTGAATTTTATCTTTGCTGTTTCTTTCTTTGTGAGTATGGCTGAATTGTCATTGGAGAAAAAAAAAAATCAAGGCTTTTTTCAAGTCACAACAAGGCGTGTATTGGTGGGTGGTTGTTCTGGGTTTGGGTTGGTGGTGGGTGGATGAAAAAGAGAGAAAAACAGAGAGACAGAGAACAGAGATGAAGAAAGAAGAGAGAAGAGAGAGAGATAGAGATTGTTTTATATATTATTTTATTGTGTAATTTATATTATTTTAATGTGTTGTATGTAAAAATAAGAACTAGGATGTTGAGTGTATTGTAAAATAATATGGTATAATTGATAAAGTAGTTTTTTAAGATGGTAAAATAAGATATTTTTTACATACAGGATATGAATGCTCTAACATTTTTCGCTTTTTTTGGCCTATAATATAGGCTTTATATTGTTCCATTCATGTAAACTAAACTAATAATTGTCAATAAACATGTGCCTCCATCACTTTTAGCTCAAAAAAAAAAAAAAAAAAAACAATTTGTAGATCTCATGTGCCTGGGTTTTGTACTTATGTGGAGATGCAATTGTGCTTAGGGTTGTACACGGTGCGGTGCAGCCGGTTTTGGGAGGCTTTTTTGCATCGCATCCTACAGGGGCAGTTTCCCCTTATCCTTAACCGCACCTTACATATGGAGAAGTGAGAAGCGGTCTACATAGGGTGTAGTGCACCATGTCAGTTCGGTGCAATGTGTTTGGTTTAAAAAGAAATCAAACCACAACAAACAACCCAGTACAAAATCATCAAACAACCCAATCATTCATTAAAAAAAAAAAAATATTCACTATATTACTCTCATACCCATATAAAGATATCTCAAAGAAATTCACAATCATTCTAAAAAGTATAGCAAGACAAAGCATAGTTAGTAACCTAGATATTGAGCATCAAATGAATTCACATACCTAGTAGAAGAATGAGAAGCATAGTAGTCCTAAGCATTGACCATCAAAACATTCTCTATGAACTTCCAAAGAATAGCTAGGACAAAGAAGAAAGAGGAGAGGAAGACACTTGAAGAATGGTGGCATTGAGCAGCGGAGGACGGTGGCAGCGAGTGGCGAAGGCTAGGGAGAGAGAGAGGGGCCGTGATGAGAGAGAAAGGGAGAGCGAGGTGCTATGGGTTGTGTTGAGAGAGAAGTCGAGAGAGAGGGAGAGTGATATAAATGAGAAATTAAAAATTTAACCTAGGATAAAACAATGTCGTTCCATAATTTTGATTTTTTTTTAAAAAAATTCCAAAACGACGTTGTTTTAGAATAAAAAATTTTTAAAAATAAAATACAAAAATAGCATCGTTTAATATCACATTACCTAACCCTATTTAATGTGTTCTTCTTCCTCCTTCAGATTCAACGGCGCCTCTCTATCTCTCTTAGTCTCTCACTTAGTCTACTCCATCATCTTCTTCTTTAAGGCTCTCTCTATCCCACTGAAATATAAATAAATATATATATATATATATATATATATATATATATAGATAGGTGGTGCGGTGCAGTTCTCATCGGTGGGCAAAACTCACCACCTTTCATTGCACCTGTTAGCTTCGTTTCTCAGAAAATGCTACCGTCTACCGCGTCGGACACTTGCGATGGAGCTCTAAGTCGGGCGGTGAGGTGCGGTAATATCAATGACAGTCGGTGTTTGAACAGGCCTAATTGTGCTAACTCTAAACCCATAGAAGTTAGGTGTAAAATTGACCTTTTGTCATCTTTTGAAGAGGGGAAATATTTGTTGTCCACAAACACTGCTTTATAGAACCTAAAAAGGATAAAGGTCAAAGCCTAATGGTGGGACTTTTCCTAATGAAACTCCAATTGGATAACAACAGAGTTCGTATACCATTCAAATTGTGGAGGTCAATTTAATTCCGCAATGTTTGCTCATGGACAATGGCAACCACTTGTAGAGGATTGTAATGTGGAAAAAAAAAACTTTATTGCATGGATAAAATATTTTAATAAAACGCAGCTCTAAGGCCAACTATAAAAAAAAAAAAAAAAAAAAAAAAAACCCTCATTGTGAAAATAACCCTAACTCTCAAATTACTCTCAACTTCCTCTCGATCCCTAACTCGCCACCGTTCTTTGTGCCACGCAGCTCGATCCCTAATCTCGCTGCCGTGCACCCAAATCTCAGAAAACGCACTCTCTTCCTCTGTTCTTTGGAGTCAGTGCTTCGAAAAATCATTCTCCCAGCAAGGTTTGTCTCTCTCAACTCTATTTCTCTCTTTCTACTAAATCTGAATCATAAAAGCTTTGGGGTTTTCTGTGGGTTTCATTTTTTTGTGTGGGTTTGTTTGGCTTCTTCTGATTTGTATGTGGGTTTTGTTTGGGATTCGTTTGTGGGTTTTGTTTCATAGTATTTTCAATGATTTGTTTTGATTTTGTCTTTATTTTCTATTTTCGTTTGTGGTTTTGTAATGCAAATTATGTGTTTGATGAAATCCTTCTATGAACTTGCATGACAATATTAAGCAAACAGGTTTATCGGATGGTCAAAAAATTGGGAAGTTAGAGTTCTATGAGTTGTCCACCTTCACCCCGAAACCTAAAACCGTATAAATCATTAAGGAAAAGAAATTTTAAATCCACTGAAACAATAACTGTGTGTTTCTGTATTAGAAAAAAAATAATTCAACTAAACAATAATGACTAAACCAATGAAATAGCTATAAGAAGGATATATGTTGTTGAAACACTCGGATAATCGATTTCCAACCCATACCTGAAAATTAAAAAGGAAAATTCCAAGATTTAATGATCAGAATCAAAATCAATCTGTTATATTTACAATTCAAAATTTCAATTAATTTTTTTATGCAAAATGCTTAAGCCAACAAAATTGATTTAGCATCAGTGGTGCTCAAATTTCACATACTGAATTTAAAAATCAAAACTCTGAAGAAGTAGAACTCCATCCCCAAGTTCTTTAAGCAATAAAAGACAAAAAACCAGAAAATTTAACAAAATGAATTAAAAGAAAAGTTTTTCTGCGTTTGTTTCAGCTTATTTTAAATGCTTCTTTTTGACGTAGCTTAATTATAGGATTAAGCAATGTCACATAGTTCCAGGGACGGAACTACACTTGGGCTGGGGGGGCCACTGCCCCCCTCAGATTTTGAAAAATTAACTAGTAGTATGCATAGACTATACAAAAATTCTAACTTTTGACCCTAAATTGTATATACTTGCCCCCCTCCCCAAATATTTTTCCAAATTGATCCATGAAATTTCCCAAATTGTTTTAATCAAACCATCCATTTGCTGCATTCTCTAAAAAAAAAAAAAAAAAAAAAAAAAAAAAAAAAATCCATTTGCTGCGTTTCTCCAAAAATATCAAGAAAATCCATTAGACAAACCAACAAAACAATATAAACTTGGATAATTAAAAAAACCTCTAGACAATCACAAATCCAGTATAGTAAAAAAAAATACCGAGATTATAAGTAGAAATGATAAATCCTTAGCAAAACAATCCTTTAGTGCTGCACCACCACCAGCATCTTCTTCTCTGGCCAGCTGCATCTCTGCTGCTTTCTTCTTCTTCGATTTTTTTTTCTAACTCCACAACCTTCAGACTTTAGTGTATGCCTTCTCTCTATTTTGCAAAATGATGACAAAGGCACGTTGGAGATTGTGGCTAGGAAGGCTACAACTCATTGTGGTTCTTGTGGCCAATATAAAGCCACATGCACTTAATTGTTTTGTCTTTTTTTTGGTCTGATCATATAGTATGTACTACCTTACATGCATAAAGTTATCTTGAAATGAATGTAATAGTATACTACCTTATATCCATTAATTTTGTTGTAACTTTATTGTGTTAATAAATTATTAATAACAATATTGTTGTGGTTTCTGGGTTATTTTTTTTAAAATTTTAAACTAAACAAATAAATATTGAAAAAAAAATAAAAAAATACTAATTTTTATATAGGTTAAAGATTCTTGACTTTGCAAGTCGAGAAATAACTTGAATCGTTACATAGAATAAATTCCTAAAAATTAATATTAGAATACATTCACAAATATGATATTATGATGTGTATGCATTTTTTGGTGGGCTAAAATCTACACTTGTGAAACTTTTTTTGGGTTATGCTTGCCCACCCTAGGTTCAAATCCTAGTTCCGTCCCTGCATAGTTCAACACTATGAGTTGTCCTAAGCAATGTCACATGAGAGTGCACTAACCAAATAGGAACTACAAAGTTCTTTTGCTACATATCATTAATACTACTTTTATTGTATAATGATCACTACATATCATTTATTTGGCTAAGTCCACCCACACAGTGACAACAACATACAAGAATATACCTTATGAGTAATTTATGATTCAACTGCATTCTTTTTATAATTTAATTATGTAGGGTTATAATTTGAATTATTAGTCATTTAAATCCGTACATGTAATGCTACAAAGCCATGGCTAACTGTCCAAGAGCTCAAAAAACTGCTGACACTTTCCACTTCAGTCACATATTGAAAAGTTAGTATAGGATATTGGCATATCCACTTTCATGCTGAGTTCGTTTCATTTTTCTAGTTAAATCAAATAATTTTGCACTTAGCTATAATCTATTGTAAAAGCACTGAATATTTGACATAGTTATTGCCCCTGAGATCATCATATGCATCGTATATAATTGCTTGATGCTACCATTTGGCTTATAGAGGTTGATTTTCATTTTTCAAAAAAATAAAAAAACCGTCTACAGACTATAGAGTTTGAATCATCAAAAGTTCTTACTTGTCACTACTATATATTTGCTTGCTTTTTTGGCAAAACAAATGGAGGGTTGGTGAGATTTTAGGTATGATATTAAGTTGGAAATTGGAATCGAATCATTTCCATTTTTTACGATAAAAATTTTATTTGTAATAACTAATCATGTATATTGTGTCATCTTTCTTTAAAAAAAAAAAGCACATTGTATATTCTGTTATGTTATTTACAAATTTTAAATCAAATTGAATTTTAGATTTATAATATTTAACTTGAACTTTAAAATATATTTATTTCAATAAATTGCGAACTGAATTGAGGTAATTTGAGCTAATCTTGGGAATTATTCTACAAAATTGGCTTACATTTTTCTTTCTCCTTTAGAACAAGTTCAAACTCGATTATCATTGGCTAATGGCCTAACTTATCATTCTCACAAAAACCTGATATTTTCTTGAAAAAGAAAAATTAGCACTTTTCTAATTTAAAATGAAAATTTTGGCAGGGAAAAAAAAATTGTGTCCTTGTATATGTTATTAATTCCCATGCCTTGACTGGAAAACGAAGTTGTGGCAAGCCAGACTGATTCTCAAGGATATAGTACCATATTACTTTCTACAGAAATGATTCTTCGAGCTTATAGTTCTAGGTTTCTCAAAAAAAAAAAAAGGCTTATAGTTCTAGGTTTTTATGCTTCTAATTGACTATATCTAATATCTGATTCTGTCATTCCCTCTTTATTAGCTTACAGCCTTACACTGAAGATTGGATATCCCTTGCCGATCGGCTTTAGCAGGTGAGTGCATGCATATGTGACCCTTTTTAGTTGCAATCTTTTTGAACAAGTCTCTTTAGTTGTACAATATATAGAAAACACTTTGAAGTGCAATAATTTTTATCTTTTGGTAATTTTGGACATTCGGTCTTGTGATATGCATTGTCCGAATTCTTTGTAGACTGAAAAATGAAACTTTTATATTGCTGTTACAGGCTTACAACCATTATGTGCCTTTGATATAGTTATTTTTTTTCATTGAAATGCCCCAAATAAGACTCTGTCAAAAATACTGCTTTACCTGTAATGCAAGTTTAAAGAGAGCAGGACTCCTTCATTGCATTGATTAGCAATGTTCTTAAGTGAATTGCCGAAGGAAGTTCCAATTTAACTAGCTGATATGGGGTACAGGGATTTTGATTTCATAGTTGAGAGGGTACCAATTAACACTTAGCTAATTGGAATTAAACAATTTTTGTCACTTGCTGCGACTGTGAAGCTCTTTTGTGTATTTGCAGTTGGATTGGCCTTTGTTTAATTACTGTTCTTAGTACAGGGTTTGTCTTAGATTGAGTGTTGTTTGTTGGCCTGATTCAGCATATGCCTTCCGCAGAGCATTTTGGTGCCTTGTTTTGCCTTAGACAGTGTAAAGGGCCCCTCGCTTGTGCCTTGTGCCTTGGTTTTTGAGTTCCAATAAAATTTCTACCGATTCATAGGAAAACAAACAAACTGGTTATTGCTGCAATTTCCCACATACCATATGCAATTTGTTGAACCCTCCACTATAATTTGCACAGAATTAGACTAAATAAATAGGAACTTCTTATAGGGATCAATGGTACAAAACAGAAAATTCCTTCTAATTAAATGGGACAGTGAAGTTGGTGAGGCTATGGAAATGCCCTCTGTCCAAATATTAGTTTTGGATCACATATTTTGTGCACATTTGTATCAGTTTTGCTAATTAGACCAACCCAACGAGTATGCCCACAAAGACTAGGCCTAATCTTATATCCATGACCAAGAGTTGTATTCATTGGTTTCCTACAACCGCCAATGACAATGAAAATCTACAAATCGCAGGTAGTACGCCCATTAATTAGGAGGAGGGTGTTCCAACTTGCAAACCTTGAAAACAAAGATACAACCTTCCAAAGAATTGAAAGGTTACAAACTTTGAAAAATGTTGTGACTATCACTAGGGTGTGGCCTTTCATGAAAGGGTAGATATGTGTCTATAAATAAGACACTACAAAGATAATTCTAACATATCTATCTCAAACAATATTATTGTATGTGATCACCACCTTCACAGGATTCATGCCACCATGAGCAAAGACATGGATTCATTTTCAAAAATGTTATATAAGAATCAAATCAATATAATAAAAAGTAAATACATTGATTTGATATTGTTGTATACAATCCAAGAGAGTTATTATGATTCGGTGCAATTTTCCATTCTCTTTTGGTGCCTTGTAACTATTTAGCATTTAAATTCCCATCTTCCTACTTGTTGTGGGTTCAAATCTCTATTCCACTACTCTCTTTTTTTTTTTAATGAACATTCCACTACTTGTTATAAGCAAACTTGTTGCTTCTATCATAATAAAATTTACAAGCAAGTACGCCATACACCATATTGGTGTTTCAATTAAAAACACAAACACACTGTGCTAATTGAGCTACAATGCTCTTGAAATTTTCTTTTCAACAACCTTAAATGAAATTTGATAGTAACAATGAGGGGAATGAGCTTTAAACTCACTCTTATTTTCTCTCATTTTATTTTGCATCGTCTGTATTCCACCTCCAGCCAAACACACATGAAGACACAACAAAAACACTCTGCTAGTTAAACTACATAAAAATAATAATAATAATAATAAAGTAAAAAAGAACAAAACACACTTTTAAGATGGGTATAAGATGTTGGAGGGGGGGGGGGGGGGGGCGAGAATTTATTGGCAAAAGTAAGGTTAGGAACTTTTGGCATGGCCAGGGCCAATTTAACCTAATAAATTTTTTAGCAAAGAAATAGGGTTAGGGACTTAGGGTTAGGTAGCTTTTTGGATTAAGATAATTCTTGTGGAAAATTTGTTTGTCCCTTTCATACCATATGGATTAGCTACATAAATAAACACTTATTGAGACAGTTAAACTTAAACTTCATGGGCTAACTATTTCCACGTACGAATTCCTCACATGTCAATATATGCAGCTGCATTACTGCTGTAATGCAGTGATGGTGGTTTTTTCTTTGCTTGACATACAAAATTGCTTTGCACTTTAAAAAGTCTGTTAGTATGTTCTTTTTAATAACAAATACAAAACTGACAGTCTTGCCTTTATTTTGTTGAAAGCCTAGTAGCTTTAGCTGCATCTTTTTTTTTTCAAATTTATGGTATAATTTTGTTGTTTACAGTGAAAGTACAAGAAGCTAGAGCAGATGTCAAATTGATGCTTGGACTCGTGCTTAGTAGTACTCACCTTTGTGTTAATATAATGAAAACACATTAAAGCTTGAAGTAAAAATGATTTTTAAATTTTCATATTTTGAAAAGGGGAAATAATAGTTGCAGGGATAACAACACAGTTCGGATACCATTCAAATTGTGGAGGTCAATTTAATTCCGTAACGTTTGCTCATGAGCAATGATGACCACTTGTTGAGGATTGGTAATAAGAAAAAAAAAAGTTACTTTATCGCAGGTACAAGAAAGCTTCTCGCCCAGAGGCCGTAGGGAGGGAGATACATTCCAGTTCCCTTTTTGGTTCTCTCTCTGAAACACACATAGATGGAAGTTTTAAGCTGTATACTCTATCTTTGCCTCAGCTTGACCATTATTCAAGCCCTCCATACCCTTGCAAAAAGAAGCAAATTTATTCCCAAAAAGCTTCCTCCAGGACCAAAACCTTTTCCAATCATTGGAAACCTCTTGGAACTTGGTAACAAACCTCACAAGTCTCTGGCCAAGCTTGCCATGACAAATGGACCCTTGATGAGCCTAAAATTAGGCCAGATAACCACAGTAGTCATTTCTTCAGCTACCATGGCCAAAGAAGTCCTCCAAACACATGACCAACTCCTTTCCAACCGGTCCATTCCAGATGCAATCCGAGCCCACAAACAGCATGAGTTAGGATTGCCTTGGATACCTGTTTCCTCACGTTGGAGAAACATTAGAAAAATATGTAACTCCCAATTATTCGCCCATAAGATACTCGATGCCAACCAAAACCTCCGGCGCAAGAAAGTGCAAGAGCTGCTTGCTGACGTCCATAAAAGCTGCCTAACCAATGATGCAGTCGATATTGGTAGAGCAGCTTTCAAAACTACACTTAATTTATTGTCCAACACTATTTGCTCTGTGGATTTGGCAGACCCGAATTCTGATATGGCTAGAGAGTTCAAGGAACTTGTATGGAATATCATGGAAGAGGTTGGAAAACCAAACTTGGCAGACTATTTTCCGGTGCTTAGGAAGGTTGATCCCCAAGGCATACGTCATCGGATGACAATTTACTTTGGGAATATGATAGAACTCTTTGACAGCTTGATCAACAAACGGTTGCTGACAAGAAAAGTACCCGATTCAATCAGAAACACTGATATGTTAAATACCCTTCTTGACATTAGTGAAGAAAGCACAGGAGAGTTTGACAAAACTCAAATCGAACGTTTGTTCCTGGTGACAATTTTCTCTATATTCTTCTTCAATAATTTATATATTTATTCATTTAAGTACTTATTTTTTTGAATGAATTATTCATCTATGTACTTTTTATGAATCTGGTTTATGGTCTAATATGTTGTCTCACTTTGGTTTAAATTTTTGTGGAATAGGACCTGTTTATTGCAGGTAATGATACAACGTCCGCTACATTAGAATGGACAATGGCAGAGCTGATTCACAACCCAGAGGTTCTATCAAAAGCCAAAGAAGAGCTCAATCGAATCATTGGCAAAGGAAACCCAGTAGAGGAATCTGATATTACTCGTTTACCATACTTGCAAGCAATAGTCAAAGAAACCTTCCGGTTACACCCTCCAGTTCCACTGTTACTTCCCCGTAAAGCTGAGGCAGATGTAGAAATTCAGGGCTTTACAGTCCCAAAGGGTGCACAAGTGCTTGTAAATGCTTGGGCTATTGGCAGGGACTCCAGCATATGGGAAAACTCAAACTCATTTAAGCCAGAGAGGTTCATGGGGTCAGAAATTGATGTCAAGGGACGGAATTTTGAGCTTATTCCTTTCGGTGCTGGGAGGAGAATATGTCCTGGATTGCCTTTGGCGATACGAATGTTACACTTGATGCTGGGTTCGCTTATTCATACCTTTGATTGGAAACTTGAAGATGGCTTTAAGCCTGAGGATATGTCCATGGAAGATAAGTTTGGCTTAACCTTACAGATGGCTCAACCCCTGCGAGTTATTCCTATCATGGTTTAACAAATAAATCTAGTTTGTTATGTTTGTATATTTTAATAAAAATATATAATTATTGTGTTCATAAGGTTGTTGTTACAAAATTTATTGCGGTAGTCAAGACATTACCGTGTTTCTTTTTTGTATAAGTAAAATTTCAATCCAAATACATTATTTGACAAAAACATTTCTTTTTGTTTCACTCGGAGTAGCCAATCCAAATTAGGTATTATTGTTATTGAGAATTTAACGAGTTGACCATAATTCTTAATTATTATGAACACCTCCTTATGTCCAGAACAACATTCCACGAGAAAACATGTTTTCTAGAAGCAGATCACAATAGTAGAATACCTAGTTTATTGGACATTCATTTATAAAGTTACTGGGAAGCCAGATTTATGAGAAATTATAAAGATGCCTGTTTTATAGAATCGCAATTGAATCCTTGGCTTTGCGATGTAGGGTTGCTAGATCCTGTTTAAGTGAAGTTTCCTTGTTCTTGGATAAAGCTTACTGTAAATTTAGCTTTGATCAAGCCTGGATAAGGAAGTCCTTGTCATGCTCTACTATCATTATTGCATATTAAATTGTAGATTCTATCATACGCATTAAGCCAACTATCATCCTGGTCATCGTCGGCAACCCCACACAACAATTTGAACAGCTCATGTGAAGGACCAAAGGGAGAAGGCTGAGAAGCAATCCTGCAATCTTATATCGCCTGGGGAGGCACATGGAAATGTGCTTATAAGTTACAAGAAGTGATTTTTTTTTTTTTTTTTTTTTTTTTTTTTTTTTTTTTTTTTTTTTTCTAATATATAGAGGCATTTTCCCTCATTCTCATGCCCCTAATGATATAGCAAAAGTCGAAAGGGTCATTGCTTATCAAAGAATAGGGAAAAAAAACTGCATATAAATATATGTTACAACATTGACAATTGAGACTTGAGACTTTTGATTGTTACAAAAATTACTAACTAAAACAATTAATATAAGGATATCTTAATTACATATGTTTTTATATGAATAGTAATACATCCCATCATCCAAGGACGGAGCTACTCTTTGACTAGGGGGGGCCATTGCCCCCCCCTGGATTTTGGGGAATTTTTTTTTATAGATATATTTAATATTCAATTACCCTAAAAAAAAATTAAACTTGGTCATTATTAGTCTCTTCTTACTTGGAGATGAAGATGATAGAAAAAAATTTGTCATTGAATGAATAGAATAAGTACAGCTCTGCTTATATATACAAGGAACGGAGCAATGGAATGAAACAAAACAAAAGGAATAAAAAAAAAAGCTTTTTAATTTTAACCCAAATCAATTTCTCGTATTGCATTTTTTGGATTCTCAATATCAAAATTAGCCTAAATTCTATTTCTTAATGACCAAAATATTAGATAAAAATCCTCCCATCCCCACACGTAGGCTACTCCTCTGCTCTGCACAAAGGCCACTCTTATGCTGGATGTTTATTCTTTGACTATCTTGATATTCGTTGAATCCATTAATGACCATAGTGGAGGAATGTTAGTTGTTTGCAACATTATCAGTGATGTTTATTGTCTTTATGAGTTACGGAAGTCAATTAATGATATTAGAGAGATTGTAAAGTGGATAGAATAGTGATTTTTTTTTTTAAATGAAAAATCATAATAGCAAATGATTAATTTAACATAATTGAGCTCATATTTATTGACTTAAACTTTTGAGTGAAGTGGTATCCATATACCTTATATTAATGTCTCAATTGGAGTCTCCTCAATTTCTAATCTCCCCTCACAATCTTCATTTTGAAAACCTTTTAGTACATTTGGAGGTAGTGTGATATTTACTTCGTTCTTTTGGAATTTGGGATTGGCATTATATTTGGGTGAATTTGGTGTTCATAGGTCGTTAATAAAAAAATTGTCAAACCCAGTGTTAATAGCATTAAAAAAAAAAAGTGTCAATTGAGCTTTAAAATGCCTAGCTAATTTCGCAAGAGGAGACTGTGATAGAACATGAAGCTAGATAATGTGGTCTTCAAAAACATACCCAATCTCAACAAATCAATTTGAATTGTTGACCCAAATCGATGATAAATATTAAATTGACCAGAAAAATTTTTATTCTTGAAGTTGCAATTTTTTTTTTTAAGTCCAAACTTTGCCCCCCCAAGCCTTTGGCTCTGGCTCCGTCCCTGCCATCATCTGTGGAGACTTTACTTCTCATCATAATTTTGCAATACACATCATACATTTCTTTCTTTTTTACATTATATTCAGCAAAACCTAATCAAATAATTACCATCTTGGCAAGTGAAAGTGCTTGTGGGATCATCATATGCATAACTATAAGAAGTGGGGCAAACAGCCTTGAACACCTTGGAATAATTGGTAGGCTTGCATGAATTAGGGGTGGCATATGCACCAGTACAACAATATTCAGGCGTGTTGAAGGCCAAGCAAGCACTCTTGCACGCCACAACATGACCATTTCTCTTCACTTGCAATCCCACAGGGCAGAGCCTATTCAACTCCGCAAGACAACTAATTGGTTTACATGTAGGCCCTGTACCGCTCAAAGGCTCTATTGAAACACGTACGTTATAGCCATCAACGAGACTAACATCATAGTAATCCACAGGACTATCTAAGGTAAACTCAGCAAGTGTTGCTGGTGGTGCACCACCAGCTCCAGTACATTGTAGCTTGCCACCACAGTCTCCTGTCAAGCATTGTCCATTTCCAGCGGAATCGAACTTGCAAAAACGACGAGGCCAGAACCGACCTGACCATTTCTTAGGTGCAGTAACGTTTACAACTTCACCAGGGTTAAGCTGAAACCCTCCATTCATTAGCTGAATTTGTCCACTCCCAGGTAGAATCCCTGGCCATATGGTGTTCCTACATTTGTTTTGCAATGTAAACACAGCCGCCTCAGCTCCTGAAAATCCATACATATTTATAAGCATTAGCTACATTAAGAGGTAATACCCAATGTACAGAATTTCTATGTTTAAAAAATATTTATTTATTTTTCCGTCCTATACACACCAGATAATTATAAGGATGAATCCCTTAAGTGATTCTAAGATACTAATTAGAAGTTTTGAATTTAAAATCTCATGGATCTCAGTCTCCTGGATCTCTTGTAGTTTAGCTTTTGAACAGAATTAGCTACATCAAACCATCTCCCACCCCAAAAAAAAAATTTTGATATCAAATAATGTTTAAGAAACGATGTGACATGGGTTTGAATTATGATACCTGATAGAGATAGAACCAGGAGAATGGGAAGTATGTAGAATGCCATAAAAGACGGTTGACAGTATGGAAGAAAGAATAGCCTTTGTTTGTGGAATTTGGAGGAGAAAGGGTGTGTTTGTGTTGAGAAATGGGTCATCATTATAAATTGAAAGAAGAAACAAACAATTACCAACCTTTTGTTTTAAGATAGTCACAACCGGGAATAGTCTATACCAGAATAAACAAATACGACCAAGTTTTGTTCTGTTGAAACTGTGATACGTAAAGTATTGGTACAAATTCATTCAACCAAGGAAAGAAAAGTATAAAATCGGCTAGGAGTTGTTGCTTGTGAGTGAAGTGATTTGTTTCCACTTGGCGTGTCTTCTGGTTTTTTGGGCCTCCAATATTGATGCTCTGCTTGACCAGCCCATATGCTCCAATTCATGAAGATGCTTAACCCATGTCATTGAGTCTTAACCCAATAATTTAGCCTACAACTCTAATGGGCCTTCTTCAGTTTATACTGATGTTATAGTCTCTGTGGCATAAAAATAATTTTTATTTTGGCTGTTAGTTACATTAGCATTTTTTATAATACATTTGAAACATTAGGAACCAAATTGCCATACAATGTAAAAATTAAGGATCAAAATGATAATTTACCTATAAAAAAAAAATTTGGGTTCATGTGTTCTGGGTAAAATAAAACAATGTGAAAATTTGACTATTAAATAGTTAGCAATTGATACGTTTCTCTCAATAATTATGCCAGAAGTGGATTGAAAACTTTTGGTATCTTTTTTTTTAAATTAGTGAGAAGCTGAATTTTTTTTGGTAATTTGGATTGTTTTCAACACTTGTAGGCAGGCCAATGGTTTGGCCCATGGGCTTGTCTGGGTTACTTTGAATGTTGCTTCTGGGCCCAAATCCATCTCTTCAATCCCAACATGAGTTTTCTTCCGGATACAAGTAGATTAACTGGACCCAGGAAGCCTTTTGTAGCTCTTCTCTCTATTGTTCGTATCTTATTCAACTAAAAAGATTTATAATTTTTTTTTTTTTAAAGAAGATATCCTTGGAACTTTGGCCTGGAAGCAAAGTTATCAATGGGATGTCAATTTTCTTAATTAAATTAATTCAAGTGTACTTTTTTAACTTGGGTTATTTTTATGAAAGTCTTTCATTTGCTTCTCTTTGATGGAAGTCTGGCCTAAAGCATCCACAGCTGGAATGCCAATCCTATCCTATTTTACCATCCCAAAAAGCCACTTTATTATTAATACCATATCATTTTACAATACCTCCAACAACCCAACTTCTATTTTTCTATCCTACTCATTAAAATAATATTTCTATACAATAAAATAATATATCATCAATTAACATCATTTACAATACACCCCCCCTATTCCCGTGAACATCACCCACGGCCACCAAAAATCACCACCACCGCCACCGCCACCGCCACCACATCAGTCACAAATCCACCACCACCAGAGAAAAAAAAAAAAAAAAAGTAAACCCAGACCAACCCACGGCCAAAACCAGATCAACCCACGGCCAAAACCATGATCAACCCACGGCCAAAACCAGTCACAAATCCACCTTGATCACGCCGATCTCACCCAGATCAACCCACGGCAAAAACCATGATCAACCCACGCCGGAAACCCAGACCTCGCCGAACGCCGAACCCAGACCAAAACGCCGAACGCCGAACGCCGATCGACGAACGCCAAACGCCGAACGCCGAACCCAGACCAAAACGCCGAACCCAGACCTCGCCGATCCAAACCCACCACCATGCCCAGATCAAGAGAGAGAGGGGATAGAGAGAGAAGCTTGACAGTGGCGAGAGAGAGGCGATGGAGAGCAAAGCCGGGAGAGAGAGAGAGAGAGAGAGAGAGAGAGAGAGAGAGAGAGAGAGTAGTTGATGTTAATTAAAATAGAGTTTTTTGTTTTGAGATAGTGCTACAGTACCATCTCAAAGATGAGATGGTACTGTAGCATTATGCCAAAAAAAATTTGGCCTTTGGCATTTGGCCTCTTCCATTGCTGGGCATTTTGTGGGCCTAAATGCCAAATGGGGCTTGCATTTGGCATATGCAAGCCCCATTGTGGATGTTGTACTCAATTGTCCATGCAAAATATAAGATCTTGTTAGTTGTAGTGCTGGACAGTTGATATCAATCAATACAGTATTGATTAAATGATTAAGCTTACCATTGTTTAACAATTTAAAATTTTGATTTATGGGTTAGTCATTTGGATTAATGAGTTATATTATTTATGTGCATGCTGCATAAAGAATGTCAACTTGCAAAATGAGAAAGTAAAATGTTTTCATCACTTGAGATTACATATATCTAATAAAATTTGAAATCTATGTCATACAGCCCATATAAATTTCTCTTTACCATAAAGTCAAGACACTACTACATTTCTTTTTTGTGTAATTGAAATTGGAACCCATATACCTTCTTTGACACAAACACTTCTTTTTGTTTCACTTTGATGTAGCGAAGCCAAAATAGGTATTAATGTTATTGAGAATCTAAAGAGTTGATAATAATTCTATATCATGATGAACATCAACCTCTCCATGTCCAGAACAACGTTCCACGAGGAAACATGTTATTTAGAAACACATCATAATATTAAAGCATCACGTTATACAAAATTAATGAACTACATCACCAACTGGTGCTTGACATAGAAAGATAGTTGCAGATACGATGTTGAGTAAAGAACCAAATACCTAGTTTATTGGACATACATACCATAACATGGGCAATTGCTTATGCTTATTTGATTATATAGAAGCAGTAAATAGATTGAAGTGAACAATAGGACGAACTATAAGTCTGCGAGCCATGCTCAATGACATGCCTGGTCCAGGTTGCATATCAACCTTAGTTCCATATTCTTCTCCACTAACCTTCAAATCAAAGCATTGAACCAGTGCTGCAACTGCGGTATGTATCATACTAAATGCCAATGCTGTTCCTGGACACCCTCTCCTTCCTGCCCCAAATGGTACAAAATTGAAGGTTTGTCCCTTTCCTTCAACTTGACATTGGTCTAATTTCTCTTGCTCATCGAGTGAAGCCAAAAACCTTTCCGGGCGGAACTCGTTAGGATCATCCCATGAGTCTGGATCCCTCATAATGGCATAAAGATTGATTGCCACTGCAGTTTTTTCTGGTATATCATAGCCATTGATTTTGCAATTTTGGCGGCATTCTCTTGTTGTGACAGGGCCTGGTGGGTATAGTCTTAGTGTTTCCTTTACCACTGCTTGCAAGTAAGGGAGATTTGGGATATCTGACTCTTCAACTAGTCTAGTCTTTCCCACAATTGATTCTATTTCCTCTCTAACCTTGTTGAAGACACTAGGATGATTAATGAGCAAAGCTATTGCCCACTGCATTGACTCTGCTGAGGTGCCAGTCCCTGCAATGAAGAGATCCTGGCATAACAGCAAAATTCAATTATGGTCAAATTGGGAGTCTTGAAGAAATCATTTTATTCTGAAATTGATTTGACTTTATGTATATTTTTCAACAACTGTGGCATCTCTAACCAACCACTCTATTAGAAGTTAAACTTATCTTTTCTGAACTTTCATTAATAAGCATAAGTTTTACATACTTATCCAAGTGCAACAAAGCCTCGAAATTCTAACTAATATATAGTGATATTTCTATATCTATAAAAGTATTATTAGGCCCCAAATATTAGTAATAATAAAAAAAAAGAAATGCAATTGCTAGACACAACAAAATGTTACAATAACTTCATGACATTCCTAAATTAACATGTCAACTCACACTTGAGCTCACAACAATCGCTAATTTTAATTTTTTGCTACATTAATTTAGGAATAGTATGAAATTTTTGTATCTCTAACATTATTTAAAAGAAATTTTTGAAAGTAATGTTACATTCGCAACATTTTCCCAAAAGAATCTTAGGTGATAATATGTTTTTTATAGGAAAAAAAAGTGATGCCAGTGGTTGGCTCAAATTATATAACCAATAATAGATTACTACTTAGTATTCAACATTTTCACAAAAAATTATAAGTGATAATATGTTATTTATAGGGGAAAAAAAGTAATTTCAGTGGTGGGCCCAAATTATATAACCATTAACAGATTACTACCTAATATTTGTTGTGAAATTATTGTGGATATAACATTACTCAATTGCTTATCAAAGACAAAGGCGGAATTAGCAAAGTATAGGTGGACCATTGTCCACTCATTTCTTTGTTTTTATTTTTATTTATAATCTTTATAGCTTTATATATATATATATATATATATATATATATTAGTTGTTAACAAAAAAAAATTGTAAAAAATTAATCATGTCTCAAAAGGGTTCTTTAAATAATTTGTTATTAACAATGAACACAATATAATAAAAAAAATTAAGAATCTCAAAAATAGATAAAATAATTTTCAAAAAAGAAGTTATAAAGGTTTTAGATGAACAACTCACATATGAACAAGAAATTCATAAAAAAAAAAACCAAAATTTTTTTAATCTAAACAACTTAGATAGAATATATTTTAACAAAAAAGAATATTATTTAATTAAATTTAAGTATATAAAAAGCCTCAATTTAAAAATCTCCTCAGACCCCAAAATCCCTCGGTCTCCCCTTGGTTTACATTTTCCATTCCTACCACATCTCTAATTAAATGTAAAACAATCTTTGAAGGAAAATTCCATACAAGGGCTAGTCTATTACTCTAATTTATACATTTTAAATTAATTACTCCAACTAGTTTGCATTTCTTAATATTTTTAATAAAGACATTCAAAGATCAAATACCCTGTCCCCCTTTCACCAAAAAAATACCCCCTCCCCCTCACTCAACTATTGAATAAAAAAAATAAAAAATAAATCAACCTTTAATGGACTAAAAGAATGGAAAAATTAATGATATTATTTATACAACTTAAATTTGGAGTCTTGTGTGGATTCAAATTAGCTAAATTAGTAAAAGCCATTTTACTTCAACATATTTTCAATTATTAGATTGGAAGTTGGTAGGTCAGTTGCACTTTGGAAATTGTTCATATTTTCAATTGCGTTAGTATTGGAGGTTTTAAAAAATAAATTAAATTGCTTTTCACAATCTAGCAACTCAAAATTGCTCATTTTTAAGTTCGACCATATTATGCTAAGAAAATTATTGCATTTGACTAATAAAAATATTGAGTTTTCGTTGATTTTATATTGAAAATTTAGGATAAACTATTAATCTGACAAAATATTCAAACACCATATGCATCAAGCTTGCAAAATGATCTTGGTTTTGACTAATACTTAGCAAATACATACAAGTATTGCAATTTTTCACTTTTTTTTTATTGGGTCGGTATAATTATTTAAGGGTTGAATATAATATATTATTAGGCATTTTTTGACTTATCATGTTATGCTAAGAAGATGAAGATGACAACAAGAACAAAGATTAAAAGAGGAGAAGAGTACAGTGGTTTTGCTAAGATCCCTTAGTGACTGTTGATTGCAACCATATGACTGCTAAAAACTGAAATTGTGAGAATTGAAAAGAATAGAAAATGTGAGATTTGAGAAGATTGATGTCTGATGAGAGAAAAGATAAAACTAAATAGAAAATATGTGATTTGAAATAAGGTCATTCACTTGGGTACCTGTCGACTTGTGGTTGCGAACTTAAAAAAAAAAAATTACATTAGACCTGAAACACTTTGAAATTTTGAAATAATAATAATAATAATAATAATAATAATAATAATAATAATAATAATAATAATAATAGGTGAAACTCAAAAAAAACTTAAATTAGAATTCTAAATTAGAGTTCTAATTTTGTGATATGTGTCCTAAATTATTTATTCTCAAAAAGTTTTATTTCTTAATTTTAGAATTAAATGTGGGACCACATCATAAATTTTCATCCAAGAGTTTTATTTCTTAATTCTTAATTTTTTTTTGTTCCTAAAAAAAAAAGTACAAAAACCAAAGAGTCTAGAATAAATAAATTGTAAAAAAGAAAATTCTTCACAATAATAATAATAAAAAAGGACAATTTACATTTTATATCTAATAATATCTTTACAACTTTTTTAAAGAGTTAAAAAAATATAAAATTGACTTCCAATAGTATTTCAATTATATATATATATATAGGAATTATATTATACATCTTATTGTGCATCTTTAAGTGTATCTATGCATATGCATGGGGTTACAAGTTGATCTATATAATCTATATATACAATAATAGGTAAAGTAGAGAGAAAATCCAATTAAATTTCAAATTAGAGTTCAATTAGAGTCTAATTTTGCGCCATGAGTCACATCTAATCTAAATTTTAAAATTTTATACCAAGTGAGTTAATTTAGTGTAAAAATTGAATTTCAATTAGAGTTTAATTTTGTATCACGTGTCCCATCTAATCTAAATTTTAAATTTTTGTGCCAAATTAGTTAATTTAGTGTAGAAAACGAAGAATCCAATATAATAAACCATAAAAAACATAATCATATAACTAAAAAAAATTCAAATTTATAATTCATCTATATATATATATATATATATATATTAATAGGTAAAGTTTAGAGAAAATTGAATTAGAATTTGAAAAAATAATCCAATTTTACGCCAGGTGCCTAAATTTATATGGGAACTATACCATAATTATCCACTTAAGCTTGTGCCATGTATGTACTTAAGTTTTTAATTTTTGTGTCAAGTAAGTTAATGAGTGCAAAATAATAAGAATCTAATATTAATGAACTATAAAATTTAAAAAAAAAAATCACATTTACTCAATAAAAATCACCACATGTTTCTCAAAAAATAAATAAAATAAAAATCACCACATAACAATAATCACTGCACGTTCTATCTTATTAAAAATTAGAAAAAAAAAAATGATTATAAATAGTATTAAATTTAGGTAAAAATTTTAATATGTGACTAATTACGTTTACTTTTAAAAAATAATTTGATTAATTATCTATATTTTATGATAAAAATTGTGTTTAATTTTAAATGTATCTATATGTATGCATAAATGTATGTGTTACATGCTTTTAAAAAAAAATTAATTTGACTAATTATTTATATTTTTATAATATAATTTTTAATTAATTTTAAGTGCATCCATGCGTTTGCATGGAGTTACATGCTAGTATATAATAATAGGTGATGCTAAAAGGAACTCAAATTAGAATTCCAAATTAGAGTTTCAATTTTGCGCTGTGTATCATAAATTATTTATTCTTGAAGAGATTTATTTCTTAATTTTAGAATTAAATGTGGGATCACATCATAAATATTCATCCAAATGATTTATTAAGTACAAAACCAAAAAGTCTAGAATAAATAAATCATAAAAAAAAAAAAAAAGTGCTTCACAATAATTGAAAAAAAAAAATAGACAATTTACAGTTTATACCTAATAATATCCTTACAAAATGTTTTAAAGAGTTAACAAAATATAAAAATGACTATCAATAGTATTTCAATTATATATATAGGAATTATATTATGTATCTTATTGTATATCTTTAAGTGTATCCATGTATATACATAGGGTTACAAGCTAGTATTATATAAATGCTAAATAACTATCTACCAAATCAATCCCCCTCTTTATGTGCTTATTTTATTTATACACACACACAAGTATTAACTGGTATTGAAATTTAGTAACCAATCTGAAACAGCCTCCGAAATGAAAATCATAACATTGAGTAATAGTGATTGGTAGACATAATTATACAATGTTCAACAAATATTTATAAATTAATATTACTTAATATATGTCAAGCATTAGGAATAAATATAGTGGCTTTAAGGTTTGAATATGATCCAAGAGTGTTTTAGAACTTAACAATAAGTAATGTTAAGTTGTCTCTTTTTAAGCAAAATAAAATAAATAAATAGATGAATTTGAAATGAGTTTGGATTCATTAAATATATGCCGAACAAATTTCAGATTAAATTGCAAAAGGGTAAAACTTAAATACGGTTCCTTATATATTGTTCCATAGCTTCTCCTTTTAAAAATCTGACATCTGTCTTACTAAATAACTAAACAAACGCCATTAAAGTACTGTAACTTCCTATTGTTGTATTTTTTTTTCCTCTGCTCTATGAGGAAACCCATTAGCTTCATATCTGATTTTTCACACATAATCGCTTGGGTCTAACCAGGAGAGAACAATGAGGCGAAGGAGATTATAGAGGTGGTTGCAGCATGTAGAGGATTGGGTTTGGGTTGAGTTGTAGGCTTGTAGCAAACTAGTAGTAGGTTTTGATGGGGGAGGGTAGTTTTGCACTTCTCTTTATCTAATTTGTGTTGTTGGGAATTAGTGCAATGGAGCTGCTATTACTATTCTAATGGCTATTTGTTCCAAACTTATGAGGATTTCTCCAAAATAGTTTGCAGAAAATTTTTCTAAGTTTTCCTATATCTTTTTATTAGATGTGAATTTTGAAAATATAAGTATTAGATTGAATATTCTTATTATATCCTCTATGCTTGCAAAATTTCAAAAATATCAAAGTCCAATATCTATCTCATCAATCATATATTTAAATTTCAAGTTTTAAGAGTCTAAAATTATGCATAAAAAATAATTTTGTTGATTGAATAGTAAATAACATTTGGTTTAAAAAAAAACTGTGACATGCGTATTAAAAACATAAAGAACATGCAATCCAAAAAGTTAGATTTTCAAAATTCGCATCCAATAAAAAGAAATAAGAAGAATTTGAAGGGTTTCATTCCAAACTAGTTTGGAGAGAAACCTTATGTATTGCTTGGGAGAAGTTTGAGAGATCTGCAGTTGCTTGGGAGAAGTTTGAGAGATCTGCAGTCGAGTCTTCTAACTTTTCTCATAGGTGCAAGAATAAAAGAAAACGAAAAAAAGAACGGTGTTAAAACACCGTTTGTTTAGTTATTCACTTAGACAAATGACATATTTTTAAGAGGAAACCTAATGAACAATAAATTAAAATAATTGTATCTAAGTTTTGTCAGTTGCAAAATTTAATAAAATTTAGAACGAGTTTGAGATCTATATTTTTTTTTTAATAAATTTGGATTTAGAATTGGTACTCTTAATTTAAACTTGCCTTTTTTCATTCTTAAATAAGTGCACAAAAATGGTCAATGTGGACTAAATGGACCGAACAAACCGAAATAGACAAAAATGAATTGAAATACTACACTGATGTGGCTTAACACGAGCATAGAAATAATATATGTTATACTTTATCTTTTAAATATTTTATAGAATTTTCTTTTTATCACAAATGGAAAAAAAAAAAAAAATGTAACAATGACATTTAATATTGAATTGAATTGACTTTAATTGATTAACTGAATTCCTAAAAGTTTTTAAAAAAATGTTATTAATTTCGTTCTATTCCAACCACAGACAAAATTTCTAGGACTAGTATGCAAACCGGAACAGGAATACACTATTTTCCACCTTAGCTCAAATTCTGGTTCATTTCAGCCCGTTTCAAGCATTCCAGTCAATTTTAGGTAATTTTGGCCAAAATGCAATTTTTGGCCAGAGTGAGTTTTGTTCTTTTTTACCATTACATGCAGCCAGGGAGGGCAAAACCCATTGAATCTCACAATTTTGGCCTCCTCAAATCTTACATGTGGTTCATGAAAACCAATTAAGGATAATTTTGATGCAATGAACTCCAATGAATGATCAGGCTTTTAGCTGCAAGCCTAGAACAAACTCCCGTGAACAATTGAAATTTGCCACCAGTAAACAATGAGCCCCCACCGTAATATCTCATTTAGTCTTCCTCTGGTGTTTTTTAATGTCTTATAAAATATATCTAGTTTTAAATAATATTATTTTACCAATTGGTGAGGGTTTCTTTTACATAAATGAGTGGTTATGATTTTCTTCACATAAATGTGTGGTTGTGATTTGAGTGGTAACAGTGGTTTCTACTTTCCACTTTCCACTTTCTAGCCCTTCAATTTATATTATTATATTTAGATTTGGTAACGGGCTAATAGTTTAAGCAATTAAGGTATTGTCTATATATATATATATATATAGTTATATTTGATGATGATACTTAATTGTTTTTTTCTTGTGTTATTTGACTGGATACAGCTTAGTATTTATGAAATTTTTATTTATTTTTAATAAAAGATAGAAATATGATACTTGCATTTTTAATTTTTAATTTTTTATAGAAGGGTAGAACATGATGAAACGTCCATTTTGAACAATATAGCTTGTCAAAATAAAACTTTTGTAACAAGATGGAAAATGACTTTTTGGATAATTATTTATGTAAAATACGAAATTACTAAAAAAATTAAGTTTCAAATTAATTATAAATAATTTTAGTGTAATTAAAGAAGTTAGGGCACAACTTTCTTGAGTTGAATTTGATTTTCAAAAATAAAAAGATTATTTTGACTCAAAAAAATAATTTAATTATTGGTAACTTGGCTCCCTAAGAAAAATTTCTGGCTTTGCAATTGAATGCAACAATGTTCTACCAATTCTCTTATACCCCATGACATCAAATATAACCAAAAATTCTACAACAATGAACACGGAGAGAAAGAGAGAGAGGTAAAAAACTGAAGGTGACCATTGATGATTCTTTCAACTTGAGGTGGATTGCTCATGAAGCTTCAACCTTCACATATTTGCATTTTGCAGCACAAAGCCACAGAGTGGGAGGCAGGGAGATCGAGTATAATAAGTTAAAATTTTAAAACACAGAAAAGAAATTTAAAATCCAGAGGTTATATTCAGGTAAAGGGAGTAGTTATTAGTTACTCTCCAAGTACGGACAACGGTACTTTCTCCTCTCATATTCATAATGAGGTCCACTTATTAAACTCATAATAGAGTTCACCATAAATACAAGACAAAAGAACATTATTTCTCTATGGAAAATGCTAACGAATGCCCTTAGGGCATTGGTTAACAATCCATTTGAGAAAAGTTTTTATGGGAAAATGAAATAAAACAATAAATGTTTTGACAGTTTTTTTCATTTCCCATAAAAATGATGTAAAAGTTTTCCTAAAATGAATTGTTAACCAATGCCTTAAGGGCATTCGTTAGCAGGACCCTTTCTCTATAATTCAAAAAGAGAAATGATATATCCACAACATTTTCACAACATTTTTACAACAAATCCTATATGGCAGGTGGTTACCGATTGTTATTGTTGGGGCAAAAAAGTAATCTTCATGTTAGGTTCAAATTTAAACCAATAACAACTAACCATCTGTGATTTGTTGTGAAAATATTGTAAAAATGTTGTGGACGTAGTATATCTCATTCAAAAATACTTAAGAATTTTTTGGATAAAGGACAAAAAGTTAGGTTGGATAGGTGAAATCTTAAACATGTAAGCAAGGAAGGAGTGCCACGTTTTTTGCCTTTATTGCAAATAGTGCCACGGGACCCTTAGTCAACCTATTAAGATGAGCTAACAGTTAAGAACTTAATGTCCCAAAAAACAAAAACAAAAGTAGTTAAGAACTTAGAAATGGTACTACACCTTGATTAAAAAAAAAAAGCACCCAATTAATAGTAGTAGACGACTAGTAGTATAATATATGTGTGTGTGTTAAGCCAGCAACCGCTGAAACGGTAAGCAAATATAAGTTGGTATGGAAAAAGTGAGGGATAAAGTTAAGAATACAATTGTAATTAGAAAAAGTGAGGGATAAAATTAATTAAGCTAATTCAAATGCACTTTTAGTCTATCTTGAAAGATGGGATGAGAGAAGGGTAAGAATCAAAATTCAATAGTCTATCTTGAAAGATGGGATGAGGGAAGGGTAAGAATCAAAATTCAAGTCTTCGTGAGACAAAATTTAGACTCTTAAATTAGGTTAAGTAAAATTTAAATAATGTAAACTAAAGAGATTGAGAAGTATGAAGGAGTAACTTTACCGCAAAGAAGGCCTTGATATGGGTTCTTGTAATCTTAACGTCAGCCTTCTCATCATGAAAAACATCCAAGAGTATATCCATCAAATCCTTTTTATCTTCTCTCTCGCCTTCATTTTTGCACCTTCTCACTTCATGATTCTTCAACACCCTCTCCAATAACTCATCATACCTCCTAGTCAAATCCAAAGCCTGTTTCCCAAACACCCAAAACCCCAATTTCTTGAAAGGCCCCAACACATCCCCAAAGCACATCTTTGCAGCCAGCTTAAAGGACTCCATCACTAGATCTCTAATCTTTTCTGCCTCTCCTTCTTGCTCCAAACAACTAGTACTCATCGCTATCCTGCAAGTCACAGTGTTTGTGAACTTCATCACCTCAACACCCACATCAACATCCTCTTTCTTCCTTGCACTCTCCAACATTCTCTTCAACAACCTCTCTTTTTCTTCACGCCGAACAAAGAGGGAACGCTCAAGCTGTTTTGTGCCAAGAAGTTCAGTCACACAAAGTTTCTTCATGAACCTCCAGTAATCGCCATATGGAGCAGTGACAAACCCTGAAGTTCCATAGAGTAACTTGTCAGAAAAGGCAAATCTAGGCCTAGAAGCAAAGGCAAGGTCTTGGGATTTGAATATTTCAGAAGCAACAGAGGCTGAAGAAACAAGTAGGCAGTGTGATGCACCAAAGCGGAGATAGAGAAGAGGGCCATATTTGGTAGATAGGTTGTGGAGGGATTTGTATAAGGATGGACCAAGAAGGTGGAGATGACCAATGATTGGGAGGGCTGGTGGGCTAGGAAGAAGGTGAGAATTCGTGGTTACCTTGGTGGGTTTGCTGAGAATGGATCGGATTAGGAAGGTTGTGACGAGAGATACAAGGAAGAGGAAGGAATAGCATTGGATATCACTAATGGTGGTAACCATGGCTAGATTTTTTTGACCACTTTTGAATACGTTATTGTGGCTTTTTAGCATATGAGTTATCTTTTATTATTAAAATATTTATTGTTTACAGTGTTGATTGTTTTTTTTTTTGGTGAAACACAGTGTTGATTGTTGTGTACTTGTTTTGGTTGGTATTGACATTGTGAAATGTAAGGTGACGCTTATCATTGAATTATTTGCTCTGCACATTGTCGTTGTATTGTGAGGCTAGGTCACTATACTATTAAAATATTTGCACTTTGATTGCGTTTTGGTCACTATACAGCTTATTTTTACTATTGTTTATGGGTCACATTTCACTTTTTAATACTATTTATAAATCTTATTATTTCAGCTATTTTTTAGTTTTATCTATAGTACTTTCAGCAAACAATTTTTAGTTTTAGATAAATAAATTGTTCCGAAATAGACATTTAAGGATACTGATTATTTTGCTAATAACTGAAAAATGAAAACACTGTAGCAAAATAAATTTTAAATATGTGAATAGTGTTGTGAAACCCATTTTTAATGGAAAAAGAAGTTTGTAGATCTCATGAACAGTATACGGGACCCACTGAGAGTGCCTTTTTAGCGTTGAAATGCGCTTCCCAAAAAAAAGAAAAAGAAGGAAACACAAGATGCAGACCCACAGGAAGATCAGCCCAATCCAAACGGTCACTTAGTTGTTGTGCATAAAAGGATGGATAATTACTTACTATCCAAGGCAAAAGTCTTGTATGCGCTTAGTGCACTAGATAGGTTAACCAGAAATCGTTCATGAACATGGTTCTTTAAACTCCAAGAACTGGCCTATATGAGAAAGTCAGTGAACAATTTTGACCGCGGTTGAACCTTTCAGGTTTGAAAACCATAAACGGTTCTCACAGGTTAGACTTGTAAAGTTATGATTTACAACTATTTTTTTATATTGGCTTTATTCCATGACAAAAAATGTTGTAATTACATTACTTTTGTTCCTTGTATTTTGTGGGATTTTACTATATTGGGTTTAGTATTAAGTTGGTGAAGAATCAAGCATACAATGAAGATCAATGCAATTTCACTACTAACTCGCAAGAAGCTAGCGAGTAAAGGTTCCCACAAAAGGGCCACGTGAGAAGCACATGCTAGAAATTGAAGAGTCAAGTGCTGAGCTACATTTCAAGAGTACTTTGTAAGACAGACCATCTCATGAGGTACCCACGAAACTCTCTGGTTGGAAGATTTTAAGTGTGACTCTTATACCCTTCACCCATACTATATATACGTTCATTAGCCACAAAAGTAAAAAATTATATTTAGAGAGAAAACCCTAGATATGTTATCCACAACACACCCACCCTTGTTGAGAAAGAGCTACTCATCCTCAACAAAGAAATCCTTGTATCCTCTTCTCTTTCCTTCTCCCATTGTTATACCTTGAGAGGAAACAACTCACACCTTTTCAGAGTGTAGAGAGTGTTTTGGAACTTGGGAAACTTTGGGATATACCAAAAGAAGCTAGTGAGGCTTGGTAGATGCAATCAGGTGGTATTGCAAAATCTGAAAAGCTAGTGAAGACAAGACTCCGAGAAGTTCGTTGGTAGCAGGAACTTAGAGGGCTCAAGTACATTGGGTAGATTAGGCTTGGAGAGTCTTTTGTTATTCGTATACTCCAACTTATTCACTAGTGGATCGATTTCAACTTGGAGGGTCGTAGAGAGGTTTTTCGCCAAGTTTTTTGGTTTACTCTTCGATAACACGTCTTAGTGTTATCTTGTGTTTGCATTTCTCTTCCTTTACTCTATAAGCTTTACATTGATCTTTGCTTGCTTGCTTATGGCTTAGAGAGTAATTCTAGTAATTGTGCTTCTTTTAATCTTGTTTCACATTTAGATAAATTAGAGTAAAAACAATTAAGCTGTAATTTTTAATTTAGGGCTGAACAAGCTCTAGTGTTTTCACACTAAATTGAGCTTTCAAGACTGTTACAGGTTTTTTTTTTTTTTTTTTTTTTACTTACAGGTTTACAGCCATTGTTGAAGGCTGAAGCTTCAACCACGTGAGATGCTATTAGATGAGATTACACCGCCATCTTTCTGTTCTTATTCTTTGTCTCGCTTGCTCTCTTTCTCTCTTTGCATTTTTCATTTTTGCCAATGTTGTCTTTGCATTTTTGGCCTCTTGAAGTATTTAGTGAGCGTTTGGCATGTGTTTTTTCTACCTGCGTTTTTGCGTTTGAATTAATTTTGTGCGTTTTCCTTTTAATTTTATTTTTATTGAGAATAGTGTTTGAACATGATTGTTGTCTATCAGTGGGTCTCGTGCACAGTGCATGGGGCCCACTACCTCTTTGACCAACAAAGTTTGCACTAAATGTGTCACATCAGTGGATCCCATAGCATTATTCACATATTTAAAAATTATTTTGCTACAATATTTTCTGTAAAATAAACGGATCTCAAACAGACCCTAACTCAATCTTAGTTTTATCACTTAATTCTCAAAATCAGTGGACCCACATCTCAAGAAATTATGTTTGGCTAAGGTTTTGTTTTCAATTTTCATAACTTAAAACCCAAAATTTTGAGTTTGATTCACTAAAATTTAAAAAAAAAAAAAAAAAAAAAAAAACTGTTTGAAGTTTTCAAGTTATGAAAATTGAGTTAGTGTGGTATTCTTGTAAATATTTGCATCTGTGTGGGACCCACATCAGGACTTGTCTCCATCTAGTTAGAACCACAGCCACATCTCCCAACGACTCCCTCTCTTTTTCTTCCTTCTCATTCTCATTACTCCAAAATCTGAAACCACACCCACTCTTTAATATAAGCCTTTCTTTCACCTTCATCCTCTCTCTCACCCTCTACATTTTTTCCTCCTCTGCATTCAAAGAACAACAGCTGCCTAGCAGAAGCTAATAATCAGTGGAGAAGTTAAAAAAATATTGCTCTAGCAGTATACATTCACCATCCAGATTACTAATAAATGCAAACATGTCTACTAGTTAAAAGAATGAAAATGAAATAGCCCCTCAAATCCTACCAAATCACATTCCAATATATATGCTTATGTCCACTCAGACCACCCTTCCTTACAAAAAAAAAAAAACTATCATAAACCCCACACTAGTGCTATATCTTGGTACCCTTCTCAACCTCCAGTTGAAATAACTCTCAATCACAGTAGCCTCTCTCTCCCTCTTCATGAAAAGAACATCCCAACACCTACCACAATACCAATGACCCACACCAACAACTAGTAAAACCCATAATCACATTAATCCCAAAATAGGCAAAACCCATGGCCAAATAAAATCCAAATCGAAAAATGGACCAAACAGGCTCTCAATCTTCTTCTTCACTGCTTATGAAGTCTTCTTCTTTGTTGCTGCTTGTTTTACTATCAACCACTAATGTTTGTTTTGTTGGCAACTACTAACATTTAATGCTTGCTATCAAGTACTTCCTTCTTGAGTTTTGTTCTTTATTTAACTTTAACCAATTTTTAAATGCATGGACATCGTTTGGAGAGTCTTTTGGCTAAAAATTGCAAAAAACGGAGTTTATTGGTGTTATAGGTACTGTTCAAAGTTATTTGGCAAAATGAAGAGAGAGACTGAATTTCGGCAACATTGTTGTCTAAATTGTAAGAAAAAAGTATGAGAGAGAAGAAAGATAAGTGATGTGATGGGGAGGGAGAAAAAATTGAATTTCGGTAATGAGATTACCGAAATTCTTGTCCTACCCATGGAGTGCCAAGCTCTTGCCAGTGAAGTGCTCAAGTGCATGCTGGGAGAGTGCCCGAAAAGGGAAACCAATTGTGGCAATGGTATTGCCAAAATGGTAGGGAAGGGTGGAGAGAGAAAATATGAATTGTGGTAACCAAGTTACTAAAAATGGAAAAAAAAAAAAAAGGAAGAATTGTGGCAACTAGGGCTGTTCACGGGTCGGTCTGGGTCGGGTTTGTGCCCAACCCGGAATCGACCCATCAGAATTGGGTGGAGAAAAATTGCATTTGCCACTAATCCGTCGGAGTAATCGGATTGGTCGATTCAGATCATCAACGGGTGGCGGGCGGGTCGATCGAAGTCATTGGTCGGAGAAGACGGCCAGAAAATGGTGAAAAAAACACAAATTGGGAAATAAACCCAGATTCCGGCGATATTTTTCTTAGATTCAATGAGATTTAGCAAGATCTGGCAAAAATCTCACCAGATTTGATGTGATTTTGCCAGATCCAGTCAAAATATCACTAGATCTAAGGAAAATATGGCCGGTATCTAGGTTTTTTCGCTAGAACCTGGAAAAACATCGCTGGATTCTGAAAATTTTGGCTGGAATCTGGAATTTTTACCGGATTCTAGAAATCTATCGGTCGGTTCGATTTTTTGGGTTTTAGGGGAGGAAAACCCGCCGCCGACCCATCGGAATCGGTTCCTGGCGGTGAAGACCCGCCACCGACCCGTCGGAGCAATCGGGTTGGCCGGATTATCGGATCCGGTCGGTTCTTCGGGTGGGTCGAGTCACCGGATCCTTCTGGACAGCCTTAGTGGCAACCAAGTTGCTGAAATCTTGGGGAGGAATTAAAAACAAAGTATTACGTCCACAGCATTTTTACAACAAATAATAGGTGGTTAGTTGTTGTTGGTTCAAATATAAACTTAACACTAAGATTATTTTTTTGCCTCAACAGTAATAACCAGTAACAACCTACCACTGAAAATTTGTTGTAAAAATACTGTGAAAATGTTGCAAACTTATCATTTGTCTTTTAAAAAAAAAAATTTTGTGACAATTGATTTATAACAATGTCATTGCCGAAATAGAAGGAAAAAAAAAATATGTCAATGATTTATGGCATTGGTATTGCCGAAATAGGAGGGAAAATTTTAATGTTTTTCTCCCTTCTATTTCGGCAATGGCATTGCCGAAATAGAAGGGGAAAAAAATAGTGTCAATGATTTGTGGTGATGTGTGCAGGGGTGGGTAATGACAATATGTTTAGTTTAAACCAAAATGTTAGATTGACATATCTATTTTTATGGGGTGCAATGAGGATCAAATGATATCCATATACAAAGAAGTGTTTTTGGTGCAAAAAAGTTTCAAGAGAGTTGCTTGTACAGCAATTTGACATGCAATTATTATGGGATAATCCAATAAAAAGTCATTCAAGTGAGTGAGTGCTCGAAGCAAATAAACCAATTGTGCAATGCCATTGCCAAAATAGAGGGGTTGTGCAATTGATTTGTGGCAATGCCATTGCCGAAAATTTTGGGGGGGGGGGGGGGAAGAGAAAACCAATTGTGGCAATGGCATTGCTGAAATAGAAGGGAAAAACATGTGAGAATGGATTTGTGGCAATGACATTGCCGAAATAGAAGGGAAAAAAAAGCGTGTATGTCATGTTCTTTTATTTTGTATTGTAAAAGTACCATATAAAACAAATTCAATTACATGAGTAAATTGATTCTTATTCTAAAAAAGTACATAGATTCTTATTTAGATTCTTGTCCATGCATGAAAGAAAGTTAAAGAAGAAAAAAAATGATTGATGTGCACACTTTAAACAAAACAAAAAAAAAAAAAACAACAAAAACAAAAAAACTGAGATTTTTGCAGAGATTCTTTGCAGTGGCATTGCCAAAATAGAAGGAAAAAAAATTACGTCAACAATATTTTTACAATATTTTTACAAAAAATCATAGGTGGTTAGTTGTTACTGGTTCAAATTTGAACCTAATGCTAAGATTATTTTTTTGCCCCAACAATAACAACCAGTAACAACCTGTCACTTATAATTTATTGTGAAAATATTGTCCAAATTAAAAAAAAAAAAAATAGTAAACATAGTCTTATCTTTCAATAGTTTTTTTGACATGGTTTGTGTGTTTATCATGTTCTTTCATTTCATATTGTAAAAGTACCTGTGAGGAGTCAATCAACCAATCAATTCACCTCTTCCTCCCATTCTTATTTTCTGCTT
This sequence comes from Castanopsis chinensis, assembly GCA_032878915.1. Lineage (NCBI taxonomy): Eukaryota > Viridiplantae > Streptophyta > Magnoliopsida > Fagales > Fagaceae > Castanopsis > Castanopsis chinensis. Next base: position 5,675,375 of record JAVQMG010000091.1, read on the forward strand.
GGAATATATTCATTCCCAATATATTATCAGAAAGGAATGAATATATTCCAGGTAGAAAATAAGAATGAGAGGAAGAGGTGAATTGATTGGTTGATTGACTCCTCACAGGTACTTTTATAATATGAAATGAAAGAACATGACATACACACAAACCAGGTCAAAAAAACTACTAAAAGATAAGAATATGTTTACTATATTTTTTTATTCGAAAAATATTTCGCAACAAATTATAAGTGACAGGTTGTTGCTGATTGTTGTAATAATATTGTAAAAATAATAATGGTGTGGACGTACTTTTTTTTCCCTTCTATTTCGACAATGACATGGCCACAAATTAATTGCACAATTTTTTTTCTCTCTATTTCGGCAATGCCATTGCCATAATTGGTTTTCTCTTTCATTTTTTTTTTTTAACTTCTTCCCCTATTTTTGGCAATGGCATTGCCACAAATCAATTGCAGAATTTTTTCCCCTCTATTTCGGCAATGCCATTTGCCACAATTGGTTTTCTCTCTCTCTCTTTAACTTTTCCCCCATTTTCGGCAATGACATTGCCACAAATCAATTGCACAATTTCCCCCCTTATTTCGGCAATGCCATTGCCACAATTGGTTCTCTCTCTCTCTCTCTCTCTCTCTCTCTCTCTCTCTCTCTCTCTCTCTCTCTCTCTCTCTCTCTCTCTCTCTTTCCCCATTTTCGGCAATGGCATTGCTACAAATCAATTGCACAATTTCCCCCCCTATTTCGGCAATGCCATTGCCACAATTGGTTCTCTCTCTCTCTCTCTCTCTCTCTCTCTCTCTCTCTCTCTCTTTTAAGTTTTTCCCTCCATTTTCGACAATGGCATTGCCACAAATCAATTGCACAATTTTTTTTCACCTCCATTTTCGACGATGGCATTGCCACAATTGGTTTATTGGGTTTGGACACTCACCTCGCACTTTGAGCACTCACTCACTTGGGCAGCGGTTTGGCCAGCAGGAATTTGAGTAATGAGATTACCAAAATTCAAATTCTACCAACACCTGACATTTTCTCTCATACTTTTTTTTTGCAATTTCGGCAACGCTATTGCCGAAATTCAGTCTCTTTCCTCATTTTGTCAAATAACTTTGAACAGTGCTTATAACAACAAAAAACTTCATTTTTTGCAGATCTTCTAGCTTTTGATTTATTTATTTTTAATTCATAATAAATGGTGATCAATAGGCTATTCAAATGGGCTTGGGAAAAAAAATGATCGGTAGTCAAATGGGCTTGGCCATGGGCAAACAAACTTATTTGTCTCTTAACTAATTTATTGGATCACATAAAATAAAAATTATTGGGTACTAAACTATGCTTTGTTGTGACTTAAAAATAATTTAGAAACTCAATAGCTATTTATGTTTCTTTAGAATTTAATAATTCTTATTTGTATTATGAAAGTTATGCTATATAAAAATACTATCTATATTTGTTTTGGATTATTTTAGCCAATTTTTCAATTTTTACTAATTTAATATATTTATTTATAATTACAATAATTATTAAATTAATTATGAAGTCATTATGGTTTGACCTCGGTCCAATCTTAAAAACTTTAAACCTCTCATTAAACGGCCTGAGTTTCAAAACCAAACTATTCAGGAGGTTAATTGTTAATAGAAAATCTTTGTGTCCCATTATCTTGTGAGTCTGAGATTGTAAGTTTGAGTAGTAGCTTGTTCCATTATTTTTTGGTTGATCCTGCACTATGTCAAATTTGGGTTTAAGTGAGCCCCGGAATTGTGACTTAAAAAATATATATATTAAAAAAAATGAGAGGATAACGTATCAAAGTCCACTAGACTCTAGAGTATTGAATATCTTCCAATATCAGATTTGTGTTGTACTAGTACACAAGAATTTTGTTTTTATTGTTTAATTTGTTTTGTTTGCAAACTATAGTAGTGGCTTTTTAGCTTATGAGGTATCTTTTATGATTAAAATATTTGTTGTTTACGGTGTTGTTTACTTGTTTTGTTTGGTATTGACTTAATGAAATGTCGGTGAGGCTTATCATTGAATTATTTTCTGTGCACATTGTTGTTGTTTTGTGAGAGGTAAGATTACTTTACCATTAAAATATTTACACTTAATTTTTTGTCCATAAAAAGTGGATAATAACTTACCATCCACAGCAAAAATCTTATATGCACTGGACATATATGATTTTATCTCCTATTTAGGAGTTTAAGTATTAGAAGTCTTTGTATCCCATTATCTTGTGAGTTTGAGATTGTGGGTTGAGTAATGGCTTGTTCTATTATTTTTTAAGTGATCTTGTACCATGCCAAATTTGGGTTTAAATGAATCGGGATCGTGACTTACAAAATATATATATTAAAAAAATAAAAGATAAGAGGATAACGTGCCAAAGTCCATACATGTCTAGACTCTAGAGTACTAAAAATCCTTCAAGATCAGATTTGTGTTGTACTAGTACACAGGATTTTTTTTTTTTTTTTTTGCAAATTATAGTAGTGGCTTTTTGGCTTATGAAGTATCGTCTATGATCAAAATATTTGTTTACGTTGTTGTTTACTTGTTTTATTCAGAATCGACTTTGTGAAATGTGAGGTGAGGCTTATCATTGAAATATTTTCTGTTCGTGTTGTTGTTGTTTTGTGAGGTAAGGTTACTTTACCATTGAAATATTTGCACCAAGCAGTTGTTGCGCATGAAAAGACGGTGGATAACTCATCATTCAAGAGGACTTTTTGGTACAAAGTCTTTGTGTCACGTTATCTTGTGATTCTGAGATTATAAGTTTGAGTAGTGGTTTGTTTTATTATTTTTGAGGCGATCTTGTGCCATGTCAAATTCTGATTTAATTGAGTTAAGATTTTAATTTTTTTTAAAATATACATTAAAAAAAAGGAGCATAATGTGTCAAACTCCAAGAGACAAGAGTATTGAAAATCTTCCAAGATCAGATTCATGTTGTACTAGTACACAGGAATTTTGGTTAAATGTGGTTGAGAATTGCTATGGATATAGTATTTCTTCAGATATGGTTGAGTAAAATATAGGTTTGACTACAACTATGAAGCCTAGTCTTACTAGTTTAGTTTTTGACAGTTCAAATAAATATGACCCTAATTTTTTCACATAGGAAAAAAAAATTAATAAAAAAAATAAAAACACCCAAAAATAACAATAGGACTAGAAGCAAAGGCAAGGTCACGGGATTTGAATATTTCAAATGCAACAGAGGGTTTGTTGAGAATGGATCGGTTTAGAAGGGTTGTGATGAGAGATACAAAGAAGAGGAAGGTGAAGACTCGTAGTTGGCTTGGTGGGTTTGTTGAGAATGCATCTTATTGAGAGGGCTGTGAAGAGATATTCAAAGAAGAGGAAGGAGAAACATTGGATTTCAATCAAGAGGAAATTGTTTTGTTCTGAATAATTATCATGTCGAAGCAGGGCCGGCTCTTCCCTTAGGCGAGTTAGGCAATTGCCTAAGGCCCCCAAGTGGAAGGGAAGTCCCAAAATTTTAGAAAATAAGAGGGTGTAGGGGGGGAAAATTTTAGTTTTAGGTGAAACACAAAAATCTGGCACATCTTTTTAACCAAAAAACAAAAATTTTGGTAAATAAAACATTATTATCCTCTAAACAAACCAAAAATCAACCAGATAAACTACAAATCCGGTCTAAGATATTAACCACAAAACAATCACAAATCACAACAAATAAATAACTCAAAACCCTAAAAATTTTACATTTCTCTCTAGTCTCTGCTCTCCGCCTCTCTCTGTCTCTCATTCTCTCTGATTCTCTTTCTCTCCCCTGTTCTCATCTGCTCAACAACTCAAGCAAGGCGAAGGCAACAAGCTTCCTCCACCTAGAGTCCTGGACCGCCTCTCTCATTCTTTCTCTAAATCGGTTTCTTCGCCTCTATCCTCTCTTATTCTTTCTCAGCCGTTCAGTAGAATTGGTTTCTCCGCCTCTCTCACTCAGGTTCAGCCATTCTGCAGGTATAAATATTTGGGCATTTGACTTGTAATAAGATTGGACCTGGTTCTGTTTATCAATTTTAGGCCTTCAAGGTTTGTTCGTTTTTTGTTTTTTGTTTTTTGTTTTTTTTTGTTTTTTTTTTTTTTAAAGCCTGCTGCGTGCGTTTTTTTTTCTTTTTGGGTTATAGATTAAATAGGATTTGTGTTGTGTTTTTTTGTGTGTGGGTCTTATTAATAAGCGTTGTGTTATAGTTGTGCTTAAATTTTTGTTCTGCTTGTGCTTAATTTTTAAAAAAAATTTTAATGTTGTGTTTATATATATATATTAGTTAGTGGTAATATATTGAATAAGTCTTTATTTATGCAGGTTGAGATTACTAAAAACTTGTTATTGTTCGGTGAAATTACAACAATACTTTTTATATAAATCAGGTTTTATTTCTCATTTGCTCTACATCTGAAAGTTATTTTTTATTTTAGTCTTTATAAATATAGTGTTTGATTAGAAATGTCTACTCGAAAATATGTATTTGGATATGAAAAACTTAAAAAATAAAAAAAGAAGAAAAATTAATTGAGTCTCAAAAAGGATCAATGCATAAATTTGTTATTAGTAATAAACAAAATATAACACAAAATTTAGATGAAAATATCACAAATGAGCAAGAAATTCACCAAAAAGAGTTAGAAGACAATGAAATGATACAATTGCAAGATAACAATGATATTCAATTTTGCAATACAACTACTCTTGATAATGAATTTCAAAAGGCAAGAAAAATAAATTTTAAATGAAATATATTATAATATAAAAATATTAAATAAACATTAATTTAATTAATATATAAGTATAAAAAATACCCATTTTTAGTTCTCGCCTTCGGCCCCAAAATGTCTAGGGTCGGCCCTGTGTCGAAGTTCACTCATGTCTATAGTTTCTAAAATTACAATATATATATATATATATATATATGTATATATATATATATATATAAATAGGTTTTATATTGTTGGAATAACAATTTTTGTTGTTTAAACAACACAATACGTATTTTCACAACATTTAAACAACCTTATTAGAACAATATTACGAAACAACCTTTATCTTTCCTATTTACTCAAAACACATGCATATGATGTCCCTTTTTATTTTGGGTGCAATTGTCATTAGGCATATATATATACAGTATATGGGTTTTACTGATATATATTCTTATAGACATATATAATATATTAGTAAGAGTATTTTTATCAAGAATGCCAAAAAAATATAACTTTTAACACCCAAAAGGACACTTTATACCATTTAACAACTCACTTTTAAATATCTCCAACATCAGAAGTTTGATTTTATCACACAACACATTAAAATAATAATAGCCTCTGAGCACTCGGCCACATGCGTGCTCAGAGCCTCTTCTATTTTTTGGGTAAAGATTAATAATTTGCATTTATTATAATTTGGAATTTCTACTTTTTCCAATCACAAAAAAATAAAAATAAAAATAAAACAATATCTAAGGGTGTAATAAATACATGGGGTGAGTTTTGCAGATTGGAGGGGTTTTAAAACTAACAAAAGAGTAATCCTATTTTATAGGGATTTAGTGAGTAGATGTAAGAATTTAAATTAACATAAAAATAGGAGTTTATTAGAAGCAGGATGACATTTCAACGTAGATGTAGGAATTTATTATTTTTGTCAATTTACTATTTTAACCCTTTTTTTAAGTTTTAGGTAGGGGTATTCCTGACAGTAAAAAAAAAATAACTAACTTTCTTTTGCCAATTTACTATTTTAACCCCATTTTTAAGTTGTTGGTTAATTAATTTAGGGGTATTTTTTATAAGAAAAAAAAATAACTAACTTTCTGAATCCTCTTAATATATACAGATAGATAAACAACCTAATTAATAAATATAAAAAACCCAACAAATTCATTTCCCCTCACCCCTTTCTCATCCTCTCTACCTCCTTTACAACCACCACAATCTACTGCCACTACCAGCCACCACTGCAACCTACTACCACCACTTACCACAACAAGCCCAAATAGTCCCACCACAACCCAGAACCCACTGCCACCTAGTGAAACAACCCACTGCCACCATCAACCACAACCCACAAAGCCCATAAAACAACCCACAACCTCCACAATCCACAACCTCCATCACATCCCACAAAACCCACAACCTCCATCACGAACCCACCAAATCCACAAAACCCACAATCCAACCCACAACCACCACAAATTGTGGAGGCAGATCAGGAGAGAGATGAAAGATTTGGCAGCTTTTGGCTTTAGCGTCGTTGGCAGCTTTGCCCAGTAGCGTCGGAGCCGACTTTGGCTTTTTCAGCCATGAGAGAGAGAGATGAGAGAAGAGAGTGGTGAGAGCGGAAAGAAAATAGAGAAGTGATGAGAGGCACGATTAGAGAGAGAAAATGAAAGAAATTAATAAAAAAATATTAACACCTTATTACAGTAAACTGCTAGCAGGGACGGACCCAAGATTTCAAATTAGGAGGGGTCAGAGATAAGCTCAAAAAAAAAAAAAAAAAATTCAAATGTGTATCTATATATTATTAACAAATTATCAACCAATACAAATACACAAAATCATTGTTTCTTAATATGTTAAAATGCAATCATCTATCAACCAAAAAAAAAAAAGACATAAAACACTATTGTTTCTTAATACATTATCTATAAAAGTAAAACTCAACACTATGAATTTATTATGCACTACCAAAAAGCAATTTTCCTAACTTTACCATTTTTATTTCTTGAAAGTTGAATCAATGTTCCTCTTTCTATTACTTGTCTCTATTATTGCACGTTTCAGGGTGTTTTGGGGTTCTTAATATATATATATATATATATATATATACACACATATAATAATTGTTACTTTTATATAAAATAATGAATTTCATTTCTTTTCTTTTTTTTTTTTAGAAATCTTAAATAAGGTGGGATTTAAAAAAATATTTATTTATAATCTTATACACATTTCATATAATATTTTTGACTTACTATTTACTTGTGACAATCTTGTAAATAAAGAAGAATATAGGATTATTTTTTAAGTAGGAAGTTTCCTAGAAGTTTCCTTAATCTCTCCATTGCTCAACACGTGTTTTACTTTTACCATCAAATCTTTTTTCACTATTTTCACAACCAAATTTCTTCCTCACAGCCTCTCACCAAGGAAGCAATGCCAAGATCTCAAATTAATTCTTTTCTCAAATTAATTCTTCCTCACAGTCTCTTTTCTCTACTTTTAGTCTTCATCATTTGACCATGAATCTGAGCACTCCTCTCTTCTCCTTCTCAGCATCTTCTTCTTCACGTCCTCCATGTTATAGTAAGACAAAGATCAAAAAATGCCATAAGTAAATAGTAAGAGTCTGTTTGGATACCGCTTATTTTGCTGAAAACTTTTTATTGAAAACGTTGTAGCAAAATATTTTTTATTGTTGAAAATGTTGTTCATGCATTTTTCATTACTTGGCTGGCCATGAACAATGCCATGGGACCAGCCAAGTGGCACGCAAACGCATGCAAAACGCCACTCTGCTGTTACGCAAACGTACACTAAACTAATTCCGGCGAGATAGACTGAGAGGCACTCATGCCCACACTGCCATGCGAGACCCATCTTCCTGCCGATTGCTCGATCTGCCCAACCTAGCTTCGTTGCTCCAACCTTCACAATTCACTCCACCATGCGAGACCCATTTCGACCTGTTTCATCTGTTTCGGTCAATTTCTTCGTTTTTCTCTCATAATTATATTTTGCCTTCTTGAACGAGTGGAAAATTGGGCAAACTTAGTGTGTGTTTGCGTAGCAGCAGAGTGGCGTTTTGCGTGCATTTGCGTTTCACTTGGCTGGTCCCATGACATTGTTCATGGACCAGCTAAGTCAGTGGCGGCTCTAGAAATTTTTTCCAGAGTGTTCCTCAACAAGCATAAATTACACGATCTAATAAAAAGAAAATTTTATATATTGACAATAACAACAATAAAAAAACATGTAAATACAAAAAAATTTATAATTGCCTTCTACAAGTTTTCATATTTTGAAATCGTTGCATAATAATCTCATTATCAATGCTACAAGCTACATTATTTTCAATATATACAACCAAACAATCATTCATCCACTGATCTTCCATTCGATTGCACAGTTCATTCTTTATATATTTCATTGCCGAAAAACTTCTTTCTACTATTGTAGTAGCAGCAAGAAGGGTTAAAGCTAACTTCACAAGCAAATACACTAATGGATAAGTCTCATGCTTCCTTGTGTTCACTAACTTTTCAGCAAGTTCACTAATTCTTTAAAACTCTAAAAACAAGTCATTGTTACACATATCAAAAATGTAATTCTGAAGCTAAGAGTCAAGTGCCAAAATATCTATCCCAAGAAAATCAGATATATAGAACTTTGCTAGACGTATCAACTTTTCCTTATCAAAAGCCACAAATGAATTACTTGGATTCAATCAAGCCATACAAAGTAGCAAATCGGTATTCGCCTCTGAAAAACGGTTGTTAAGCTCTTGAAGTTGCATATTTATGACTGTGTGGAATAGCTCAATACGATAATGATATAAACTTGTATTTTGTTGGGTGTCGAGTCACAGCTTCTCACGAACTACAAATATTTCATCCATGTTCAAGATAGGAATATCATGTGTGGTACAAAATGAAGACACTTCAGTCAATAAAGATATTCATTCATCATCTCTCATCATTTGCAATCATTGCTTAGACACTTTAACAAGATCCATAGCATTTACTATATCTTGATTTTTTTTTTTTTTGCAATGCTATTGACAACTCATTTTTTATCCCTAAGATGTTTTTCATCAAGTGTAGAGCAAAGACAAATTCAAAAGATAGAATTGACCTCATAATTGATCAAGCTTCAACTTCTTGGTCGAAGAGGTTATCTTCTTCAATAATCTCAAGTACATCAACAACAGCAGAAAACATCAAAATCAAGTTCAGAATAGTCCCATAATATGATCCTCATCGTGTATCACCAGGATGTTTAACATTTGTCTCTTAATTCAAACCTTGCCCACTTCTACGTACATCATTCTCTAAATCTTCTTTAATTTTGGCAAATTGTGCATCTCGAAGAGCATCTCGTCTCTTACAAGAGCCTCCAACAACAGTTACTAAATTACTAACCACATAAAAAAATTCAGCAATGTTAATGTGATTTTTAGCAACGGCAACAAGTGTCAATGGAAGTTGATGAGCAAAACAATGGACATAAAATGCTGACTTATTCTCTTTCAAAATTAAAGTTTTGAGATCATTGATATCACTTTGCATATTACTAGCCCCGTCATAACCTTGCCCACATAGTTTTGATAAACTGAAATTATGTTCACAAGTAAACATTCAATAGCATATTTGAGTGACAAAGCGATGGTACTTGCTACATGTACAATACCAAGGAACTGCTTTATTATAATTCCTTTTTTGTTCACGTAATAAAAAACGAGGGCCATTTGTTCTTTCACTGAGATATCATGTGACTCATCAACGAATATTGAAAAGAATCCATTGTCAAGATCCTTGATGATGGCTTTGGATGTTTCACGTGCAATTGCATTCACAATGTCTTTTTGAATATCCTAGTGGGTAAGCTTGCAATTTTCCCAAGCTTTTTGCAACACTTCATTGATAGATTTATTAGGATCCCCCCAAAAATTGTAGAAGCTCAAGGAATTTCCTTCATCACTTGAACCTTGAGATTCATCTTGACCACGAAAAGCTAATCCCCAGCATAAAAGGAATCTTATGCTATCAACTATTGCATTTAATTGAACCCAATATTCAACTTTATCTTGATTTGATTGCTTAACCAAAAAACTTTGAATGTGTTTCTTTTCCTTTAGTAGATCTTCACTCTTCTTGACAGCTTGGTTATGAGTACTATTAACTCCTCCAACATGGGAATCTAACTTCATAAGCTAATTCCAAAGTTTGAATCCCTTCGTTACAAAAGTCTCACCTCGTCCTTACTTACCAACATCTTGTCCAAATAGGTAGCAATAAAAACAAAATGCTGCATCCTTGTCTATACTATATTCCAACCAATTTCTATTTACATACCATTCGAATCTAAATCGACAGGGCTTTCCAGAAAAATATGATATAGGGTAATCATAGGGAGGTTGACAAGGGTCTTTTGTTAAATAATATCTTCTTATTTCATCATGATTATTAGGATGATAAGATGATATCTTTTCTCGTAGCCCAGGATTTGAAGGAAGATTTCTAAGTTAAAGTCAACACGAATTCGCTTAGAAGATAAAGATGAATCTTGAACAGGAGATGAATCTTGGGTACGTGGTTTTCTTATCAAGTATTTGTCCATAATTCCAGTAAAAGAATAAACAATAAACTATAAGTTTATTTGAAATATTAATAAAATTATTAATTATTATTGTTTAGTTGTTTCATTAATTTGTTTGTCTTTTATAAAATATAGTTTGTTTTATTATTGTTTCATTAATTATAAAATTATTAATTGTTGTTTAGCCTAACATAATTTAATTTGTTTGTATTTTATAATATATTGGTTAATTAAATTATTAATTATTGCTTTGCCCAATTACATTGCTTTACCCAATTACATTGCTTTAGTTATTAAATTATTAATTATTAATTATTAATTTAGCCTAACATAGAATTATTACACTGCTTTACCCAATTACCCTGCCCCATGTGCCCATTAGCCCATCCACCCCCCACCCCACTCAATAGATAAGCCTGCCTGATGCCTCAAATCACAAGAGCCAGCTGTCAATCAGAAAATTTCACAATCACAAATCATAATAACATTACACTAAAAGACATTTAATATCTCACCAACTGACCATCACCAACACCAACATTAATACCAACACACAGTCACACACACACACCAACCAATGGATAAGAATCATGAGATAAAGCCAAAATAAAAAATAAAAAAATAGGCAAAATATTAATAAAGTTAAAGCTCCATTGCTTCAACCAATCACAGATCAAATAAAGTTACTCTTTAAAGAATATATATATATATATATATAGAGAGAGAGAGAGAGAGAGAGAGACTCATTCATTTCATTTTCATTTCAGATTTCAGATGAAGAGAGAGAGAGACTGAGAGAGAGTCAAAGAGAAAAAGAGAGAGAAATACATATGCGACTATGTGCGATGGTGACGATGTGCAAGCGATGAGTGACGATGTGTGACGCCATGTGCGAGGATGCGAGCGATCTTCGATGAGCGATGATGTGCTCTGGACTACGACTAGACGGTTCTTTGATCCAATGAGGAGTGACAACGTGCTTTGGAGTCTGGACTGCGACTGGAGTCACTGGACCGATCTAACTTCTAAGGGAGGCGTTGCTCTGTTGCTTTGTTTTTAGGTTTGCACTAAAGTTTAGTGATTTATGATGTTTTTAGGTTTGTTTTAGCTTTTGTGATTTCTGATGTATTGATTTGAGGTTTCTGATTTCTGATATGCTCTAGTTTTTTTTTTTTTTTTTTTTTTTTTTGAGAATCCGTGGGTTTGCTTCCTTTGTAATCTGTTGGGCCAGGGCTTGCTGTGGACTTGATGTTGGGTTTGCTGTAATGCCATCCTTTGTTTTGGTCTGTTACAATTTTTTTTTTTTTTTTGCTTGAAAGTAGAACAAATAATTTTTTTTTTTTTTAAATTTGAGGGTGTTCCTAATTTTGATTGAGGGTGTTCCTATTTTTTTTTTTAAAGGTAAACAAATAAAAGTTTTTTAATTATTCTATATAAATTTTTTTTTTCAAGTCAGGGTGTTCCTGGGAACATCCTGGGAACACCTTGAGCATAATGTAGCATCGCCACTGAGCTAAGTGATGAAAAACACCTAAAAAATATTTTCAGTAATAAAAAATATTTTGCTACAGTGTTTTCAGTAATAAGTTTTCAATTTTCAACAAAATAAGCAGTATCCAAACAGACCCTTAGTTTCTGTCTTGACTACTCTCTAATTTTCTTTTTCTTTTTTCATTCGTATTTTTGTTTTCTTTTTTTTAATAAAATTTGGATTTGCATTTATATTTTTAAGATTTACATGGACTGGGTTAATGGTACATAATTTTGGAGGAGACCTAAGCTATAAAGTAAAAGGGGCCCAAGTACAATTTTTTTTTTTACTGAAAATTTACCTACTATTTTTTTTTTACCTAGGGGTCCCAGGCTCCCTTGGGCCCCCATCTAAGTCCATCCCTAGCTGCTAGTAATAGTAACTTACAGTAGCAAGGTATTAAAAAATTTTAAATTTAGCATCATTGATGCAGAGGATTTTTTGTGATTTGGTGCTTAAAATAACTTTTTAGCATTTTTTACATCTTTGACACGAATGGTCTAAATTATTTTTAAAAAAATTTATTAGAAATTGAAAAGTTGAAAAAATTTTATTGGGCATAAAATTTTTTCCTTAAAAGTAGGGATGATTGGTTTGAGTTTGTCTGGTATTCGCACTACTTTCTTTAATAATGTTGGACTCTTGCGTACTTTTAAGTGGGGTCGAATGTCAGAAAAAATATAGTGTCGAATCTCAGACAAAATATAGTAGTACCTTTCAGATCGAATTGTCTTGGATTTTTCAGACTGTTGCATTGCAATCAACATTTTCAATATTGCCGTAAAAAGTGAGATGGTCTGGTCCCAAGTCCCAACCCACAGGGTCATTTGTCTTTTTTTTGATAAGCCAGGGTCATTTGTCTTTGTCACTCAATGAATAGTGTTATATTTATTCAGCCAAAATTGTCTTGAATATGAGATGTACGTAAAATTGGAAATGTAAAATTTTAAAGAACATGTTAACCAGAATATTTAACAAAAGTGTTTTGATTATACCTTAGCTCTGTGTGTGGAAATTAAGTAGTATCTTGTCCTCTGCATGTATTGAAATACAAAACTGATTTGAGGTCCCCTTACCATAGCTCGCTTGAGATTTTTTTTAAAATTTTTTTTATTATTTCCTTTATTCATGTGTTTTCGTGGCCATGTGTGAACCAGGTACGCCCTTCTACTAAGCTGATTAAGGAATTTCCTAAAGCCTCCGAGTGAAAGGAGGGCCCAAAGTTTTGAAAAAGAAGGGGGTAATTAGGAAAAAAAAATTCGGTTCTAAATGAAACTCCAAAAATTTTTTTACATTCTTTTGACCAAAAAATAAAGAGAAAATTATTTTGTTTAAACAAAATCAGTTGTCTCCAAAATAATATAATTGACCTCTAGACAAACCAAAATTTATCCAAATAAAATACACAAATATCATTCTAAAAATATTAGTCACAAAACAATCATAAATAAAAACAAATCAAAAATATCAAATCTAAAATTTACCCATACTCTCTCTCTCTCCACTGTGCACTGTTTACTACTCTAAAATCCCTTCTGTTGGTGGCTTTACTTCTCCTCCTATCTGATCACGACTGAGGACCTGAGGTATGGTTTCAGTCTTTCAGTCTTTCCTATCTGTTTTTACTCCCAATGCAAACCGTGAATATGTGATGCGTGGTTTTTGTTTTACCGTGGGTGGACATATGACTTGTGGCTGTGAGCTTACTTTACTTTTGGGCCTTGTGATGTTTAGTTTTGTTTTGTTTTGTTTTTAAATCATGCATTTTTAACTTTTTATATAATTTTTTTTTTGTTATAGGATCAGTTCTGTAACTTTTGTTGTAAATTATTAGAATAGTAATATTGTACTATATACTATAATGTCACGGAAGAAAAAAAAAAAGAAAAAAGAAAAAACTTCAATCCAAATAATTTGGTAATTCAAACAGCAATTTAATATTCTCTCTTTTTATATGCAAAATACATGTAAAAGCCAACAAGAAAACCTATAAAAGCCCTTAGGTGCCTGAGATCAGGGAGCTCTTTGTTATGAGAAAGCCACACAAATAAACCAGAGGAAAATCAAGGGCTAAAGCATATATGGATAGGCTACGGGCGGCACCCTATAACTATGACATTATACGTGTGTAGAACCTTGACAACATAAAGGAAGTCGGAATAAAGATGACATAACTTTGGCGATCATCAAAAAGTTGTGTCAGAAGGTGAATTGTAAGCCCCAACAACAAAGGAACGAGCATTTTCAGGGATTAGCCCGCTTCCCATTACTCAAGAGGGCAATTGTTTGGTCCTCTTTTCATGTGGAATTGGTTTAGTAAGATTATATCCAAGCCCGTTTCCATTTTCTTATGTAAAAGAGGTGCTTGATTTATGAAATTTCAACCTTCCTTCTTGGATTAAACTCGAAACTCCCGATGAATGACCATAAACCCAAGGAAAGGAAAGAACCAGCTAGATTTTTCATATAATCTCCTCTTATATTGATAGACTAATTATCTCTTTTTTGGTTTCCAACTTCGAAAGTATTTTGGTGATTCCTGTGTATTTTGGGGTATCTTAATAATTTATGAGGATTTATAGAGGTATTTTGGTAAGTTATGGCGGTTCTTATGGTAATTTTAGAAAATTATGGGGGATTTGTGCTTAGTTGGAAGTTTTAGGGATGTTATGTAATTGTTTGTAGTTGAGAGCGGTGTTCATGTAGTTGTTGGAAGTTAGGCTTTGTCAAGGTAAATATGGAAAGTTGGTATGTGGACTAGGTTTAGGTTAGTGTAACTGGGTTGGGCTTAAGAATTCTGATGGGTTTAGCTGTGTATGTGATTGGACATAGATTTGTAGTGAGGTAGGCCTTAAGCTTGCTAGAGAAATAAACTCCTAGGTCGTTTTAAAGAAATTGGGCCGAGTTGTGGCCATTTCTATAATAGATATGTTGGACCTAGTTGGGTTATCCCAACCTAACCAGATCTCATTGAAATCTTATCCCAGTGATATTTCAATGATTTCATGCAATTAATGTCCACCTTTGGGCATACTAGTTGGGCAAGCCTCTTAAGTATAATGCATAGCAATTCTTCATTATCAATTGCTACTCCAACAGTAAGTAGACAATCTCTTGTTGTTTTGATTTGCTGTAGAAAGCCATTGATTGTATCATTTCCTTACCTGATACACTGAAACTCCAATTTCATATTCAATATGTTTGCTCTTGATGCTGATGTGAATCATTGCTCTGGAGTAGTCCATACCTCTCAAGCATTATTGATTCCAACAATCAAAGAGAACACAGAGGAGTAAGAGTTAGTGGTGGTTGATTCAGATTTTGTGGTTGTGGAAGCCAGGATTGTAGGCTCTGATACCATGAAAAATTTCAATGAGAAAACAGAGAATGAAAATCACTAGCATGTAATTGATTAACACAACTAGCAACTTAAATGAGAAATAGTATGGGAGCTCTCTTTATAGTAGTTAGAGAGAGATAACCAACTAGCTGTTAGAGGCCTTAGCAACTAATAAATTGAACTTTCTAACAAGTTATGCACATGTGATATATTTGTTTTGACACGTTATATATGTTAAAACTGTTAAATATACAATCTGGCTTAAAAAAAAATATACAATATAAAATAAAACACGACTAAAGTTGATATTAAGCTCAACGTAGCTGTTGAAACTTTTTTTTAAGAGAGTTTCAACGTATAGTGTCCGCTCTTGATAATAGTTCTTTATCATCAAAGTTCAAACGAAAACATTAATTAGTTTTCAATGTAGATGGGAATTGAATCCTAAATCTCTTATTCAACTATCAGAGACATTACTAGTTAAGTTAACTGGAACTCAGGAAGCTGTTGAAACTTGAAAGGTAACGAGAGAAGAGACCACTTGTCATGGAATTCAATATATATTAACACTTCTCATTTTTAATTTATTGGTTAAATTAAATTAAATTTGTTCGACTCCTTATATTTTCTTCACACACATTAAATTCCCTAAAACTAACTTGCCTTTACAAATAAACGTGATCTAATAAAGACAAGGTTTATTTTCCACCAGGAGTACAATACTAATCATAAAATTACATAAAAAGAATATATATTACTGCATGTGCTTGTACTTTTTTTTGAATTAGAAAATATTTTTGAAGTAAACAAACTCACATCACAGAATCAAATGGGTTGAATTTAACAATCGGAAGGCATATAAGTGGATGAGCTAGCCATGTGAATAAAAGCACCTTTTGTAACTTCAATATTAACCTTAGCCTTAGCCTCTTCTCCATCTCCAACTTCTTTCCAATCGAAACATTGAACCAATGTTGCACCTGCTATATGTGCCATACTCAACCCTAAATTTGAAACGGGGCAAGCTCTCATTCCTGCCCCAAAAGAAAGAACACTAAAAGTTTCATCTTGTTTATATTTCATACTTTATTGTTTTTCAGAGGAAACCAAAAACCTCTCTGGCTGGAACTCATTTGGATTGCTCCATAAATCTGGATCTCTCATTATGGCATACAGTTTGATTAACACCATGGTTTCTTGGGGTATTTCAAAGCCTCCTATTTTGCAACTTTGACGGCATTTTCTTGTTGTCACAGGCAATGGTGGATATAGTCATAGTGTTTCTTTTACAACTGCTTGCCGGTAGGGGGAGATTCGCAACATCTGATTTCTCGACTTAGTCTAGTACTACCAACGACTGAATTTATCTCATCTCTAACCATATCGAATATAGAAGTATGATTGATGAGCTCAGCTATTGTCCATAGAATGATCTCCGATGAGGTACTTACTACTAGTATTTCGGACAAAAATATCCTGGTAAAAGTGCAAACATTTGAGTTGATGAGGGAGACATATAATAAGAGTTGAACCAATTGCAGATAAATCACTAATTTGCATGCTTGAACTAGTCAAAATTTTGTCTTGCAATTAATTTATTCATATTGAACTCAAGGTTAACTGAAGCTAATGTAGCTATTTGTCAGGTATTACTATGAAAAACTTGTCACATTTTGATTGAAGCATAGTCCTATTTGAGGTTCTCCAACATATTTTTCTTTATGATAGGTAAGTGTGAGCATGGGGAAAGTCTTGACATGGATGTTTATGATAAAGCAAAGTACTTGTATGGTGTGTAGAGTGCTAGACTAACAATGACAAGGTCTCTAACAATTTTTGGCCTTCATTATTTGTAGATGTACACATTCACAATATAAATAATTTCATGCATTGCAACCAAAATTGCATAGCGGAGTCCGTGCACTCTCACAGCTTTTGTATTGTAGTGTATTTCATGTAAAATGAAATGTGAGAGTGGTTTACAATTTTTTGTGTAAATTTTGTTGTCCCTAGTCAAACTCTTTCTTCAATGCTTTGGAATGGTTTGATGTGACATACATGTCCTAACAACGATTCATGAAACTTTGTCCTCCAGAAAAAGATACCCTTCGCTAGGTATATATTTTTCTCTCTCTCATAATTGGTGAGCATCACTCTCCACTAATTATGAGAGAGAGGAAACATATTATTGGTGCAAGGCATAACTTTTCATTTTCCCCATTGTCATTGCCATCTTGTGGGCCTAATTAAACAATGTAAAAGCATGGCCTAATAGATTTTTTTCCTTTTTGGCTATTTTAAAATTTATAAATACAAATAAAATGTTGAAATATTTTATTTAAAAAAGGAAAAATAAATTTTAAAATTTATATTTTAAAATTGGTTTTAAATTAAACTTCACACTTTCAAAAATTTCAAAGTAAACTCTACACTATCAAAAATAGATTTCGCATAAAGCCATACTAGAAAAGGCTTTAAACAAAACAATTTTGTGTGGATTGCAATGAAATAACATTCATATATGGTAGGAACATGAGATGAATAAGAATAACCACATGAATGTGATGACTTTGTTTAAGCATTTTTAAATTATATATAGGATTTAATCTGAAACTTTTGAAAGTGTAAAAGTTTAGTTTGTAGCCACTCTTAAACTATATGGATCAAAATAGACTTTTTCCAAAACCTCCATCTACACCGAAATGAGACATCAGTACAATATACTTTAATATTGTATTCTCTTGGCTAATCCAAGATAAGTGATAATTCATCATGGTATATATTAAAGTAAGTGACCATAAATTCAATTATGTTCCATTCTGCTTTCAATTAAAATTTTGTATTTTTGGAGCGCACTCATTAATGGGAAGTTTAAGTCTGCTCATAAAAATGATTTCTTTTTTTTGAATCTATAAAGAGATGTGTTGAAAAAAAATAATTAAGTGATTAAATTGATGGTAATTTATGAAGACAACGAATAAAAGAAAAGGAAACTAATTTTCGTTTCAGACCTATCTGAAATTTCAATTTTCTTTTGAGGATTTAAACGTTTCTATAAACCAAGAAAGGGACCAGCCGTTAATTGAAGGCCTAAAGCAAAAATAACTCACAGTTAATAAAGCCTTGAGATTGGTTCTTGTCATTTTGACCTCAGCCTTGTCATCTTGATACACCTTCAATAATATATCCACAAAATCTTGACTGTCTTTCTTCCTAATCTGATCTTCATGCTCCTTCAACATCCCTTCCAAGAGCTCATCAAACCTTAACTGTACACTTATGGCTTGCTTTCCAAACAACCAGAAAGCCAATATACCAAAGGGTCCCAATATATTTCCAAAAAATAACTTTGAACCAATACTAGTCATGTCTTTCATTATCTCTCTAATTCTTTATGCTGACCTTTCTATGAACAACTTTTGCAGTTGTGCTTGCCGCCATCTTACACAACATATTATTTGTTAGCTTCATAAGCTCAACACCCAAATCAACAACCTCTTTCCTCTTAGCACTTTCAAAAACATTATGCAAAAAACGTGCAAGTTCTTTCTCTCGAACTGGCCGGGACCTTGAAAGCTTTCCAGTCGAGAGAAGTTCCGTCATGCACAATTTCTTGATGAACCGCCAATAATCGCCATATGGGGCTCTGAAAAATCCAGAGGTTCCATATGGCGTCTTGTCTAAGAAAGCTGTCCTTGGGTGTTCCGCAAAAGAAAGATCATGAGTTTTAAATATTTCAGCGCCCACTGAGGTCGATGAAACTACAATGCATTGATTGAAACCAAGGCGGAGATTGAAAATAGGGCCATATTGGGTGGAGAGAGTTGAGAGTAACAAGAGGAGGAAGCAAACCAAGTAATATTGGCTATCATTCATGTTGGCCATGGCTTGTAGTATTCTCAATCAACCTTAAGAGTTATATAGAAATTTGCTATTCCTAAGAAAAATATGAAAACATAAACAAACGGATCCCCTTCTTTTTTATTTTATATAATTATAAAGGCTACTTGATTAGTATATTTCAATAAGAGTATCTTCAAAATAACACTCAATAATAAGCGTGGATTAGGGTTGTTGCTTGCTGTGAAAGGGAAAGAAGCAAGAAAAAAAATTTAGGTAAATTTCACAAACATCCCTTGAGATATGGGTTAATACCAATAAAGTCCAGAATATTTAAAACTAACTATCTCAGTCCCTAACCCCAAATGGCTTGTAATGCTGTTAGATATTCTACTCTCTCACCCCTTTCCCTAAGTCTCTCTCTTCCTTTTCTGGCCTTTTCTAATTCGGATTAGAAGAAGATAGAAAAAAATGAAGAACACGGCTTTTCTTAGAGAACCAAAAAAAATAAAAAAACTTGAATAACCCAACGATGAACAACCGCTGACAACCGATCATCAGTAAAATCCACGAACCCAGAACCACCGTCCACAGACTGACCACCAACCATCAACAAAAGCCACAAACCCATCAACAAAACAACGGCATCGACGTGATCAGTACACAAACCCAGCACTTTGTAACCATCCATCACCAATAAACCCAGAATCAGTGATTCAAACCAAAACCCCCAATGATTCAGACCAAAGCCCAGAATAATTATTCAAACCAAAACCACACCCAGAATTGAAATAGTATTCAAAATAAACCCCACAGAACCAAAACCCATAAACCTCCAAAGCCAACGCACAACAAATCCGAAATCCTCCAACATTGATCCCAACTAAAACTCACAAACCACTGCGAATCCACCGCTACATCATCATTGCAAAAGCAAAGAGAGAAGAGAAATCTGCCAAGTGAACCCACCACGAAAACACCACTACAAACACGAAGGGAGAGGAGAAATCAGGATACCCACACCAAGATGCCTTAGTGAAGAAGAAAGAAAGAAAATAGAAATTAGAAAGAAATGTGAGGGAGTCACTGGAAGAGAAGAGAAAAAGAGAGAGAGATGAGAGGTGATGGAGAAGAAAAGTAAAAAGTAACTAATGGCTTGCAACGCCGTCTAAGTTTATGGATTGGGATGGTCAAATTTTAAAAGTTATGAACTTGATTGGTATTAACCTAAATTTCAGGGTGTATTTATCAAATTTACCCAAAATTATATATATATATATATATATATATATATATATAGAGGAGAGAAAAAAAGATATAGTGATTTAATAAAACAGAGAAGTATGTATTGAAATTGACATTGATGCGTGTTTGTTAAACTAATAAAAGTGAGATTTTTAAGTCAAATTTGGCTAAGATTGCACTAAGGTAACATGAATCCTCTAAGACCTTTATTTGCAATCTTACTTTCACAAAAAATCAATTGATGTTTTGATAGGATGATAAAGAACAATCATAATAAAAGCATATATTATAGCTTTAAATCTAAATATATTAAAAAATAATAGTAAAATAAAATATAGTACTAGCACATACATGCTTTATTATCTATATACTATTGTCAAATTTACAACAAATTTTCAGTGCACTAATGTAGATGATTGAATAGAAATACAATACTTAACCTAAAAAAAAAAAAAAGGGTCTGATGCGGGATGCTGAAGTGTTAAGATATAAAACACGTTTGCTTTTGAAAATAATTTCAAATTCACGAGAGTTTCTTGAATCCACAAGGAAAAAGGGTTTTGGAATTTACTAGAAAAACAACAAACAAATGTATGAATTTTTATTAATATTAATAATTGTTTTTTAAAAAGCGTTTACAAACTTATATGCCTATTTAATTAACACCTAACCATAACAAGAACCAAAATTTACCTAAAAAGCTTTAAAAACACCTAAAAATAAGGAAATAAATAACCTGAACCTAAAATAATGAATTTTAATAAAAGTACCAAAATTAAATAGTTGATTTTGTCTTACATCAAAGTTTCATTGCACGTACAACACGTGTGTGATAAGACTAATATTATTATATACACAAGGAAATTCCATTTTAGCCACAACAATAAACCAAACAAGGTCTACTGGAATTGGAAGAGATTACGTAATGCATAAACTAGGTTCATGATATCTGCGAATTTCATTGTCACGTAGCGCATGTGGGAAATGAGGACATCACAGCCATATGGCTCGGAAAAAAACTCTGGAGTTCCCTCAATTTGCATAATTTTTACTGGGAACACCAACTTAGCTTGCACATAACAGCGTAGCGGGCTACATTAATTAATGTGATAGTTTGCTAATAATAATGGACTTTGACTTTTTCGTTACACAGCACGTCATGAATAGGACATGAAAGGGAGAGTGAAGCCAAAAAAGATAAACAAAGAAAAGAGAGTATATAAACGGTAACGAAAGCTCAAAACTTAATTAAATATCATCCTGGTTTAAGAAAATGTGTTTTGTGTAGAGATTAATAAATACTATAAAATTTTCATTTAAAATTTATATATTATTCTACCTTTTCATATGATTAATTCATTTGAGCAGATTCTCAAAAAAAAAAAAAAAAAAAAAAATCATTTGAGCAAAAATAAGATTACTACAAGTTTTTCTGCTAGCTTTATCCATTCACTTAAAAGGTAATTTCTTTGGAAATTACAAATTTTACTACAAAAACTACTTACACTAGCAACAATCAGATGGCACTGTAATAAGATAATAAATGGGCATCTAAATTGCTTCTTGTCATTAACCCATCAAATTGTAAGACTTGTATAATAAAATTTGTAGTATTTCTAGTATCAATTAATTTATTGGGCCTTGTAAGAGTGTTAAAATTTGTCATTGAGGTATATATCTCTCTGCTTCTTCCACCCACCATCGAATCTATCTCTTTGTTTTTGTTTGTTTTCTTTCATACCTTCCATTGGATTTTTCTCAACAAAATTCCAGAGAAAATTTTATTGGTGGACTGATATAATGTGCTTTGCGTCCTTATCATTCTTGTTGTCCTAAAGGGAAGTGGCACTCTGTATCTTGCATCAGGTTCACATGAGAAGTACCCAGAAAAGCCTCAAGAGTATAAAATATATTCTAATAGCACATTTCATATCCCTGTTAACGATGCTCACCAGGTAAACAATTCTATGTTTTATGTTTTCTACTGGCATTAGAAGTTGCTATCTAATGATGTAATTCAGAAGATGTTAGTTAATGTGGGGTTCAAAGAACAATTTGGAGGATGTTCTGAATCCCTGTATTAAATAGATGCTATCTATTGTGCTTTAGTGCTTGTCGGATGCCTCGGTGCAGCTATTAAACTGCAATTTGATGAGTGCTGTTGTGGATACCAGGATAGGTCATAAATTCATAGTTCTGGCTTGCTGAATGATATCTACTTTTTGTTGGTAGCAATTGACATTTTTTGAAGATCATCCTGTGACATGTTATCACTGTTACTACTACTACTAATTTATTTACAATCATCATTGCAGGTATGGAATACACATGAAGATGAAGATTTGCAAATGCTTGTTATTATATCCCGTCCACTGGTCGAAGTGTATGTAATCTCTATTCCTGTATATCTTGCTGACTGCATACTTGTCAGTGATAATGTGCTTTTAATATTTGCTTTGCTTTTCTAGCACAAAGAGGACCAAGGTGAGTAGATCTGGCCTAATTATTTAAAAATTAAGCGTTGGTTGAGACTTGAAACTGTTGCATCTCTCACATTAGCTACTTTTCATAAATCTAAGCTCAGAAACCCACCAAATTGCTCTGGCAAAAGGGCATAGCAATAAGAGAAGAAAGAAAAATAAATTTTGATGATTCTAATACAAGTTTGTGAAAAGTAGATCAAGGTTGCTGATGCCATCATAACTCTCTAAAGTGAAATTATTGGGCTATGCTGATATGAAATTATCTCTTGATGTATGTTTATTTTTTCGCCCACATTCACCCACACCCATATAGACTGTAGTCATTGTCTTCCTATGAGTTGATTGTTTAGCAACTTTTTGAGTAACACATAATGCTACTTGAACTTGAAAGAAAATCAAAGCCAATCTACCTGTGTTTTACTTTTAAACATGTGCTGCATTAGAATGAGACTCCTTGAAGGCATGGACCTATCAAGCTACACTGCCATGTGTTAATAGTCTGTTCATTCTTTGAAGGAAGCTAGAAGCTCTAGTAGTTGATTTATTGTCCGAGTTATATGCTCTGTGTAAGCTAAGACAGCTTTGATTCATGTTACCTAATAATAGAATTCTGAACTATTTTTTTTCAATTAATTTATAAATGTGCAGGATTAGAAGGAAACTTCTTACGAATTTGAAATATTAGGGCATGCACTTATTCAATTTGAAAAAACAAATTAACTAAATGAAGAATTTGCTTATACATTGAAAAATGTATGACTTTTTTTGAAGCATAAAGTAAATGTAATAGAAGAAAAAGAAAAGACTAAGAAAGTTATACATGAAATGCTACAAAAGAGTAAAAGGATATTTTTTTTTTGAGAATCGAGTAAAAGGACATATGATCATTTACATCTATGAAGGGAATTATAAAGCTATAATCAGCACCAATAAGAAGTTGCATCCAAATAGTTGTATTCAAGATTTAATAGTAGACAAATACTAAAAATACTGAGCAAATAATACAATTGTACATGCAATTTGACACACACCACATGCTCATTTGACACCAACCTCAATTCCTTAAAGCAAGACCAAATATGCCCCCAGCGTATTACAAACATTGAGAAATTATGCATGCAATTTGACACACACCACAAAAATAAATAAATAAATAAATAAAATTAAAACTAAATACTTTTTTGTAGTATTAAAGTTATTGAAATTATTGTTTACCATTTCAGTAAAAAAAAAAAAAAAGGAGGAAAAATTATGTGTGCGCCCACATACAGCAACTGGGCCTGAAAGATGTATGGACTCACAATCTATTTGTATTGTGGGTTTTTGTGTTTCCTACAATGGGATGACTCTATGCTCGACTGCCCAAATGCCCCAATTCCCCCTCTTCCTCCTTTTTCCCCTCGCTTTTCCAGCCCCTTCCATTGATCCCCCCTTCCCTATTTATAGTCGCAACTTGCGGGATTGCCATGATCATTTTTCTAGTTTAGTGGATGGGGAGGTCCAATATCATTTCATCTAAGTGGATGTTTAATTATGAGTGAAAGGAGACGATGATGGCATTGGAACTTGGTTCCACCGCCATGTCTGTTTCTCGACAGGAGCATTCCCAAAGCGACGGATGGGTGGTCCAGTACCGACAATCGTAGTTGGAGGTTAGGTGGTGGGAAGAGGACGATAGTGGCCTCAAAACCTGTACAGTCTGTAGGCCTGATACCCGGTGAAACCCAGATATGCCGTGCATATAAACGTGGATGAGGACTTGGGGACGTGTTCACCGTAGTGACAATGTTTATCCCTGCTGATAATATCACGGGTGGTTTCGCTCCCGATCTACGAATGCTCGGTGTGTGTTAAGCCGGTTCGGGATGAGCTTGTTGGCCTGATCAATGTTGGGTCCCTATGTCGACAATCATTCTTGTGGGCCTCTGGGTAAATGGTCCTGGAAAGGGTGATGCCTGTATGTGGGCCTCTTGGTTAATGGGCCTGGGAAAGGTGATATTATCATGTATATTATCTTGATTTCTGAATATACAATCTGTCTACGCATTGAATCACTACAATTTAAGAAACGAAGAAAAAAAAGTAGCATATATGAAAGCAGAATATTATGGAAGAGAACTATTGCCTATTTCTTTTTGATAAGTAAATAGAGCACTGTTTCTCACATTTCAAACCCAAAAAATTTGGCACGGCACACCGCCTCTGCTCTGCAGAATCTCACATGTTTTTCTGTCACATTCCAAAAACCCAAAGACAAAGAACAAAAATCAAAGATTGTAGATATCCAAGAAGAATTGCATTCGTGCATTAACCATCTATGAAGCACGGGTGCGTTTTGGGATTCGGGTGCGGGTGTGGGTGCGGGTGCGGGACTCGGCAATTTTTAAAAAAGTAGGGTGCGGATGCGGCAGGGTGCGGCGATTAAAAAATTATTAAAAATATTTTTATTTATATTTTTAATATATTGCTAAGCATAATTTTCTAAGTGGATGTTTAATTATGAGTGAAAGGAGACGATGATGGCATTGGAACTTGGTTACATTATATAAACATATACCAAATTTAAGAACAATAGTAAATAATAACTAGAAGAGAAATGACAGCAGAGAGTGGGAGAGAGGCAGAGAGGCACGGCAGAGACAGCAGAGAGTGGGAGAGAGGCAGAGAGGCGAGGCAGAGAGTGAGTGAGGGCTTTAGTGCTTTCACGCTCAACTTTTCCAAACGGTGCGTTTGCACCTTTTTTTTTTTTTTTTTTCCTTTGTCGGCTAAGCTAAACGGTGCGTTTCGCACCTGTTTTTTTTTTTTTTTTTTGAATTTCGGCCGATTCGCGCCGGTATCGGCGGTATCGGCGGTTGCGGCCGATACAGACCGATTCGGGCCGAATCGGCGCGAATCGGCCCGATTTCGTGCGCGTCGGCCCGAATCGGCGCCGTATCGGCGCGAATTGGCGCGAATCGCGCTGAAAATAATACTTTTTTAATGCCGGACGTGGCACGGACTCGCAGGCAGCGGTGTCGCCTGCGAGTCGCCGCGTCCCGGCGTGTCCGACGCGGGTGCGGCGGCCCAAACGCCGCACCCGTGCTTCCTAGTTAACCATCCAAGTTTAGTCGAGGAATCTAGGCCATTGTATATCCAAGATTGCAAGCACATGACAACCAAGAGTGTTCATCATCCCTGTGAAATATTCAATTATATATAACTGGCAGTGGTAATCAACTAAGCAATGGGTTATATAGTAATTAAGATGAAGAGGAACATAGAATTAAAGTGCAAGGGTAGTTGAAATATTTTATTAAGCAAAGTTTCATGGGCTACAAACAACAGCTTTTAGTATCTTGATTGGAAACCGTCCACATTTAATAGAAACAGTGGCATTTTTTAAACATAGCAGAAACATTGTAACTTCATTGTGCTATTTAATATTAGGAAGAATTCCTCTTATGCAAAATCAAATTATGCAATGGGACCTTGGGCAGGATTCTAGGATACTTATAGTTACTACAGCACAAAACAACCGATGGCGTCCCCCTTAGCCTCAACGCTGGGTGCTGACCTATCACACTCAAATCGATATGAAAGAAGTTTGAAACTAAATACAAATTCTTTAACTTCACAGCATTTTAATTCAGTTTTAATATCCAACTCCAACCCGAACCCCAACGACACCTCTAATGCATCACAAAACGGCCGTGATTTAGGATCTTTTACGATGTGTTTGAGTCTTGACAATAGACTTCTTTTGTTCTTTACGTGAAAGCTGAAAGGTGGCCACAAAAATAAGCATCTTCCCCTTGGTAGTAATCATAGTGTCATCCTGAGTCTCAACAGTATCCTTATCAGAATTGCATGGAATGAAATGAGTCGTAACAAGACAGAATTTCCAATCAATCAATATATTATATATATATATATATATATATATATATATATAAAGCAGATAACTCATATAAGAGTGCATGAAGTTCTTCTAAGTGGAGCTCTAATTTTGCATCTATTTTTTTTTTTTGTTTTGTCCTCTTTCATTAAGTTTTTTTCAGTGTTATCCGAAAGTTCATATCAACTTATTTTACTGTTATTTCATTAATGTCTCGTTAATTGATTAAACTTTTTTTTGAGAATCAATTAATTGATTAAATTTACACCACACATTTTTCTATTCTTCATGTCTTTTAACATGCCCACTGTTTTAGTACTTAAAAAAAACAAAAAAAAATAATAATAATTAAGGACTAATAGTAATCACTAACCAGGTAAGATACTAAAAAGAGATAGAAAGATACAAAAATGTTATGAATTGTTAAATAAAAAGCATTGTTTTACTATATATTACCAAAATAAAAGACCTGAGACTGAAAAAATATTTGAAAGGGAGAGAAAGAGGAATCTAAGAGGTCACTACCTTTGTTATACTAGCCACCCACTACCATCAAGACACTGAAACCCTACGGTTATAATTTTTTTTTCTTTTTAAATTTGGGGCATAAATATGATTTATGTTTGGGTAATTCAATTGGATGGTTTTTACTTTGGGAATATAAGGAGAGAAAATATTTTGTGTGCAATGTAAAGTCATATTCTACCATAATTTAATTTTAAATCATCTATAGGATACATGCATATACATTTACTCACATCATGTCTTAATGTTACACTATCGATGAGTAAAAGACGATGAGAGAGTTGGACATACTTTCATTTTATGGTATGAAATATGTGAACACAACACAAATTAATTGATTTTTATGGTCTCGTTACTTTTTTGCATTTATTTTTGGTTTCATGATTTAAAAAAAAAATAATAATAAATAATCTTACCTTGAGAAAGCTACAAATATCTTGTGAAACTACTAAATTAATTTTTAATATCTCAAAATGTATATGTTTATTTACTCTAATTTAGTTTACTCTTTTTCTTTTTATAATATATGTACAACATTATCCAAAACCATCTTCCATAAATATCTAAATGCATATATTAATTATCTATAGTTGTGTATTAATTATATATATTAAATGGATTTATATGATTATTTTTTATAAACTTTATAAAAGAGATAATTATTAGTTGAAATAATAATAATAAATTTAGAATATGACTTTCTTACTCATGTATAGTTGCTAATCCTTTAAACTTCCTAATTCCTTTCACACACACACACACACACACACACACACACACACACACACACAAGTGTGTGTGTAATAGAATAAATATATTTATTTTGTTATAGCATAATGAAATTTTAATACTCCCTCCCAATTTGTTTGTTCTATTTAAAAAGTCAAACTTTTTAAGAGAATACTATTTATTGTCTTGTGTTTCCAAAATTATCTTTAAATAAATTTATCAGTTTTTTTTTTTAAAGAGTTATTCTTAAGGAGGCAACTAAAAAGGTGTCCCAATTAGATTGATCTTTTAAATATTTGTTAGTTTTCTTTTCAAATAATTTTGAAAATAAAGTAGGGGTATAATAGGAACTTTAGTACATTAATGACTTTTATTTTTAGAAACTGGACAATATTTTGGGACATCCTAAAATAGAATCAAGGACAAACAAACTAGGACGGAGGGAGTATCATTTTTTCTTAGAATCATATGAGAAACATTTTTTTTTTTTTTTTTAATGTGAGAAACAATAACATTGTATCATGCAACAATTGATGCAATGCCCAACAAACAGTGGGAAAATTAGTAACACACAATCAAGAATGTTACAAAAAAAAAGTATATATGCATTTTTTTTAGTAGGCACGAACCTTGCTTATCTATATTGACCATTATATCATGTAATTTTTAATTAGTGAACACATATATATAGTGTGATCAAATTACTACACTACTGTTAGTGTCTTTCTATTCTGTCCACAAAATAACTAAAGCTTATAATTTTTACAAGGAAATTTATAAATGTTACAAAAAAAAAGTACAATATTCTTTATTGGAAATTGAATTATAAATGTTACAAAAAAATGTCTCTATTGGAAGTTGAGGGATTTGAATTATAAATGTCTCTATTGGAAATTGAATGCCAACCAATTAAACTACAATATTCTTTATAAGAATGTTACAAAAAAAAAGTATATATGCATTTTTTTAGTAGGCATGAATCATGCTTATCTATATTAACCATTATATCATGTAATTTTCAATTAGTGAACACATATATAGTGTGATCAAATCACTACACTACTCTTAGTGTCTTTCTATTTTGTCCATAAAATAACTAAAGCTTATAATTTTTACAAGGAAATTTTTTGAAATTTTTTTTACACATCAATAGTTGAGGGATCTGAATTATAAATGTCTCTATTGGAAATTGAATGCCAACCAATTAAACTACAATATTCTTTATAAGAATGTTACAAAAAAAAGTATATATGCATTTTTTTAGTAGGCATGAATCATGCTTATCTATATTAACCATTATATCATGTAATTTTCAATTAGTGAACACATATATATAGTGTGATCAAATCACTACACTACTCTTAATATCTTTCTATTTTGTCCATAAAATAACTAAAGCTTATATTTTTTACAAGGAAATTTTTTGATTTTTTTTTTACACATCAATAGTTGAAGGATCTGAATTATAAATGTCTCTATTGGAAATTAAATGCCAACCAATTAAACTACAATATTCTTTATAAGAATGTTACAAAAAAAAAAGTATATATGCATTTTTTTAGTAGGCATGAATCATGCTTATCTATATTAACCATTATATCATGTAATTTTCAATTAGTGAACTCATATATATAGTGCGATCAAATCACTACACTACTCTTAGTGTCTTTCTATTTTGTCCATAAAATAACTAAAGCTTATATTTTTTACAAGGAAATTTTTTGATTTTTTTTTTACACATCAATAGTTGAAGGATCTGAATTATAAATATCTCTATTGGAAATTGAATGCCAACCAATTAAACTGCAATATTCTTTATAAGAATGTTACAAAAACAAAAGTATATATGCATTTTTTTAGTAGGCATGAATCATGCTTATCTATATTAACCATTATATCATGTAATTTTCAATTAGTGAACACATATATATAGTGTGATCAAATCACTACACTACTCTTAGTGTCTTTCTATTTTGTCCATAAAATACCTAAAGCTTATAATTTTTACGAGGAAATTTTTTGAAATTTTTTTTACACATCAATAGTTGAGGGATCTGAATTATAAATGTCTTTATTGGAAATTGAATGCCAATCAATTAAACTACAATATTCTTCATAAGAATGTTACAAAAGAAAGTATATATGCATTTTTTTAGTAGGCATGAATCATGCTTATCTATATTAACCATTATATCATGTAATTTTCAATTAGTGAACACATATATATAGTGTGATCAAATCACTACACTACTCTTAGTGTCTTTCTATTTTGTCCATAAAATAACTAAAGCTTATATTTTTTACAAGGAAATTTTTTGAATTTTTTTTTACACATCAATAGTTGAGGGATCTGAATTATAAATGTCTCTATTGGAAATTGAATGCCAACCAATTAAACTACAATATTCTTTATAAATTTTTTTGAAATATTGGAGAAAACTAATAATGCAGGAATTCAGCTAGTTTCCAAAATGGACTAGATTCGAACGGCTACCACGAAATTCAGGAGACACATGGAACGACAACTCTCGCTGATATAGCAGGTGCAAAGTAAAAGAATTAACCCATGTGGCAATTAAAGTACCTTCTATATTCAGTCCAAGAAGTACAGCCTCAAAAGGAGACACCTCAAGAACTTCAACTTTGCCAAAGAAGGGAAGAGGTACAGAACTATTCAAGTTTGGAACTTCATTTTCATTTGGCCATTCAACTAACAAATTAGACCTCTTCCATTCATGGGTATTGAAGTCAAAGCAAAGCAGAGCAGTGTCGAAGTTTGAAATGAAAATCCTATTGTTACTGCTTGAAAATGCATGAAAGAAAAATGGGGTGAGCTTATTGCTCCAAAAGAGAAAAGGGTCAATGTTTCCGTTGTAGTGATGGGAGTCTAAGGACCACCATGCCATGGTCTCGGGGTTGAACACCTCAAAAGATAGTCCTTCCTGCTCATTTAGGGGAGCTCCAACAAGTGCATAGAGCTTTCTGTTTGCCTTGACCAGGATTGGGTCTATCTTTGCTTGTTGAAAATACCTGAAAAACCCATTGGAGTCTCCTTGGTCTTTAAATCATGGTTCAGAATCGATATTTGAATCTGTCTCATAAACATAAAGACTTCGGCTAAGAACTGGCCCATGTATACCTGCCATGTGTTTACAACCACCAGCAAGAATGATTTTGGAGCCGAATGCCCTACAACCCAATCAATGAAAAATGGGATACTGTCACCCGTCAGAATCTCCACTTGCTTCAATTCTATCTTATATTCCAATTCTCCTTTGGAAAGGCAATTGGAGCACCTAGTATGAGTGTTGGAAAATTCATTGGTCAGATTAGCACTACAAATGCACGAGCATGATAAGAGATCGCTCAACTTCATGGAGTGCATCAAGTAATATGCAGATTCCCTGATAGCTTCAACATATACGTACATAGATCTGTTTTGCATTTCCAATTCCACCACTTCATCTTCCAAAATTTCCCCTTCCATCATTTCCCACTCCTCCTTATCCAGCTTTTCCTCTACCATCTTCCCATACACTACCATATTACCAACGAAAAATTTTCTTCTCCATTAGAGTTTTCTGGAAAAGAACAACTCTAATCACTCTAGATCAACATTTGTTTATGACATAGATTCAAAATAATCTAGTTAGAATCATAGTTAAAGAAATAAAATAACATTAAAATGTCAAAATTCATTAGCATTGAGAGAAACATAGAACCTGCTTAAATGAACATATTAAACATACATTAAGCCAGTCAAGAATCAGTAAAAGAAGGGGGTAAGGGAGGAAAGAAAATCTCAGAAACCAAGAAGGCAAGAATTGGAGCTAGAATTGTCAAAGAGTACAAGAAGACAAGAAAATTAATGTTAATATCAAGTATCAATAAAAAGAAAAATGAGTGAAGTAGGAAACCCAGAATTCATTTTTGGTATCGGGTATCAAATCTTGTATACAAATTCATTTTTCTATTAATGATCAAGGGATTGAACAACAAAACAATTTATTCAATCATTGTTTTAAACAATTTGATAGAGAGATAAAGAACCCAAAGACCCAAACCCAGATAGCAGTGAGGAAAATAGTTAATCATTCAAAACCACCAAATCTTCAACTCATAGAATAAACCAATAAATTCAAACTCTATGAAAAACCCATAAAATAAAATTTTGGGTACGTATTGATTTTCGCGGGTAAGTTGATGTTCTCAATCTCTATTCTTCCTTACAAGTGGTTGAGCAAACCACAGTTTATGGGTTTTGTGAGAGAAAGCTATGTTGATTTTGTAAGAGAAGGGCTGCTTCCATTTGTTCTCTAATGAGAAGCGAGAGAGAGCAATGAACAAGAGAAAAGAGAAAGGGAAGAGAGGCAGGAAGAGCAAAGAAATAGAAAAAAGAGAAAAGGAAGAGAGAGAAAGAAATAATATTTTACTCCAAGTATAGAGGAAAAGGATTTGGAGATGAAGAGACCGTTGGAGGGATTTTTTTGTGTGTTTACTCTACATGATTGGCTTTAAAAAGCCTATTAGAGATGCTCTTAGAAACTTGAGGATTTTATTTATTTATCATTCTTGACTAATATCTATAAATTATCAATAATTTGTTTTCTAATACTTGCATGAATAAAGTTATTTTTCATAATTTAATATTAATTTTAGAAATAAAAAACTAATAAAATAAAATAAGACAAGAGATAAAACCTTATCCACAAACATTTTTTTGATGAATGAAAAAATGGGTAGAGATGAGTGACCTAAGTTGGTGTTTTCCACCTGAATATTACCATAGTGACAGTTTAGCTGCTGAGCCCAAGCCTACGGGAGCAAGGGACCCTATCCACAACATAAACATCATTTGCATTAAAACTTACATTTCTTATCAAGAAACACTAAATCTACATATATAATAAGTCCACTCTCAACTGCATTAAAACTTACATTCTTATCAAGTAACACCAAATCTACATATATAATAAGACCACTCTTTGACTTGATATTTAGTACATCCCCTATTTTTGTAAATGTTACTTTCATATTTAAATCATTTTTCCAGTGTTGATTGAATTCAAATATTGTATCTCTCACTCTCAGTTAGCATGTCCATTCGGCTATACCCATATAAACGAAACCAAAAAAAAAATCAAATTTATACCTAAGTATAGTAACTCTATGGTTTTTGGGGAAAAAATAATCTAATTATAGTTTTAACATGTAACACTCTTAACCTATGCAGCCAAAAAAAAAAAAAAAACAAAAATCCATCTAACACCCTAACTTATAGGGCTTGATGTCCTCACTTTAATAATAATAATAATAATAATAATAATAATAATAATAATAATGCAAAGAAGATTAAAGTCCAATTAAATTTGAAATTGGAATTCAATTAAAGTCCAATTTTGCTCTATGTATCTCATCTAATCTAAACTTTAGATTTTTGTGCCAAGTGAGTTAATTTAGTGTAAAAATTGAATTTCAATTAGAGTTTAATTTTGCCTCACATGTCCTATCTAATCTAAATTTTTAAATTTTTGTGTCAAATTAGTTAATTTAGTATAGAAAACGAGGAGTCCAATATTTTAAACCATAAAAGACATAATCATATAACTAAAAACAAATTCAAATTTATAAGTCATATATATATATATATATATATATTTATATATTAATAGGCAAATCTTAGAGAAAATTGAATTATAATTTAAAATTATAATCCAATTTTACGTCATGTGTCTAAATTTTTGTGGGAATTACACCATAATTACCTACTTAAGCTTGTGCCATGTGTCTACTTAAGTTTTTTAATTTTTGTGTCAAGTGAATTAATCTATATATATAATAATAGGTAAAATAGAGAGAAAGTCCAATTATATTTCAAATTGGAATTCAATTAAAGTCTAATTTTGCATCATGTGTCTCATCTAATCTAAACTTTAGAATTTTGTGCTAAGTAGGTTAATTTAGTGTAAAAATTGAATTTCAATTAAAGTTTAATTTTGTGCCATGTGTTCTATCTAATTTAAATTTTTAAATTTTTGTGTCAAATTAGTTAATTTAGTGTAGAAAACAAGGGGTTCAATATAATAAACCATAAAAGACATAATCATATAACTAAAAAATATTCAAATTTATAAGTCATCTATATATATATATTAATAGGCAAATCTTAGAGAAAATTGAATTAGAATTTGAAATTATAATTCAATTTTGCGTCATGTGTCTAAATTTATGTGGGAATTATACCATAATTATCCACTTAAGCTTGTGCCATGTGTCTACTTAGATTTTTTAATCTTTGTGTCAAGTGAATTAATTTAATAATAATAATAATAATAATAATAATAATAATAATAATAATAATAATAATAATAATAATAATAATAATAATAATAATAATAATAATAATTGTAGGACCAACGATATGTATTGGGTCGGCCCAAAAGCGCTTGTGGGTTGAAAGCCCAACATAACAATACAACTAGTTCGAGGACATGAGAAACTTCGCCCATGAAGTAACGTAAAAGAAGAAGGAAGCCATACCTGAGTAAAACATTCTTAGGCATGATGTCCGAGGATGAGAGTATCCTCGGCCATAGGTAACTGAGAATGAGAAGAATGATCTGGCGGTTTGAGGGCATCACTATTGAAGACTCACAGCACAAAGGCAAAAAAGTGAAGGAAAAAGATAAGAATAAGGAACGTAAAATATCTAGGGTAAAGCTGCTACCATCGCATTGAAGGCTCTATAACTACTTCTCTGGCTGCATTAATGGGGAAGTGACACCTGAGTGTTAGAATTTAACCTTATGGCTGCTGCCAAAGACTTTGGAAGGGGGAGTGATGGGACAAGTATCCAGATAGAGCGTTTGATCCACACGTGGAAGAAAAAGGGAAGGGAGGAAGACAATATAAAAGGAAAACGGTAGAGAAAGATAAGGGGGGACACCAGAGAATTGTAAGAAAAACACCAAAGATTGTCCTCGGCATCAATATACAAGAGAGTTTTTACTTACGTACAAATTTTATGCATGGGTTTTGCAATTTGGCTTAACTTTCATGTTATCCAACGTCCCTAAACCTAGATTCGAAACTCACTCTCTATAAATTTATTGTTTTGGGCCCTTTGGGCTGGTTTTCTTGGTACAACTGAAGTCCAGCACATTCCATGTCCTTACAATTGGCGCCATCTGTGGAAAATCCTCATTCCTCCCAAGGAAATAGAAATAAAGATTTCGAGGGGCTATTGTAGGACCAATGGGCCCAAGGTATGTTTTGGGCCGGCCCAAAAGCGCTTGTGGGGTTGAAAGCCCAACACAACAATACAACTGGTCCGAGGACATAAGAAACTTACCCATGAAGTAACGTAAACGAGGAAGGAAGCCATACCTGGGTAAAACATTCTTAAGCATGATGTCCAAGGATGAGAGTATCCTCAGCCATAGGTAGCCGAGGACGAAAAGAATGATCTGGCAGTTCGAGGGCATCACTACTGAAGACTCACAGCACAAAGGCAAAAAAGTGAAGGAAAAAGATAAGAAGAAGGAACGTAAAATATCTAGGGTAAAACTGCTACCACCGCATTGAAGACTCTGCAACTACTTCTCTAGCCGCATTAATGAGGAAGTGACACCTGAGTGTTAGAATTCAACCTTATGGTTGCCGCCAAAGACTTTGGAAGGGGGAGTGATGAGACAAGTATCCAAATAGAGCATTTGATCCACATGTGAAAGAAAGAGGGGAGGGAGGAAGACAATATAAAAGGAAAATGGTAGAAAAAGATGAGGGGGGACACAAGAGAATTGTAAGAAAAACACCAAAGATTGTCCTTAGTATTAATATACAAGATAACTTACGTACAAATGTTAGGCATGGGTTTTGCGATCCGGCTTAACTTTCATGTTATCCAACGTCCCTAGACCTAGATTCGAAGCACACTCTCTATAAATTCATTATTTTGGGCCCTTTGGGCTGGTTCCCTTGGTACAACTGAGGTCCATCACATTTCGTGTCCTTACAATAATAATAATAATAATAATAATAATAATAATAATAATAATAATAATAATAATAATAATAATAATAATAATAGGTAAAGTAAAGAGAAAGTCCAATTAAATTTCAATTTGAAATTCAATTAAAGTCTAATTTTGCGTCATATGTCTCATCTAATCTAACTTTAGATTTTTGTGTCAAGTGAGTTAATTTAGTGTAAAAATTGAATTTTAATTAGAACTTAATTTTGCGCCACGTGTCCTATCTAATATAAATTTTTAAATTTTTGTGCCAAATTAGTTATGTTATTGTAGAAAACGAAGAGTCCAATATAATAAATCATAAAAGACATAATCATATAACTAAAAAAGGTTCAAATTTATAAGTCATCTATATATCTGTATATATATATATATATATATATATTAATAGGTAAATCTTAGAGAAAATTATTTAGAATTTGAAATTATAATCCAATTTTGCATCATATATCTAAATTTATGTGAAAACTACACTATAATTATCCACTTAAGTTTTTACCATGTGTCTACTTAATTTTTTTAATCATTGTGTCAAGTGAGTTAATGAGTGCAAAATACTAAGAATATAATATTAATGAACTATACAATTAAAAAAAATCACATATACTTGATAAAAATCACCACATGTTTCTCAAAAAATAAATAAAATAAAAATCACTATATAACAAAAATTATCACACGTTCTATCTTATTAAAAATTAGAAAACAAAATGATTATAAGTAGTATTATATTTAAGTAAAAATTTTAATATGTGACTAATTACGTTTACTTAAAAAAAAAATTGACTAGTTATCTATATTTTATGATAAAAATTTTGTTTAATTTTACATGTATCTATATGTATGCATGAATGCATGTATTACATACTTTAAAAAAAAATTCATTTGACTAACTATTTATATTTTTATAATAAAAATTTTATTTAATTTTAAATATATTTATATATTTGCATGAAGTTACATGTTAGTTGGTATACACATTTAACGCTATGAGATGTCTCATATGGTAGAATAAGTCTAAAATTTATTGAATGACAAATGGTTATATCCCCGATGTACCTTTGATTCGTTGTCTGAGAGTCCTTCCACAAGAGACTTCCGGATCACTATGGCCAACTTTTGTCTTTATTCGATCAATTGGTCTCACAGTCAGGCAGGCTTACGATTACACTCACAAGGTAGATTGACAATCAAAATGATTTACATAATTTCACCATCTCCAAAATTTATCATAGTTCCAATTCCAAATCATGAAAAAATAATAATATAGTGATCCATCAACAAATTCTAGGGATAGAATAGGATTAAAAGATTGAAATTTGACAAAAATCTATTTAAGATGCAATATCACCTGCCGTAACCACACATTACTTTAGGAAAAATCACTATCAAGAACAATTTGAAAACCAAAAAAAAAAAAAAAAAATCAAAGCCTATGCATGGTAAACAAATTATTAGGAGCTCAGGCCCAGTACTTCAGAAACACATTTCCACTGATAATTGAAAGTTGAAACAAGGCTTTTCACGTAAGTTTTAACCTATGATGCATGGATCAAATATGGAAGCCTTTTAACTTGAAGATTCTTAATTTCTTAAGAATTAAGTTTATACAAGACTACCTTTGCATGAAACTTATTTTGTGTTCTTTTTCACTGTACCAATTAAGGCTGTTAGGAAAGTTGTTCTAATCCAAAATAAAATAAAGTGATGGAGCCCAGGGTCTTGTATGATTTTTTATATGAAAACATCAAAACTATACTTGCTCAGATGTTACTAAGCATTGCCATTGCAGGTCGCATAGAGTTGAAGGGGAGAACAAGATTGTTATTCAAGATAATAAGTTAATAACGAACAAGAAAGAGGGATAGCTAAGAGATAGCCATAATTCAATTATAAAATAAAATTCAGTTATAGCTACCAGTAAGATGTATATGAAATATGTAATTGGAAAAGAAAAACTAAGAGATAGCCATGCAATGTTAAAACTTGACTTAGTAATGGGTTGGGCTCTGGTTGATTCTATTTGGGTTTAGGTCAAAATTACTATGATTTAAATAAATCATTAATTTCAAGCCTGTGAACTGTGAAGGGTTGCTACGGTTTGGAGTCAACACATGAGCCCAATTTTTAATTTTTTTTTCTTGTATTCTTTTTTGGATAAAGTTTCAACCTATGATATCATTTTCTAATGACTGTGCTATTTATCATTCGATCAAGACATTAATTTGTTTTTAGTGTAACCGAAAATTGATTCTTAGATCTCTTTTTCAACCATAAAAAACTTTACTAAATTGACTAATTAAAACTAAGAATGTACACGGATTGGGTTGGGTAGGTGGAAGGCAATATTTTTTACCAACCCGCCAATGGCTAGACATGTTAAAATGGGCCAAAATTTGTTGGCCCGACCCAAATCTGCCCGTTTTAACTCGGCTTGAACCCGAATATTTTTGGCCCAACAGGTGATACCAAGCCTTGTAGGGGACTGTGACAGGGCTACTGTCTGTCCCCTTATTTGTTCTTGATGTGTGCTATTGGCTTGCAAGGCTCATTCAAGGTGAGCCACAGGGAAAGTTGAATACATAGATCCGCCTAAGTTGAATACATATATACGCCAACCTTCACGCCACGACAAACATGTATGAGCTGCAGGGAATACCCTCTCTCTATCTATATCTATATAATCCACACGCAGATATTAACAATTTTTATCCATAATTTGTGCTACTCCTTACATCTTCTTCACGTACACATTAATTAAATTCTCAAAAACTGACTTGCCTTTACAAATAAACTCTATCTAATAATAAAAACAAGGTTTATTTAATTTCCACAAGTAGTACAATATAGATCATAGAATCACATAAAAACCATATATATTACTAGCTCTGCAAGTGCTTATACTTATTTTGAAGTAGCAAATAGTGTGAAATGAAGTACGTGCATAATGCATTTTTTTAGAAGTGAACAAACTCACATCACACAATCAAATGGGTTGAAATTAATAACTGGAAGGCATTTAAGTGGATGAGCCATGTGAATAAAAGAGCCTTTTGCAACTTCAGTATTAACCTTAGCCTTAGCCTCTTCTCCATTTCCAACCACTTTCCAATCGAAACATTGAACCATGGCTACAACATCTATATGTGCCATTCTCAACCCTAACTTTGAACCAGGGCAAGCTGTCCTCCCTGCCCCAAAAGAAAGAAAACTAAAAGTTTCATCTTGTCTATATTTCATACTTTCTTGTTTTTCAGGAGAAACCAAAAACCTTTCTGGTTGGAACTCGTTTGGATTGTTCCATAAATCTGGATATCTTATTATAGCGTACAGATTGATTAAAACCATAGTTTCTTGGGGTATTTGAAAGCCTCTTATTTTGCAACTTTGACGGCATTTTCTTGTTGTCACAGGCACGGGTAGATATAGTCGTAGTGTTTTTTTTACGACTGCTTGCAGGTAGGGGAGATTCGCAACATCTGATTCCTTGACTAGTCTAGTACTTCCAACAACTGAATTGATCT
Source organism: Castanopsis chinensis (assembly GCA_032878915.1). NCBI lineage: Eukaryota > Viridiplantae > Streptophyta > Magnoliopsida > Fagales > Fagaceae > Castanopsis > Castanopsis chinensis. The sequence continues at coordinate 5,714,855 of JAVQMG010000091.1, forward strand.
CCTCTCTGACCTTGTTGAATACAGATCAGACGGATGGTTGATGAGCTTAGCTATTGTCCATAGAATGACCTCTAATGAGGTACCAATACTTCCGGCAAAAAGATCCTAGTAGAAGTGCAACATTTGAATTAAGATGAGAGAAACATTGTAAGAATTGAACTCATTGTAGAGAAATCACTACTTTGCATACTTGAACTTGTCAAAATTTTGTATTTCAATTAATTTAATTCATGTTGAATTCAAGGTAAACTAAAGTTTATTTAACTATTTGTCATGTATACTGCAAAAAACTTGTCACGGTATGATTGAAGCATAGTCCTATTTGAAATTCTCCAACATGTTTTGCATTTTAGATAGGTAAGTGAAAGCATGTAGAAAGTCTTGAGCCTCAGATCTCTTATTTAACAATTAGAAACTTTACCGGTTGAGTTAATTAGAACCTTCCTTTCTTCAATACCTTTGAAATGGTCTTATGTGATTCGCATGTCTTAAAATGCCCAAAAAACACTAGTTTGTGGTAATCACCAAATTAAGTGGCAAAATTCAGGGAAATGGTTATTAGTGAATATTTCTAGCCCATCTTCTCAAAGGCCTTCCATTAGTCCTAACAAAATATACTGTAAATATACTGTGGAAGTAAGCTGAAGATATTCATGGACATAGTCTGTGCTGGGCTGGTAGCATCAGGATCAATCTCCTCTTTCTTAATTAAATTCAGTCTGTGGACTTCCACATGCCAAGTTGCAATGCAGCATACTATAGAACAAACCATCCCACAACCAATTCTCATAAATGGGCCAAAAATTTGTCTTGCTTTCTCCGACCTAAGCAACGATTTCGATGCAAGGTTTATATAGGACTAGGCTATTAATATAATGATTAGACCTATAGAACCAAAATAATCAAGGTTGCTAATTGTTCAATAAGAAAGTGTTTCCAGCCGCTTTAACTAAACTGCAGCCGAAAGAGTTTGCCCACGCAGGTATTAATGTCAAAAGTCGCTTTACTTCACTCAGTTGTTTAACTGTGCACGCTACAACAAAAATGAATTTTTTCAACATATTTTCATCTACAGTCACTAAAAAATGCTAATAAAAACCTTAAACTTCTATAGTTATACACAAGTGTTGAGTAAAGTAAAGAAATTCACATATTTATTGATAGGCCAAGAATATATTGACCCATTGGATAAATTAACCAATTAATTATCCAAGTAAATTGATTAAGTCAATTTAACATGCAATAAGCGTAGTAGCACAAACAAATCACCAACTAAGTTAAATGCAACGGAAAATAAATTTGACACGGGTGATTTGTTTACGAATAGGAAAAATCATTGAGGTAAAACCCCACCAGGTGAATTTAAAGTCACCTCTCCCGAGAATTTACTATTATCAAAACAAACAGTTACAAGTAAAGAAATCCTAGTACCATATACCAACCTACAGTTGAACCTTTATCTTAATACATAATTGGACTTGTAATGTAGTGACAATCTTTCCTTTCAATGCACGGCTCCAAATACGTGACTAACCAATCGATGTACGGATCTCAATATGTGACTAGTACACCAACTTGAGAAGGATGTTGGCTGTAAAGTTTTTCAGTTCATCCACACAATAAAGATCAAGAAACTCTTTGGTTACAAAACCATACTGCGTACAAATGCATCAGCTTCTTCAAGAGAAAAATAAACTAGGGCAATTTGTCTCCGGTTACAATATGAGTGAATAATCACTTTGCATCAAGTTACATCGCCTTAGATGACCCTTAAAATAATCCTTATATATTTCTACGGTTATGAGAAAAGAAAACCTAAACACATAGCTTAGATATGTGTGAAAAATATATCTGAAAAATTAATTTTCATAATTCTCGATAGATACAGTTATCGAGCTATCTGTCGAGCTTCACATTTTAAATCTTGATAGATACATCTGTCGAGCTATCTATTGAGTTTTAAAAAACAACACTTTTTCACTTGATTCTTAGACAGATTTATATGGTTTCAATATTTGAACTTGAACTCTTATTACTTGAAGTATTAAACATATCTTAGATCTATCAAATTACAAGTAAAGTGCATTTTGTCAAAGAATTAACTAATTTAATATGACATATGTTCTTAACATGTTCCACATATATCCTAAAATTTATTTCCACAATTGGTATAACTGTTAAAATATGTGTTAAAAAAATCCACAATTGGCATAATTGTTGAAATAGGTGTTAAAAAAATAAATAAATAAGGAAAAGTTATATCAACAGTCGGATAAACGAGGGAAAAAATAAATTAAATATTTTATCAACAGTTATAAAAAGACGAAAATAAAAACATGGAACTTACATTGATTCTACAATGTTTTTTATTAAAAGGGCGATTTATCAACTTTTCCACGTTTTGCATTTTAAGCGTTTTGCTTGTTTTTTTTTTTTTTTTGGGTTCTGCAGCGGGGAGACTAGAAGGGCAGCGCGTACTGTGTATGCACTGTGTGCTACTGTGCGCGCACTGTTCACGTACTATGCGTGTACTGTTTATGTACTTTTTTTACAATTTTTTATTAAAAATGGGTCCCGTAATACTATTTACACATTAAAAAATTATTTTACTACAGTAAGTTTGTTTTTTAGCAAAAATAAGCTTACGATTACAATTAATTTTTTTCTCTCTCTCTCTCTCTCTCTCTCTCTCTCTCTCTCTCTCTCTCTCTCTCTCTCTCTCTCTATATATATATATATATATATATATATCTCTCTCTCTATCGCTCCCTCTCATAGCTCTTTGTTGTCATGGATATTAATCAATTTCAAAACCTTCCTGTTTTTCTATTATTTTCTAGACAACCAAACAGAGTTCTTGACTAGGTATTTTCTTCCTGTTTTTTACGATTTTCATTTTGATTTCCTCATCAAGATCATCGCCATTGAATTGATTTCACCAAGCCGGTACTATTACATTCAGATATTCACACTTTTCCCTGTCCAAACCCTTCGATTAGGTATTTTTTCTAATTATCTTGATTTTGTAGTTTTAGAAACTTATTTTGGATCAGTTTGTTTTTACTTGGACTCGAATTTCATTCATACTCTGTTATTCGCTTTGAGTATTTTGAACTTTTGTGGTTTTTGTTCTTGAATTTGAAATGCTATGTCAAAATTGAATTTGTGGTTTTGTGTATTGTGTGCTTTCAATGTGATTGTAGGTGCATTTGGATTGGTATTTCAGCTCAATGGATGGTCAAGGAGAGTTCAAATTTCACTATCTGTGGGATTGAAAGCAAGAACGTTAGTTGGTGAGTAAGTGAGTGAGTTGCAGGTTCTTGATAAATTTCATTGCTATTGTTTACATTTGTTGCCTGTTCTACCAGGAGGGTTTCTGAGAATTATGTGATTAATGTGTAGTTGCAATTGATTAGATGTGCTCAATTGTAAATTTTAGTATGCACATTGTGATATAGATGGTTGCTAATTCCCAATTTTTTGGTTCTGTTTTGATTAAGGACTAAAGATGTTATTCATTTTCTAGTGAAATAATTATTAAAAAAAAATTTACTTGTATGAGTTGTATCTCGTGGTGCAGATGTTACTTGTATGAGTTGTATCTAGTGGTGCAAGCCACAAGAATTGATCGAATCACGGGTTTACAACCTTAGTACTCACTTTGAAGTCTGAACTGATCTTCCTTACCTTTCTGTCATCCCATCAGGTACAAAAACTCTTCAAAGCTTTTTCCTATTCTATATGAAAACAACGATGTGTTTTTCATTATACTGAGGCTCTTGACTTCTAATGAATATATTTATTCTATAAGAAAATATTAGTTGGTGGAAGTTTTTAGTTTAGAAAACATTTTTGAGGAAGCTTAAGTTTTTGGTACTGGTTGAATTATTTGGAGGCTTGTTCTTTGTGGCAACCCAATAAGATTGATTGAAAGTTATAAAAATATTTAGAAATCATACTACTGAGATTTGGGTATTTAATCTCAACCAAAAAAGTAAAAAAGATTATAATTTGCATTGAATATACTTTGTGATATATACCATTTCAATATTGTCTCTTGTCCAATTAATTGTAAGATAATGTAGGGAGTATAATTCCATATTTTGATGACAGGAAGTGTAGGATCCAACACATATAATCTCTTAAATCTCGCAGTAACCCAAGAAAGAGTATCATATGATACTACTTGGACCCCATTAGGACTTAAGTTAAGCTATAATTGAACCCATCTCAATTAGTTTCTCATCCATCTAGGCCCCTTAGGCATTGGTCATCAGTGGATAGCTACTTGCCCCCACCCTCTTGAATTAGCTTTAAATTTTTTTTTTTTTTTAATCTAGATTTATTGTTTAGTAATATAATTACTCTTACTTATCAAAAATGCCTGAATTGTTATTTACTGCCATTTAAGTTGACTTTCTTGACCAATGGAAATGCTAGTTTAAACATGAAATTGAGTCTTGATAATTAGATAACTGAATCTTAATCTTTAACAATGGCTATTCTTGCATCTTTGTTATTTGGTGAGTCCATTGGGTTTGTTGGAGGCGTAAGGCTTGTACTTGGTGTCGTAGGACTTTTACTCCTTAGGGTAAACATTGATGTTCCTTCATGTAAATGCAAAATGCTTTTGAGTTTAGGTTCGTTTTTCAATTTGTCTATTTTGGCTTCAATTATCTCCTTTAATTGCAAACTACTCATAGGAGGAGTAGTGTTAGGCATCAGGCAACTCTGATTTAGATAATTTACCCTGATCAGGAGTAAAACACACAAATTGGAGATATTGTCCACATTGTAGGACAACAATGAGTTGGTGATGTATGAAGCAATTATTTCATAGCTAATTCTGTGATTCATTTCCACAGCCTGCATGCTTCAACAATCATTCCACTACCTATTTTTTTTAGTTTCCTTTTCCTATTTTCTTGTGGCTCCAAACAAAGCCTTTTCTGTTCTGACACTTAAGTGTATGAAAGGATTCTCATAGAACTGATTGTAGACAGCTTCGCCTTAAAGTGGCTATTGGTGATAGGCAAGTATTGCAGAGGGTAAAGAAAGCTAATGAAACAGTGTAAAGCAATCTTGAGTGTTCTGTAACTGTAAGTTAGGACATTTACCTTTGGTGCTTGAATTTCAAGATCATCGATTATGATTTGAGTTGATAGGGGTCTTAGCATGCAAATGAAGAACAAATCTGACTTTTCAAAAGCCACATTGTGAGCATGCCTGGAATTGCAGTCGCAGAGAGAATTAGATACTGTTAGTCCAGGGGATAAAGTGTTTAGAAAAAGTATTAAGTATAAACAGTGTCCAATTGCACTGGTCAATGTCGCTTCACACCAGAATCTATGCAATGAAGTTATGCCGGCTATACAAACAGTTAATGAACTTAACCATACAGCCTAAAGTTGGTAACTTTAATGATTATAAGATTCTTGCCAGTAACAAGTGCTTTTCGCTATGTCACAGAGTGAAAGTAAACATGCAATAATAGGGAATAGTAGATAAATAAATTTGGCTCAGACCCTTTTTATAAAAAGCAAGCTAAACTTTATTAGAAACATAACTTTGGCTCAGACCTGTGCGATGATTAAGAAACCTATTAATTCTAATGCAAGAACTAAGAAGCCTGCTGCATTAGTCTGATCACTTTTAGTGGGGTGGAACTGGTTTGTTGGAAGATTTTTTTGAGCCTCACACGAAAGCTTTAAAAAAAGACATCTAATAAAAATATCCTTGATATGACATTATTAAAGATTGTTTGTATACTTATGATAGCTTGCCTTTGTGGATGTACAGGCTCATCCAGACATGTATATTGTATGTAGAAAGAAGGATAAAAAACCATTTAATTAATGGGGAGGAGTTGTACAGATGCAACCAGTTAAGTAAGGAGCAAATAATTCCATTCCAAATTTTCAGTGGCTTAAGTTTCTGATTGTATAACTTGCGTGTTACAAAGTCAATAAATTGTCTTGGAAAAAAAATCGAATAAATTTACTGCACTTGGCTGTTATGTGTATCTACCCTACTATGTTAGTTATCTTTTTCTCAAACTTTTTTCCCCTGCTTTTCTTTGGGTGTACATGTATATATGACAGTTAACACATAAGCAATATATATATATATATATATATATTTTAAATTTTAAAGTTGGATTTGGATTTTCATGGATTTTTGTTACATTCAATCATCTTTTCCCCTTTCTCATATTTATTTTCACTGCAAAAAGTGGAGAATGGCCATAAGAATGTGAGACATCTTAATATAGACTCATTTGACTACAAAAGGAGCTTGCCATTAATTGTTAATCTTTTCTTTCGGTATTGAAATGCTAGGTCAAAATTGAATTTGTGGTTTTGTGTATTGCATGCTTGTCTAGAAGTGGATTTGGATAATTTGCTTGTCTAGAAGGAGTTTTGGTTTGTTTTAATTCATGTTTATTGACTTGTAGTTATTTGCATATGGAAAGTTCTTTACCTTATTTGTTAATGAGCATTTTGCAACTAAATTCATTGTCATCTATGGTTGCTCAAAGAAGAAAAAATGCTTTAACCTTTGATAACCCCAACTAGTAAAAAGGTAAAGGATGCTTTTGTGTGTGTGTGTGTGTGTATATATTCTGTTGTACGTAAATTCATGGTTGTCCATTTGAATTATTTTGCTATGGTTGGCTTGTTATTAAAAGCTAAAGGGCAAAGAAGATGTTGGAGTTGACTTGCTCTGATCTGATTGGGATGTTTATAGGATGACAATATTGTCTTAGAGAATCCTACAAAGAAGATGTTGTTAATGCCAGTAGAACCTTGAGACACTGTGAAGTTAGTGATGATCTTGATGAAGGCATGTAGCAAATTATGCAGTAAACCTTGAGAGTTGAGAAGGTATGTTTACTTTCTTTGTGTTTAGTGTATCTTGTCATTTTGTTCTCAATGTAACAAAGGGCAATGCTAGAGTGAGTAAAAGACAGCTTGTGTGTGTAGCCCATAACTGGAGCAATAATACGAAATACAATAGATAATTTGAACTGAAACTATTTTTTTATCCAAAACTTGTAATTCTTTTTGCCTACTTGCTCTGTTGAATTTGAATGCATTACAGCTTAGTGATATTTTTATTTCACTGGAACAAGAAATTGGGGAGCCTTGAAGTAAGACCATCATGGTTTGAGATTATTTATTAAGTCAATGAATTGGTTTTTGGTTAAATCACAATGGGCAGGAATTGGATAATCGATTAAGTCTATTGCAAGTTCAACTTACAGAACTACAAAAGAGACTGAGGTGCACCTTTGGTGATTTTGGTTGTTAAAGTATTGCCTTTACTTTTTTGGATTGTGTGGTAAGAGTTTGATAGATATACAACAAATGCTCTGAACATTTATGGTTTCTTATCAAAATTTTGTATTTTATTTTACAATACATTAGTATCTTTAAAGTCTTTCGCTGTCTAGATTAAAACTTTGAAGGGTCTGTATTTTCAGTTCAAATTACTGATAAAAAAAATATATTTTTGGCTCTAACTATCCATTGTATTTGTACAATTTTTTTATTTTGTTAAAATAGTAGTTGATTGGTTGTTGTAAATTTAATTAGGAATTGCACAATTGTGTTTACATTTATACTTTGAATATTAGGTTATTAAATTTAGATCAATGTAAAAAGTGCATCCAAGTTTATTTATTTATTTATTTTAAAGAAAATTCTTATTTCAACGTTTACAAACGGTTGAAATTTATCTCAAGATATCTTTTATCGACAGTTGAGTGCATGGAGAAAAAAGTAATAAGCATCTTTATATGTAAATGTTTCAACGGCTTTTAATAATACTTTGATGTTTATTAACCGTTGATAAAAGTGTAACATTTTTTTCGACGATTGCATAGGCTATAGAAAAAACTTCTCGACATAGTTTTTAATGGTGGTTCTCAACAGTTACTTTAATCATCGAAAATAGTATTTTCAACGGTTTGTAGTACTTTTTTCAATGGTTTCAACTGTTGAAAATAACCAAAATTCTTGTAGAGGCAAATCATCCCACAACTCTCCTACTCTTCCAAACTGATAAATGGCATTTCTACAATTATAGCAGCTTTGTCTAACCACCTATATTTAACATATTTATGGACTGAGAGTCTTTTTGGAAACAACTTATTTAACTTTTTGTTAAAACTTTTTATTGAAAGTATGGTAAACTAGTACCTTGAAAAAATTTGAAAATGTGAAAAAAGAAAAAAAAAACAAGAAAAATTGAAGTTTAAAAAGCTGTACATAAAAATAAAAACTAAAAGCTAAAAACTGATGCCAAACTCATCCAAAGTCACACATACACATAAGAGAGAGATATCACTCTACTTGAAAATGGAACTTCTAGAGACAAAAGTATTTTACCAGTGTGGTTTTGAACCTTGTCTGTACAAAAAATTAATTGATGTCTTGTTTCCGAACTTAAAAGCCAACCCACTTAATTAAGTCTAAATGTTAGATCGTTTAGAACCTTGTATACTCAAATTCTTTAACCTAATTAATTAACCAAGTTGTTACTTAGGTTTATTATTCAAATTTAGTTTAAATGCATACAATCATATTACTTAATGCAGAAAAGTAAGAAAGACAAACAATATGATGACTCATGATAACTAATGAAACCAACAGTTTTAAGGTAAAAAACCTGTATAGGATTTAACCTAATTATTCTCAAGGTAAACAAATTCACAATGATAGAATGAGAGTTTTACAATAGGTTTTTCCCTAAATATAAAATTACCTCTTGTAGTACTTACTTACAAGACCACATACAACTCTAAATCCACAGACTCTTCTATCTGAATTTGTCACACTCAAACACCCTTTTTTGTGACTCTGAGATCCCACTCAAAACTTTAAATCATCAGCTATGTATGATCTTATTGCAGCAACTTCAGATCTATCAGTTCTAATAATATGAGAATAATTTCCAGTACTGACTTTGAAAAGAGAAGAAACAATACCTTGTATATCTCAAAAGAGCATCTCCAAAGTCTTTCCAAAACACGCCTCAGGGTTTCCTTTAAATACTAAGAGAATTATATTTGAAAACCTAATCACTTAATGGGCTTAACGGGCTATTGGATCTTAATTAAATTATGCAGAAATGCATCTTGATTGGCTGAGCCTTCTTCTCAATCGGTCAAACCTGGCATGCTTCGAACATAATGCACACACAATGATCATGTTATATTGACTTTCATATTCAAGAAATCACCCAACAGTAAAAATTTAATATAATATTGATTAAATTGAGTGAAGTTACACAGATTAATTTAACCTAGTTTTTTTTTTTTTTTTTCTTGCAAAATATTTTTTCAAAATTTTCTTGTACCTCTAAATATGCTATCTACAAGCTTAAGTGCAAAACGCCGACATTGTATTCCAATAAACTTCTTGGCCAGTAGGACTCGTGGGCATTTTCCAACAAAATTTAACCGATTTTTTTCTTTTTCTTGCAAAAAAATTTCCATTTGTTTCTTGGACCTCTAAATATGCTATCTACAAGTTTTTGTGCGAAAACGCCAACATTGTATTTCAGTAAACTTCTTGACCAGTAAAACTCGGAGGCATTTTAGAACAAAATTTAACTGAGTTTTTTTTTCTTGCAAAATATTTTTCCAATTTTTTCTTAGTCCTCTAAATATGCTATCTACAAGTTTTCATGCAAAAACGCTGACATTGTATTTTGATCAAACTTCTTGGCCAGTAATACCGGCCTAGGGGCATTTTCGAACAAAATTTAACCTTTTTTTTTCTTGCAAAAGATTTTTCCATTTGTTTTTTGGTCCTCTAAATATGCTATCTACAATTTTTTGTGCAAAAACGCCAACATTGTATTCCTATCAAAATAAGACCATTGATATAGGGTGCGTTGTGAAAAATTAGAAAAAGGAAGAACACCAAAAAGGATGACAACATGTGTGTTGTGAAATTGAGGCCAAGATATTGATTAAATTTCCACTAATTAATAACTTAGATTCTTCATTGCTTTATAATATGCTTTATTGCTTCCCATAGTATATCTCTTGCTTTATTTTGCTTCCTAGCATGTTTTATAGCTTTTCTAGCATGTTTCCTTGTTTTCTAGCATGTTTTATTGTTTTAAGGATGTTAGTCTAGCCTTCTTGGGCCGGGATATGCCTATATACATTGTTTATGCTTAGATCTACATGTTTTTGTGCTTTATGTCGTGTTTGTGACTAGAAATATTTTCATGTGCTCCTTGCCATGTTTGTGCTTAGATCTACATGTTCATATGCTCCTTGCCATGTTTGTACTTAGATCTACATATTGGATGCTATGCCTTGTGCTTTTATAGCCTTTTGTCTCTTGTTGTGCCTTTTTCTTGTGCTTTGGCTCTTAGGTAGGATGTAGATCTAGATCATGTGGTCTAAGCCTACATCCATAAACCTAGGCCTACATCAAAGGGTTTGGATCCTTTCCTTTATGTATGTGTATGCTCACTTGCTTTTACGTTTTAGATCCATGTTTGTTTGGATAGATCTAGGCTCTTGCAAAGGAACATTGCATATTAAAAAAGTGATACAAAAATTTTATCCATTTTTGATGTACACAAACATTTAGACTATTATATCAATAGTTTAAATAATATAATTTGAGAATACATAACCTCAACAACTTGATTATCAAGTGCATAGAGTCATTGTGTGAATGTAAATAAGCAAAATTACACTATTGTTTTCTGAAGATTGCCTTGTGTGCACAATTGATCCTTTAAGTTTGAAGCAAGTATAACTGGTCCCTCAAGTTTTAATACTAAGCTGTATTAATTGTTTTACTAACTGTTGTTAGTGGTGTTACTTGCTTGGCCAATGGAATAATGACTTGGCTTTTTTTTTTAATGATGTGGTACGTTTTCAATTAAAAAAATTAGTTTCCACATTAGAAACAATATTCACAACCTGGTACCAACCAAATTTAAAAAGACATTTTATGGTACAAACCCACCCAAGAGAGAGAGAGAAGGAGAGAGGGTGAAGAAAAAACAAAGCCTAGCCGCTGTTGGCAATAGCCCAAGCCCTAGCTGCCGTTGATGACAACAATACTACTTCTCTTGCGCAACCACTAGTAGAGCAAATATATTAGACTGCTAGAAAGAATCGGCTTATTTGCTTTATTGGCTGTACAGGCTAGTGCTTACAACTGGCATTAATAGATAGTCTGCATGACTGTCATGGTAACAGTCATAGAAAAGACTCACTATACAAACCACAGAAATTTCCATCTCAAACCCAAGAAAATCCCAAATGGGCCAGCCAGCCAGCCCAATAAGTGAAAGTTCACCAAAGAAAAACCCTTTGGTAAAACCTCCACTCCCACTCCGCTCCACGACTTTTTCTTCTTCTTCTTCAGCTTAACTAAACCTTTATAATGGCTCATTTCTAGCTACAAAACCCAAAAAAATTCAAAAGAAAATCAGATTGCAATTTACAGTTACAATATTGTAACAAATTTAAAAAAATGCAGAGATCGTTAACATTGTTGATGAAAGTGTGAGGATTCTGCACCGGCGAAGGCTAGGTTTGGGTTTTTCTTCACTCTCTTCCCCTTCTCTCTGTCTCGTGGGTGGGTTTGTACAATAGGTAGAAAATACCTTTTTTTTTTCTCTTTTTTTTTTTTTTAAGTTGGTTGGTGTCGGGTTTTGAATATTGCTTCGAACATGGAAACTAATTTTTTTTAATTAAAAACATGACGTATCATAAAAAATGCCAAGTCATTATTTCATTAGCCATATAAGTAATACCACTAATAGCATTTAGTAAAAAAACTAATACAATTCAATTTCAAAACTGGAGGGACCAATCTTGTAGTTTCACCATACAAATATTATTCAAAGTCTTTGTTTGGAGATATATATATATATATATATATATATATATATATGTATGTATGTATATATATATTCCACTACTTATGTCAAAATACACAACTTCTATCTTGATTAGTTACACATAAAATAATCTCCTTGGTTATCTCCTTTGGTCCCATAATTAGTAGCGTGTGCTACTAATTAACTTTCATCTTCACTATGGCAGTTTTCAAGCGTAAAACTCATTTAATCTCCCACATAGAGAAGCTAAAAAAAAACACTCTCTCAACCAAACAACTGAAAGAAAGGAATTATATATATATATATATATATATATATATATACACACACACAATCTTTAAAGAGTAGAAAGGAGATCTTTTAAAAAGTTGTAGCTACTGTGCTTCAAACCTTCTTCTCCTCGTTTGAGTCTGATTATTAGGTTTGTTACTTCTCTAGAACCTTTTTTTTTTCTTTCTTGAACTTTCTCATTATTCTAGCTATTTTGTTTACTTTCTCTTTATTTAATTCTTGGTATTACTTTGCATGCATTCTGATACAGCACATGCGTGAACTTATTTTCATTCATTCATTATTATCAAATTGGATGGGGACGTGAAGTAGCATAGAACCATAGATTTATTTATTTATTATTATTATTCTTTTTTTTTTTTTAGTAATCATAGACTATGTATTTACTCTGTGCTTATCTATTAAGGTTTTAATTTTTTTTTAAATTCACCTTGTCTTTATGGGTAATTCTTTTGATTATTTATATATAAATAAAAATTTACCTGTATAATCTTGTATAGATTCCAAATTAACACTTTCTCTATTTATTTTTATCTCAGGTTTTCTTTGTGTTTAATATCCTAGTTGTTAACATATAAAACTATTTTGTGAAAAGAAATAAATATTCTACTTCTAGTATAATTATAACACGTATTGGATAAACCAAATACAGTACAACTTTGCTTAACCGTAAAAATATCTAATAGTCTCAACCCATAAATAAAACGAAATTCATTATATTACTCAACTAAAAAATTACTATCTATTAGGTTAAGTAACCAAATATTAGAGAGAAAATATATCATACATCGGGTGCATGTGATACCGACTCAATACTAGGAGGACAAGGCTTCTCTCTTTACTAATAAATATATTTTATAAATCACGTATAAGTCTCAAATGAAGAGAAGAATAGAGAAGAAAAAAAATAAATTTAAATATAAGAAAATGCCCCACTTAATTTGTTGCCTTAGGCTCCAAAATATATTGAGTCGGTCCTGAGTTTGGGTTAGGATTGTGACAAAATGTGTCTATGTCAAATCCAAAAATAAGGCCAACAATGCCAGCGATTAAGAAAATTCTACAAGTCTACAACTATATACCACTAATAGTTATAATTAAGTAAGTGGGCAAAAAGAGTAAATTATAAGTAAGATTTTAAAATTAAAAATTAAAATAGAAAATAAAATAAATTTAGAATTATCTTTTAAGATTCATTACATTTTTCCTTCTTCATGAAATTTTATAATAAACATTTAAATTTAATCTATTAACATATATATTTATCCATTTAGTAGTTTTTTGTTTCTACAAATTATTGATTATTGAATTTAGTTAGTTAGTTCTAGTATAAGCATTTGTTATGTTTATGTTTATATTTAGGTTTGTCTTTGTATGCATGCGCGCACCCCTATAAATATACACATACCTTTGTCACTAACATTTCTTTTACACTAGAAGCAAGATAATCACCCATATAACCATCACCTTGAGAATGTTAGGTCAGCTTCTGTTTCTATCAACATCAAAGTCATTGTTTATGTAAAGCAAAGCTACATGAATTATCTATGCACCCAATTAGTAATATAATAAATGTTCTCAATACAACAATTATAATTTTATAATTATAAAAGGATGACAAAAAAGTTGAAGGAGATAATCCAAAATTAAGGTAATTAAAAATAATATTATTTACCTCACATCCAAATTAAGGTAAACACAAGTTGTCATGGTCACTTTTCATTTTACTGTATTGAATACATTGTAGATTTTGGAGCTTATGTTACAATTTTTTTTTAAAACTGAAAATAGAAGAATCCATGTGAATATTGCATAACGCATATATTATATTGGAATTAAAAGTACTCTCAAGATGTGATAACTACAATTTTTTTAAAATAAATAAATAAATAACTGAAGATAACACTACCTATGTTAACGTTACATTGAGAAGGTTAGTAAACATTAGTATTTTCAAGATGTGGTTACTACAATGACAACAGCAATGTCATTCAAACTATTTTATTGGTTTTAATGACTTATCTTTCTTTCATTTCGTACTTATTTAGTGCGTTTCTAATTCAATTTATATATATATATATATATATATATTTTTTTTTTTTCAATCACAATTACATGACTTTTCCCAGCTAAAACACTAATATTTCACTGACATTTATACTTATAAGTTGGTGGGTAAAAATGATTTAAATAAATAGTATTTTAAATCAAAGATAAAAGTACAATATAAAATAACTTTATAATTTCCTTTCAAAACCTATTAAATTTGTTATTCTTTGTGAATTTTTGTACATAAACATTTAAATTAATGTTATTGAATTATATTGTTACTCAATTAGTTGTTTTTTTTTTCTATGAATTATTAATTCTTGAATTTAGTGTATTAGTTTGTGCATATGCATATGTTTATGTTTTTGCTTAAGTTTGGGTGTGTGTGTGGACTCTTGATTTGGCTCTAGTGTTTATTTTAAACTACTTGTGAACTTGTACAAAGTTTGAGTAAGTCTCAACGCATTCAATAGATTTTTACAATTTATATTTGTAATTTTTTCCTTTCGAAGTTTTCATTATTCTTTGGGTATGTGAAGCTCTCCTTCAATAAAATAAAATAAAATAAATATATTGTTATAATCCCGAGTTTCTAGACACAACTGGTTTTTGTTTAAGCCTTTCTATCTATGATTCCTAAAAATATGGATCAACAAAAAGTAGAGACACTCTTGTTGGTTTTTGTTTAGCAAAAAAGGAATTGAATGTCTGATCATTTTACATTCAAGTTGCACATATGAAAAACTTCATTACAAACATGTCTAACAATGACAGTAACCAAGCTCTGATCTTGAAAAAAAATATAATAATGAATTTATCATGTTTTTGTTTTTAAGAAACAAACAAACAAGCACACACACACACACAAAGAAGAAGGAAAGGAGTTCTAAAATAAAAGCACACAACAAGCTCCAAGTTGTCTCTTTGCCTTTTATTCAAGGAAATCATGATCCCATTAAATGCAACATTTCTGATTACTACACCCAATTGTGCCACAGACAAAATGAATGATTCCATAGGCTACTCTAACAGATTGGAAATCATGCAGTAAAGAACACTAGTTTCAATTTCTAATGACACATTATCTAGTGAAGCAGATATATAAAAAGACCCTCTACCCTTGAAGCTGATTGCCAAAAAAACATATAGAAGATATTATTATCGTAACTATGATGACCTTTAAACCATTTTTAGCATGACTAAGTAGTGGAATGTTTTTCAAAATTGTAAATTGAATTTGCTTTTTCCCAAATAGTAGGCTTTTGTTGATCTGCAATGATGATGAATTGAGCTTCATCTTGGCAAGAGCAAACCTAGAAAAAAAATAATAAAAAGATAAACATTGTGCTATTAAATTTGGCTTTCTAATATTTTCCGAATGAAAAAAAAAAATTGAAAACTATTATCTAATAATTGTAAACTAATATGAACCGGGCATAATTATATGATGTCTAATGTTAGTGATAACTAATAAGTAAAAGAGCAATTTTAGCAGTGTAGGTGTAATTAAACGAGAACTAGTAAAAGTTTACCAACTCAACTATTGTGAAAAATTGACACAACAAGAGTAAATTGTATACAACTATATACCACTAAGAGTTATAATTAAATTAGTGGGCAAAAAGAGTAAATTATAAATATGATTTTAAACATAAAAATAAAATGGAAAATAAAATAACTTTAGAATTATCTTTTAAGATTCATTACATTTTTTCTTTTTCATGAATCTTTTTATAAACATTTTAAATTAATTTATTAACATATATATATATATATATAGACACACACATTTAGTAGTTTTTGGTTTCTATAAATTATTAATTGTTGAGTTTAGTTAGTTAGTTCTTGTATAAACATATGTTATGTTTAGTTTATGTTTAGGTTCGTCTTTGTATGTATGTGTGCACACCCCTATAAATATACACATTCCTATAAATATACACATACCTTTGTGCCTGTGAAGGCACTAAACCCTTGACTTAGTCTTTGCCAACACACCACACACACATTGTAGCAACACTCAAAGCAGAATTATCAAGGGAATTCACACACACACACACACACACACACAAACAGACACACACACACACACACAAACAGACACACACAGTATTTACAGGGCATCAACCCCAACCTTTATTACTTAATATCAATTACAGAGGAAGCCTAGAGAATACACACGAAATTCTTTAAACCAAAATTACATACTCTGCTGTTGACAACCCTAATAGCCTAGGATAAATGCACAAAAATAAATGTCACGGCAGTTACTGCCAAGTAACTACTCCCTTGTCCAAGACTTGCTGCCACATGTGGTCTGACTTAGGACACCTTCAAATGAAGCTGTCTTGGCCTGCTTTTCATGTTTCCAGCCCCTACTCAATAGGTCTGAACATCTAACAAGTTAGGAATTGCTTAGTAACTGCTGATAACTGCTGTTACACATATTGCACATGCCAGCCCATATCTCAGCACATCATGGGCTCCAGTAGCCCACACATAATTGTTCCATCACATTTTAGAAGGCTTAGCTCCTGCCCAAGCCCTTCTCATCAGCATCAAAATCCACATAGCATGCCCATTTGCAGCACATCATGCAACTGCCATCAGCTTACTCTCACAAGTCCATGCATTCTGCCAACACCAACCAGCCCAATGCCTTGCACAACCTATGATCATCACAACAGCTCAGCACTGCCTTGCACTTAAGCCACCAAGCCCACACACAAAGCAACTATTAGCCAAGCCACCAGTGCCATGCACCATCACATAGAGTCAACACCACATACTGCTACCCAACATTATCGAACCCATCTCTGCCCACTATGGCCCACCTCTGCCATGGCCTTGGGGCATCATGTAGAGCAAAGTGCCTCCAGATGCTGCCCCTCATCATGCTCATCATTTTGAATCCAGTAGGGAGACTAGGCTTGTTCCCCTTAAAGAGCAGTTAGGAGCTTCACTAGATAAACATGAGGAGTCATTGGTGTGTTGAGAAAACATAGAGCTAAGTGACTAGCCTAATGTTACCCCAGCATTCCAATTCCTTATGCCATCATCAGCAACTCGTAAAGCTCCTAACACTTTGGCACTAACATTTCTTTTACACTAGAAGCAAACCAACCACCCATATGACCATCACCTTGAGAATGTTAGGTCAACTTCTATTTCTATCAACCTCAAAGTCATTGTTTATGTAAAGTTCACAGAGTCATTGTTTGGGTGCACAAGTCATTTTTAAATACTTCTTTTTAAAAAAAAAAAAAAATCATTGTAAAACGCATAAAACGCGAAAAAAAAAAAAGGAATAATCAACTATTATAATAATCAATATGTAATAACCCTAAACCTTAAAAATCCCTATCAAAAAGGAAATTCAAGATCAACTATAATTGGAAGATCTTCTAAAAGAAAAGCTACAATTGAGAGAGATTTCATAATAAATAGACTAAGGTTCATGATTTCGGCGAATTTTATTGTCACGTGTAGCAGATTCTATATGAACTTTGGGAAATGACGACTTCATAGCCATGAAACTCGGAAAAAAGAACTCAGCTTGTATAATTTTTATTGTGAACACCGAACACCAACTTTATATGCAGACACTGAAACTCAACAAGTTGAAATCTCAACAGCTAAAAAATTAAATATTCTTTGTTTTTTCTTATGAGTGTGAGTTTGGATACAACGTTTTCAGCTCAATGTTTGTGTCTGAGCATTTTTTAGTGGGTCCTGTGCACTGTTTATAGGACTTGCAAATACTTTTTTCTATAAAAAAAAAACTTTAAAACTGGGTCTCACGATATTATTTATAAATTTAAAAATTATTTTTTTACAGTGTTTTTAGTTTTTAGTTTTCAGTTTTCAACAATAAGCAGTATCTAAACAGACCCGAGTAAGTTAAGTCTAGAATTACAAGCTTTTTCACAATTTCGCTATATGGCGATTCGTGAGTGGTAGAAATAAAATAGTAAGCTCATGTAGGTCCATGATTTTACTACTCACGAATTTCTATATAGCAAAATTGTGACGAAATTGTAAAAAGGTTTGTATCCCTAGACTTAGTAAACTTACTCGAATAAGCTTGGTCCAAACTCCATAAGACTTCATAGGAAAATGTGTCTCTTACTCTTGCACCCACTCCATAAATGTGCCTCTTATTTATTGTCAATACGATTGCTGGAAGTACCTGCAAAACTTACGAACCTATTTCAGGATCCTAAAAAATTCTACGAAAAAACTATGACTCACCTATTAAATAAAAAGTTAAAAAAGTAAAGTGATAAATAATTGTTTGTGACAAAAAAGGAGTAATTGCGCCAGATTTCAATCTTAAAAAATTGATACCGGAGAAATTACTGCAAAAGAGAGGAGGGGAAATAATGTTTGATGTTAAAAAAACCTTTTCCTCCAAATGAATTTGAAAAAAATCCCCTTTAACTAGTAGTGGTTGTAGGATTTTTTTTTTCTTGGAGGGTTAACAATGGCAACGCTAGGAATTTGTCATTTGTCATAGGGTGCAAGTAAAAAATAAAATGATCAATCCTTTTTTTTTTCTATGTATACAATCTCCATATTACATACAATAATCGAAAATAATATTCTTTTCTTGAGCAAAACATAAGTGGGATATTATTAAAAAAATAAAAATCAAGGTACATCCGATTGGAATACAGAATCCAAATCACTGGGTAAATCCTCTACCCAAACATTAGTGTCAATAGCTAAAGCCACTCGTCTAGCTAGGGCATAGGCCAATCTATTCTCATCCCTTTTAACGTGTTGAATTGACAATGTTGCAACAACCCTCCCAAATTTTCTGTCTCATCGATAATATTCTAAAATAATATTCTAAGTTCAATTTATTATACAATACAACTATATTATATGATAGTCTAAAAACATTATAAAATAAGTAAGATAACAACTATTGAACACATAAACTAATATAATTTAATTACTATTCATAAATTTTTGTCAAATTAATAATAATTTATTATATTTATATGTAATATCAATTATATAAAAATATATGAGAAAGAAGGAGAAGACTAATAACACACTTAGGAGTAGGACTAGGAATGAAACTAAGGAAAAAAAGTAGTAATTGATATAAGTTTTTGCCTTTGAAGTGAGTGACTTCTTAACCATACACAGACATAATCACTCTCTTGGAATTGGAGATAATTGGAGATAGAAAGAAAAACTAAGAAAAAATAGAAGGGAGAAAGCGAGATAGAGAGATTAAGGAAAAAATTACAGATATAGATATAGATTTGTTGGTTGTAACAGTGATGTAATTTTTTTGTTAATGAAGAAGAAAAGTACTGTCAACTGTAAAGTAAGCCAGAACTCTAAAGAGAATATTTATATATTTTTTTTTAAAATGAATGAACAAAATTTTTGAAACCGACACAATACTTTCAAAAAAAGTCCACAAAAAAATCTAGGTGACCAATTGTTAATAGTAGATGAAAATATATATTTTCAATTATGGGTCCAAATAAAAAGCAGTTACAACTTTCACATATTATTGTAAAAATATTGTGAAAGTAAAATTATGAAGATCATATTCAAGCTTCATGTTTGTTTCAATTGGGTTCAAACAAATTTTGGATTACGGTGTTCAAAATTTTATTTTAGGGGGTCATAATTAAAAATTTTAAAAAAATTTATACACAAAAATTTTGTTTGTGCTAGGTCAGGGGAACCTCCTGGCCTTAATGTAATGCTACCCATGCCTTTAACTCATTATATTGTAATTTGTAGTATCATTCATAGAGCATTCACATATATAAAACTACAATATATATATATATATATATATAAACTACAAAAACAAAAAACAAAAAAAAATTACTGGTCTCTCTTTTCCTATTTCTTTGTCTTTGTCTATAATAACCAAACTCACACCGAAACACTGGCCACCACCGAACCAACCACCCACCACTAAAACACCAAACCAACCAAACACCACCACCACCACCTCATTCCGTACAATTAGATAAGGATATTGCATTAAAAAATCATTATTATAATAAATTATTAATTAATTTTAGTTTTTATTTTATATTTAAACCCTTTATTAGAATCTTATTAATTATGTCATATTTTCTTCAAATGGCAAATACAATCATAGATGTTTATTAATTTTACCATAATTATTAAAATATATATTTAAAAATAAAAAAATAAAAAATTCATATTTTGTTGAAGTTTCTTCCATATTGCATGTATTTCTAAATAGTTGAATTACGTAAAATAGTTATATAACTTAATAAGTTATGTAACTAAAATAGCATTTAGATGTCCCCAAAAAAAAAACATATGAGTTGGTTTCAATGACAATGTAGTGGGCTTCATTAATTGCGGCTGTAAATGATCCAATCTAAGTATTAAAAGTTCAAGTTTGATCATTTAATTTTCTTTTGAATATGAACTGAGCTTGAGCTCATCACTAACAAGATTACATTTTCAAACTTGGTTCATTTACTTGTATATTAAGCTCGAGGATGTTCATGAGCAACTTGGTTAACTAATAAATATATATATATATATATATATATTAAAACTTTGACTAAATTTTTTTATCCTTTCACAAATCTATGAATTTTTGCTACAAATGGATTTTTTACATTTTGAATAAATTACAAATAACAATATTATATTATATGAATTAATTTAGAAACTTATACAATTCAATTTCTAGTCTATATAAATATATTTTTAGAAAAATATTTATATAAAAATATAGTATTATATAATTAATTTGAGCCCTCATGTCTGTAAACTTGTTTACATTATATTTAAGTTTGGCTCGTTTAATAATTGAGTTTAGAGATGAACTTGAATTTGACTTGTTTATTAAACAAAACAAACAAAAACAAATATTTTTTCACGAAGTGAGCTTGACCGCAGTTCATAAACAACTTGGTCGGCTGGACTCTCTGTTTCCTCTCTTCATGATGACATGCTGTATAAGGAAAAAGTCGAAGTCCATTATTAGCAAACTATTACGTTGATTAATGGATCCCACTACGTTGTCATTGACATAAGCATATGTACTCTTAATTCAATTCAACTTTTATTTTTTTGAGAAATAATTACAATATACTGTTAATTCCGCAATTCGAATCCTTTCTCCCTATTTTGTACATGGGAAGGTGCCAATTCAACTTTTATTCTATCATATATATATATATATATATATATATTTTTTTTTTTTTTTTTAAATCTTTGATTCTATTGAAAGAGATTATCACGGCAAGTCAACTGCTGATTTCTACTCTATTGGAATCTCTTCCATAAGTTCCATTGATTGAGAAATATCTAACCTACTAAGAAACTATTACCATTGTTAAATTCCATAAGTTCCATCTAATCTACTGATTTTGAATTTATATTTTAGAAAACTCATTGTTAAATATTCTATGCTCTATATGTTTTTAACATACATGCTAATCAGATATTATTTATCATTCGATCAATTAACTCATCTTTTATGTATTGTTTTTAACTACATAATAATGTAAACAAATAATTGATGATAAGGCTAATGAAATTTGATTGCCATAAAATTTTGCCTAGCATGGAGAATATTAAAAAATAATATAATCCAAAAAATGATTTGTCAAAATTCTCATCCAACTAAAAAATATCTAAGTATTGTAATATTCCATAAACTATATCGAATAAAAACAAAGTTTATTTTCCACCAGTAGTACAATATTGATCAGAGAATTACATTAAAAAAAAAAAAAAAAAAGCATATATATTATTGCATGTGCTTCAGTGCTTGTAAAAGTAGCAAATAGTGTAAAATGAAATACATGCATAATGCATTATTTTAGGAGTAAACATTCACATCACAGAATCAAATGGGTTGAACTTAACAACCGGAAGGCATTTAAGTGGATGAGCCCTATGAATAAAAGCGCCTTTTTTAACTTCAGTATTAGCCTTAGCCTTAGCCTCTTCTCCATCTCCAACCACTTTCCAATAGAAACATTGAACCAATGTTGCAACTGCTATATGTGCCATACTCAACCCTAAATTTGAACTAGGGCAAGCTCTCCTTCCTGCCCCAAAAGAAAGAATACTACATGTTTCATCTTGTTTATATTTCTTTCTTTCTTGTTTTTCAGAGGAAACCAAAAACCTCTCTGGCTGGAACTCACGTGGATTACTCCATAAATTTGGATCTCTCATAATGGCATAGAGATTGATCAACACCATGGTTTCTTGGGGTATTTCAAAGCCTCCTATTTTGCAACTTTGACGGCATTTTCTTGTTGTCACAAGCAATGGTGGATATAATCGCAGTGTTTCTTTTACAACTGCTTGCAAGTAGGGGAGATTCGCAACATCTGCTTCCTCGACTAGTCTAGTACTACCAACGACTGAATTTATCTCATCTCTAACCTTATCGAATAGATAAGGCGATGGTTGATGAGCTCAGCTATTGTCCATAGAATGACCTCTGATGAGGTACCAGTACTTCCGACAAAAAGATCCTGGCAAAAGTGCAACATTTGAGTTGATGAGGGAGACATATAGTAAGAGTTGAACCAATTTCAGATAAATCACTAATTTGCATGCTTGAACTTGTCAAAATTTTGTCTTGTGATTACTTTATTCATACTGAACTCAAGGTTAACTGAAGCTTATGTAGATATTTGTCAGGTATTACTATGAAAAACTTGTCACGTCTTGATTGAAGCATCGTCCTATTTGAAGTTCTCCAACATATTTTTCTTTTTAGATAGGTAAGTGTCAGCATGGATGTTTATGATAAAGCAAAGTACTTGTATGGTGTGTGGAGTTCTAAATTAACAAGGACAAAGTCTTTAACAATTTTAGGCCTTCATTATTTGTGGATGTGCACACTCACAATATAAATAATTTCATGCATTGCAACCAAAATTTCACAAAGAAGTCCGTGCCCTCTCACAGCTTTTGTATTATAGTGTATTTCATGTAAAATGAAATGTGACCATGGTGTACAAT
Organism: Castanopsis chinensis; assembly: GCA_032878915.1. Taxonomy (NCBI): domain Eukaryota; kingdom Viridiplantae; phylum Streptophyta; class Magnoliopsida; order Fagales; family Fagaceae; genus Castanopsis; species Castanopsis chinensis. The sequence goes on from JAVQMG010000091.1 coordinate 5,738,081, forward strand.
TTTTTTGTGTAAAATTTAGTGCCTTTAGTCAAACCCTTTCTTCAATGCTTTGAAATGTTCTGATGTGACTTTCCTATCCTAACAACGACTCATGAAACTCTTTCCCTTGGAAAAAGTACCCTTCATCAGGTATATATTTTCTCACTCTCACAATTGGTGAGTCCCAGGATGCATATTATCGGTGCAAGACATAATTTTTCATTTCTCCCACCCCCTACCCTCTTTTGGGCCCAATTAATCAATGTAAAAGCATGGCCTAGTAGATTTTTTTTTTTTTTTTTTTTGCCTTTTTGGTTATTTTAAAGGTTTATAAATACAAATAAAATGTTGAAATATTTTATTTTAAAGATCCCCAGGCTAAATAGATAGGAAATTAAGAAATGGTAAGGTGTTATGTTGAACACACTATCAAATCCCTTAACAAGCAGCCACTCTTCAATACACAAATTGCAAGGCATTACCTAGTCTTCATGAAGCTAGATCTGTCTCGACAAGTAGATTGACAATCAAAATTATTCAAATAATTTTACCTTCCCCAAAATTTTATCATAGATCCAAGTCATGAAAAATTAACAATATATTAATCCATCCAACAAGTTCTAGAGATAGAATAGGAATAAAAGATAGAAATTTGGCAACCACATCATCTATTTAATTAAGATGCGATATCACCTTCTCTAAACCACACATTTTGAAAAACCTAGAAAAGAAAAAAGAAAAACCAAAGCCTATTGTATACAAATTATTATTTAGGAGTAAGTTGAAACTAGGCTTTCCATGTAAGTTGTAGCCTATAATGCATGGATCAAGTCTGGAAGCCCTCGAACTTGAAGATTCTTAATTCCTTAAGAATTAAATTTATACAAGACTACCTTTCCATAATGGAACTTATTCTGTGTTCCTTTTCACTGAATTACAGCACAACTTCCTTGTACCAATCAAGGCTATCAAGAAAGTTGTTCTAATCCAAAATCAAATAATAAACTAATTTATATGAAAACATGAAATTTATACTTCGCTTAGGTTTAACAAAGCAATGCCATCGCAAGTAGCGTGGGTTTGGATTGGAGAACAAAATTGCTATTCCAGATAATAAGTTGAAAATCAATAAGAAAGGGGGATAACTTAGCAACTTTGGTGTGGTGAAAAAATAAATTATTAAATTAGAGATACTAGTAAGATGTATGTGAAATATGTAAAAACCAAGAGATGGCCATCATCTTCAATACTTGCGATCATAGACTTTCTGACCACTTTACCATTTACAAGTGTTTGGAAAAGCAAAAAAGTTTGTGTAAATTTCCTTGATCAACTAGACATCAAAGAAAAAAATAGCAGAGATGTTTTGCAGAAAAGTCTGCACAATTCCCAGTCTTCATGAAGAAAAATCTATCAAGCATTGATAAAGGTAGATTCACAACCAAAATAGTTCACATAGTTTGAAAGCTCGGATTTGTGTTAAAAACACAAGAGCTATTTAGACCCCAAAATAAAAGATTGCGGCTTGGTTGATTTTACTCTAACTTATACTAAGTGCGGAATAGAGTAAATGCGAGCGAACAAACAAAACAACTACTCCAAGCCATATTCAACAATACACAGCAGTAAAAAGGAAAGTTAAAAGAGTAGGGAAGAGAGATGCAAACACAAAACAATACGCCGATGTGTTATCGAAGAGGAAACCGAAAAATTCGGCGAAAATCCTCTCCACCACCCTCCAAGCAGTAAATCGATCCACTAGACAATAAGTTGGAATACACGAATAACAAAAGACTCTCCAAGCCTAGTCTACCCAATGCACCTAAGCCCTCCAAGCTCCTACTCTAACAAGCTATCTCGGAACCATGTCTTGTCTAGCTTTCCGGATCCCGCAATGTGCCCGATTGCATCCGCTAAAGCTTGGCTTCTTCCAATACTTCCCAGCAACACCAAAACTCACTGGACACTCAGTATGGGTGTGGTAAGTGTTTGAGCTATCAACCTCTCAAGGATATAGAAATGGAGAGGTAAGAGTAAAGGAAAATCAAAATAGATAGTGTGTAAAATTGTGAGTATGACAATCTCACACTCTCAAGGGTTAAGGCTGGGGTGTTCTCTTCTAAAAAACTCTCTACTTAATATGTGGGTAATGATGTTATATATAGTGTGTATAAGAAAGTAGTGGAGCAGATAGGACAAAACAACAGAACAGACTGTTTCGTGGGTGTCTCGCGAGAAGGCTTTACTTGCGAAACACTTGCGGAAAGGCCTTACCCTCGAGATACTCACAAAAACCAGCTGTCACCATCTATTATGATTCTTCGTATTTCAGTCATGTGCAGGGCACATGCATCACTTTGCAGGATGCTTAGTCACGAGCTACCTGCAAAAAATCTTTTGCCTTCAAAAGCTTAAGTCTTTACACTCTCTCTTTCTATCATACAACCCTTATAATAAAATCCCACATAAAAAATAAGGTATACAAGATTGAAGAAAATTACAATCAAATTTGATACGGAATTAAAGCCAATACAAAATAGTTGTAAATCACAACTTTACATAATTTATTCCCCTAAAATTTTATTACAATTTCAATGCATAACAAATTAATACTATACTGATCCATTAAAAAATTTGACAACTAAATATGTAACTGAAATTTAGTGTAGATGCTAACAACTTTGAATTCATTAGAATAGTGATCATAACCAAATGCACAAGTGGTCTTATGGTAACCAACGTTAGGGCAAGATGGTGCGGGAACATCCTTAAATTCTTTGATTTCCGAATTCCATAAAACAAAGCCAACGGAGGAATGTCCAAGTATTATGCCATTGATGCAAACACATATGTCAATTCGGTCAAAATACATGCTTAATCCCTCGATATAAAACAATAAAACAAAAAAAACAAAAAAAAAAAACAAAAAAAACAAAAAAAAAAACAAAAACAAAAACAAAAACAAAAACAAAACCACCATCATCATGATCATCATCAAAATGAAAGCGCAGCAACGTGTTAGTACTTGGGCCGCAAAGCCTTTTGACCATGTAAAGAATACATCTCATGTTTTTGTTGCGGTCGCACCTAATAAGACGACTAGGGCGTTTATAAGAAAGATGGTGGCGGAAGTGTTTGGTGATGAAAGTAAGGCCTTGGATAGATTTGTGGTGAGGCAGGCCTTTAGCTTGTTAGAGAAATAAACTCCTAGGTGGTTTTAAAGAAATTGGGCCGAGTTGTGGCCATTTCAATAATAGATATGTTGGACCTAGTTGGGTTAACCCAACCTAACCAGATCTCATTGAAATCTTATCTCAGTGATATTTCAACGATTTCATGCAATTTATGTCCACGGTCAAGCCTTTTGAATATAATGCATAGCAATTCTTCATTAGCAATTCTCTTACTGTTTTGATTCGCGGTAGAAAGCCATTGATTGTATCATTTCCTTACCTGATACTCTGAAACTCCAATTTCATATTCAATATGTTTGCTCTTGATGCTGATGTGAATCATTGCTCTATAGTATTCCGGACCTCTCAAGCATTATTAATTCCAACAACAAAGGAGAACACAGGAGGAGTAAGAGTTTGTGGTGGTTGATTCAGATTTTGTAGTTGTTGAAGCCCTGATCGTAGGCTCTAATACCATGAAAAATTTCAATGAAAAATCATAGAATGAAAATGACTAGCACTGGCAGCTCAATGTTAGAGTCAGGGTCCTTACTGGACCACCTTGGCTTAGAAAAAAAAAATCATAATTATATATAAAATTTAAAAATTTTATGATTTTTTTTACCTCAAAAAAAATGTGACCATCCTAAATTTTTTTAGGTCCAATATAATTAATAACTTTGGAAAAAGTTTAGCAACAAACTTGGTTGTAGATTAAGCCTACAACTCCACTCAATATTTTTGTATTGGTTATGAATTTTAACAATTCCACAATTAGATTTCTATTTTTTTTTCTCATATCCTCCATGCTTGTAAAACTTCAAGAAGATTAAAGATAAATAACTTATGTCATCAATCAAATGTTTAATTTTTGAATTTTTGTAGTCTAAAATTATACACAAAAAATAAGTTTATGAATCAAATAGTAAATAACATCCGATTGACATGTGTTTTAAGAACATAAAAAGACATACAATTTAATGATTAGATTTTTAAAATATGTAGTCATATTAATTAATTTTGTTTAGTGAAAGTTGTATTCTTAGGCCACAACAAGTTTGTAGTTAAACTTTGATCATTTCAACAATATATTGGGCCTTTACAAACAAAAAGAAAAATTCAAAACAAAATTTGTTTAACTAAAATTTTGAAAGAAATATAGTTTGTAACATTGATAATGAGATATAACTATCTTTTTTATTAAATAATATAGGAGTATAATTTAAGTTTCTTAATGAGAAATAGTATAGGAGCTCTCTTTTTAGTAGTTACTAGTTAGAGAGAGACAACCAACCAGCCGTTGGAGGCTTAACAGACTAATAAATTGAACTTCCTAACAAGTTATGCACGTGTGATATATTTGTTTATACACATGTTAAACCTGCTAAATATACAATCTAATTTAGGGTTTGCTTGGATACCGCTTATTGTTAAAAATTAAAAACTGAAAATACTGTAGTAAAATAATTTTTAATTGTGTGAATAATGCTGTGAGACCTAGTTTTAATGAAAATTTTGTTAAAAAAATAGGTTTGTGGGTCCTACGAACAGTGCATGAGACCGACTGTCAAAGACGCAAAAGCGCAACGCAATCTCAAAAACGCTATCCAAACTCCACCGTAAGACAACAAAGCACGACTAGAGTTGATATTAACTGCAATAGAGCTGTTGAAAGGTAATGAGAGAAGACCACTTGTCACGGACTTCATTATTCAAGAAATGGGGTCATTGAGCATGATCTGTCTTTACAGTATGTATATAAAGATTAAATTCAGTAATGATGTATCATATTTTACCCTTTTAATCCCAATATATCACACCATCTTATCACATATTTAAAAATAAGTACAATCACACCCAAAGAATTCTAATACTCTTATATAAATCCAATCAAATTGAGAATTTATTGAGATGTTATTAGATATGGTAGGATGTATTGAATTTTATGTTATATATATATATATATATATATGATCATGATTTAAAAAACGGACCGTATTAGCAGTTTTGATAGTCCTACCATGAACCGGTTACAAATCCAACTTGGTTATTAAAAAAAATATATAATGCTTACAGAATATTAAAACAATCATAGATCAATAATGATCACATCTCTATAAATATACACAAATATAAGTCTATTGATTAAACATTAAACAACATCTACTGAACTTAGCTTACATGGGAAAATATCACCCACAATATTAATAAGTCATCCCCACTAAAACCGTGAACTAAGCAAGAAAAAGCCTACTTGGTCACCTGGATCTATCACTTTTCAAGTTAAATAGGAACCACCACCGGGGACTACCTCAACTTCGGTCTAGTAGGCTACTTGACTCAGCACCGGCAAATTAGTCTTGTTGGCTACCTGGCTCATCATCGGGGGCCACCTCCCCCATAGACTCATGGTTTTGTACTCTTGTTGATTGCTCACCCGCTTCAGTGGCTAAACCCAAGTAGCGGCGTCGTAAAAGGCTAGTGGCGGTGGTTGCATTACTTAACCTCCTCCATTGGTTGTAAGGCTTGGATTTAAGTGAGTCTTTAGAACCTTCTTCCGAGTCCTTTGATTTCACATTCTCCGATGGGTCCATGTGGGCATACTTAGATAAAGCAAGTAGATAAAAGCAAAAGAAAGTGGTATTTAGTATTGCTAAAAATAGAAAATACCTTTCCAGATGACCCTTGTTTATGGTATCACCAAACCAGCTTCTAAACAGTAAAAGCAACGGTATGCTGAAGAAATACGCAGAACCCACTACACAGCCACTGAACACAGACCCATATTCACTAAATGATTTAGGGATGTGGTTATCCACGAATGTTTCTAGCCCACCTTCCCCAAGGCCTTCCATTAGTCCTAACAAAAGAAATTGTGGAAATAAGACGAAGATACTCATGGGTATAGTCCGTGCTTCTGGGCCCTGAGCATCAGGATCAATCCGCTCTTTCTTGATTAAATTCCTTCTTTGGATCTCTACTAGCCAAGCTGCAATGCAACACAATATAGAACAAACCATCCCAGCTCCAATTCTCTTAAGTGGGCCAAATTTTTGTCTGACTTTCTCCCACCTAAATGGGAATTGTATTGCATATCGTATCAAGGACAGCAGTATGAACATAAAACCCATAAAACGATAAGAATAAAGGTTGCTACTTTGTTCCACAAAGAAAGTATCTCCGGTAGCTTTAACTAAACCACAGGCAAAAAAGTTTGTCCAGATTGGTACCAATGTCAAAAGGCGTTTTACTTCGCTCACTTCTTCAACTGTGCAAGGCATCTCATGACTTTCCTCTTCTCTACTACTGTCCATTGATTTACTCAGCCCATTCCCGTATTCTAAGTCCTGTTCTCCACTACCTTCTTGTTCTCCCAAACTGGATTGCCCCTTTGCAATAGCAGCTTTGTCTAACCACCTGTATTTAACATTTTTACCCACTAAGACATACACACATTCACAGAGAGAGAGAGAGAGAGAGAGAGAGAGAGTGAGAGAGAGCACTCTACCTTAAGAGTGGCACTTCTGGCGACAAAGTTATTTCATTATTACAGTTCTTGTGAAACTGTTCTGGCGTATGAGGGTAGTTAAGATGCAAATTGAATATAGCTGCCTTAAAGACTCTGAAACAAATATTAAGTGGGCTCTGCATCTGCACTGGTTTTTTATTGTAGTAAAAGGGGAAGCCAATGCAGAACAACAAAAGACTTGCATCCATAACCACAATGGAAATTATGAAGGCTAGTTTCCATGCAACATACTTAAACTTGTAAGTGCAAACGATGGAACCAAAAGACCAGGCAATGCCCCACCAAACATTTAAACGAGACTCAATTTTTTCCTCGTCTTTGTGGTCTTCCCTACTACCCAACTGATCAGCAAGAAAGGCTTTTAAAACTGCATCTTGACCAGATTTGCCCAATGCTACAGCCAGTAATCCCACATAAATTCCAACTGGGGTTGAGAAACCTAACAGCACCAATCCCTGCAAAGAAATGAAACATGATGCTTGGATATTTGTGAAACCTCTTGGGCCGATGGTAATATTTTCACATGCACAAGAAAATATTTCTCAAGTTCTTCTTTCAAAGAATATACAAGTAGAACATGTAACAATAATAATAACTGTAAAAACATAATTGCAATAACAATGATTTGGACATTAAAATAAAAAATAATCCAAATTTTTAGACATTTTGACAGTATTTTAACTGCAATTTTTTACACAAAAAGGTTCAAACTACATGTGCAAATGGTTTTATATGAATTCATTTAATTACATGTGCAAATGGTTTTATATGAACTCATTTAATTTTTCAATAGTGATTATGCACTTAGGTAACAATCTCTACAGATTGAGGACTTGCTTTCTTAATCTTTGCTCCCGTGCATCTGTTTTCTGAATTATCCGTAATATAAATCTTCCTCCATGTTGGGATCATAGTTTTATATTGTCATTCAGAACCCAGTGAATGAGATTGGCACGTGACAATTACCACACACCTATAAAGCTTCACCTGATAAGTGTGCAACCCCTCACTAAAATTTAATAATTATTACCTAAAAAGTAATTAAATAATAAACAAATCCCATTTAGTATTCTCTCATAAACTATTCCAATAGCTAACAATTCATTATTGACCAATCCCCTATAAATCAATAACTTTAAAATATAAAATAAAAAATAAATAAATAAAAAAGGAATCTAGAAAATTACAATGGACAAAGAAGTTGACAAATTTCAAACCGTCCAACAGTTACTAAACATTAGAGACTGACATTTATTAATGAAAATCCTAATACTCCTCTCACACTCACCACCTCAATGGTAGCCCAAAACCTATTAATCCTCAAAATCTGAAATGGAGAAAGAAAGAGTAACAAAAATTTCAACTAGCTGAATCAACCGTTGGGGAAAAAAAAAAAAAACACTGCATCCTTCCTCACCTACTCTCACAAACACTCACACACTACTTAGTGCATAGAAGAGACTCACACTTAGGAACAGACCTAAGATTTTAAGCTAGCGAGGGCCAGAGTATAAAGAAAAAGAAAAAAGAAAAAAACCCTCCAAATAGGCATCTATATAGTATTTAAAAATTATAAATATTCAAAATCATTGTTTATAAATATATTAAGATGCAATTATTTACAAACAAAGACAAGCAAACACAAAATAGGGCCTAGGATTTTTTTTTTTTTTTTTTTTTTTTTTTTAAGTTAGAGCATTCACATTAGTATTGCTAAAAATTTTAGTTTTTAACACCTCAAAAAGTTACTTTATCTATTTACCGCCTCACTTTACAATACACCTAATATCAAATGTTCTATTTTTTTATAATTTCATTTAAAATAATATAAACAATTCATTAAAATAATAAAGGAAACAAGTGAATTTATGTTTTTAATGGCCCGTTTGTTACTATTGTTTAAACACCATCATACATATTTTTACAACACTTTTTCACACACACTTTTCCACAACACTTAAACAAATGTTACTAAAAATCTCTTACCAAACAGACCCTTAATTGAAAGAAGAAATATAATCTTAATAAAATATTTTATTTTATTTTATTTTTAATAACTTACTACAGTAAACTAGTATTTATACCAGTTTACTGTAATTGCAAAAAATTTAACTTTATCTTCTCCAATAACACATGATTTTTTGGTAGTAAAATTGTTTTTTTTTTTTTTGGCTAAAATACAATCACCATTGTGAATATTTTTATTGTTTTTGTTAAGTTTTTTGATTGGATAGTTGTTATTCGGGTGAGGCTAGTTAGGCTTATTGTAGAGAAGGGGGCCTAACTACAAAAATAAAAAATATTATAACTAAAAAAAAATTGAACCCAGGGGGGGGGGGGGGGGGGTGCCCTTAGGCCCCTACCTAGGTCCTTCCCTGCTCACACTCACAAATTAAACAAAGGGAAAGAGAGTGGAGAGAGAAGGGTTAGACTTCTTTAAAACTTTGTACTTCTCTTCAACTCTTGCAAGGAACTTGACAGATGAATTGGTTTATATAGTACACCATCAAACCTCTAATTCCCACTACATTTATTTTCTAACTCTTACATTCATAAATCTCACGCATAACTTCAATAAACTCTCCACTACATTTAACTTGTGAAACTCATACTTATTGATGAAATGCATTGAGCTTGACAGATGAATGGGTTTATATAGTACACATACACCATCAAACCTCTAACTCCCATTACATTTATTTTGTTACATAATAAACAAGGTTTATTATGTTTTGATGTGTGCTGCGTAAGGAGAGCAAAACAAGGTGCCACGCAAGAGAATTGAGAGAGCGGCCTAGAGGGAGTTGCTTGGAGAAAAAGAAGACAACCAAGAGGGAGCTGTGTAATAGAGAGAAGAGAGAAAAGTGTTGCCGCCGTTTAGAGAAATAATTAGTATGTGTGAAAACAACAAGAAATGAGAGATTTCTTTTTAGCCGTGAGACATACACAAGAGATATTATAATTAATTTGATAATAGTGAAATTATAGGGAGATTGTCTCATAGTTTTCCTTCAAGGAGAAAGGGTTTTCTACGTAAATATTTGTGTTCTTGTGCATGATTGTTATCTTGTCCAACCTCTAACTTCCACTACATCTATTTTCTAACTCTTACATTCATAAATCCCACACATAACTTAAATAAACCTCCCACTACATTTACATTTAACTTATGAAACTCATACTTGTTTATGAAAGGTTAATTAAAAGCAAATTTAACTTCTAACATCAACAATATATACAAGTAAATGAAATAAGCTTTCCAAAAGATAAAGCTTCATAAGCCTGGGAATCGTATCCCAGTTTAATTGAAAAGCTATCATGTAAAATCTAATGAATTCCAAAAACATCAAAAATTTCATTGCACTTAAAAGATTCACATCTTATAAGATTTCATATACTAACAATCTTTGTAACTATGACTGTGCATTATCCCTAAGATTAGGCCCAAAACCACACAGGCCAGTGGAAAGTCCCATAAAAAAAAAAAAAAAAAAAACTAGTTTTTATGCCAATGTATTCCCTCATTGATTGGACCCAAAGCATAGCTAGATGGTACTGTCAATTCCTAAATATAACAAATTTCATTTCAATCCATATCGAAAAGAAATATATCATAATATAACTTCTCAAACAAATATATCTTATTAAAAATAAATGAAAATCTCATTTTAACTATTGATTCCTTTTCCTAATTTTACACATGAAATTTAAAAGGATATAAAAAATATTCTAAATAAGGCCAAACTTCATATAAAATAATAAAATTTTACTGAGAGGAATTTTAAATCAATGTTTCTAAAATAATTGAATAAAAATTTATAATCAAATGCAAAGGAATATTTTAGTGAATAAAAGATCATAGTTTAAGCTAATCACAGCTAGCCATGAAAAATGTTATATAACACCAAAAGTTACTTCAAAAGAACACCAAGATTAATAAGTTATTACGCGTATCAAGCTCAAGCTAAAACAATCAAATACATAAATTACTTCACATACTCAATCTCAGAAAGTTAATCTAATTTATGTCATCTTATCAGATATGAATTATTTTCTCTCTCAAAAAATTTTAATTCTGGGATCACTCAAAATGTATTCAATAGAGTATACGAGTTCACTGAGAATCCTAGAGTCCAAATGGTCCAACCATTCGTCCCTCCATATAGTGTTACTCTACTCCTCCTCCCTCCAAAATCGCAGTGTGAAACCAAGCCTAAAGATGCAAGTTTTTTCTAATCCATATGGAGCTAGATGATTAAGGTAGTGACTAGTGAGTAATGTGAGGTTCCAACAATTAAATGAGGTGGCTAGTGGTGGGAGATGGTATAGGCAACCCAGGGGTGAAGGACGTGGTTGGTAAAGAGACATTGAAGGGGACATAATAAGCAGATGAAAATGAGAGGGCGGGATGTTAGTCCACTATTGATTGAGATGGGAGCACTTCAGGTGGAAAAGAAAACTAATAATAAAAAAGAGGAAATAGTTACGGGAAAAAATATTTTGAGCATTTAATTTTTGTAAACTAATATTCTATATTATAGACTGTCAATATTAGGGCTGTCCACGGCAACCTGCCAGAATCAACTGACTCAATGCCGATCTAACTAAGACCGACTCGATCAGAGCAACCTGCGAATGACAGTCCAGCAAGATCTTGACAGATCAAGCCAATCTCAACAGATCCAACCAAATCTCAGCCTCAGTAACAAAACCCAAAACCCACCGGTAACCGGATGAGACCCAAACCAGCAGATTTGACGATTCTTCCAAGTCTGTTTTGGGTTACATTTTTCCCCACCTGAAGTTGTTAGATTGAATATGAGTTGAGCACAAACCCGACCCTTGGATAACCTAATCAATATTAGTCATCTAATCCCCCACATGGTCATGCACCAAATAGTCTCTATATCTTTTTTAACACCAAAATCAAAATTTATTACCATGCATCATCTTATCTAAGATAAAGTAAATTTCTTTTCTAAAATAATAGTAGATTTTTATTTATTTTTATTAAATTTCATACTTGATCCATGATATTTGATTTTTCTATATGAAATTAACATATTTTGATTTGTATTAATTCATTAAATCCAACCAAAAAAATAACATCAAATTTAATTTAATTTTGTTAGTATTAAATAAATTTATTTTATGGATATCTAAATCTAAATGGTCCATTTAAATTTATCTCCTTAGGTCCCACTTAATGGATATTTAAATCTAGAAGAGTCCATTTAAAAACCTTTAACAAGATTGAAATGCTTTTGAAAATTCCAAATGCAATAAAACCTTTAATTTAATTGAAATGCTATTGAAATTTCTAAAATAGCTTGAAACTTTCCATAATAATTATGGCTTAAAAGTATAGTTCATTGGAGGCCAAGCAACAACAATATTTTTTTTTTTTTTTTTGAATAAGAAGCAACAACAATTAGTAAAAAAATATAACGAAATATCAAGAGGAAAGTAGGGGAAATAAGAAGTTAGCATTACAAAAAGTTTGTATAAAATAAAAGGGCATTATGAATATTTTGTTTAAAATTTCATTGAATGCTATTCCATTACTTCCTCCTTTCCTCCCCAATTTAGGAAAATAACAGATCTAGGTTTTGACAAAAAAAAAAGAATAAAAAAAAGGAGAAATAGGTATTTCCACCTATGCTTTTTATGCACTCTCGCTTAAATTTCCAAACAACAAAATGACAATTTTATTTCCCCTACCTAAATTTCCTTTTTTACTTTTTATTTTTAAAATTGCCCTCCCAAACAGACTGTTATGCATATTCTTGAAATCTTCAGTTTTCGCATCTGACCTTAAACAATAGCAGGACAGAGACTCAACGTAATATAGGTTATGGCGCAGATGACAATCATATTGAAACGCCTGTAATACGAATCGGCTAAATGAGCAACTATAACTTCTGATATGGTCGATACACCATCGTGGAGATTCATAATTGCTGTAGCTTTTGCAAGATGTTGCTTGCGCCATGAACCTGTGAGGTAATCCATTAAGAGATTCACCACTCCATAATTGACCAAGCTATGGCTAAAAACTAAACCTGTAAATCAATCAAAGAAAATAAATTAAGTTCTGTTTGTAACTGAAAAGTGAACTAAAGACTAAAGCAGAGCTTATTTTAAGAAAAAAAATTTACCAAAAATGAATAGTGCAGCCTTTGAGAAGTAAATGTGCTTGTCATACCATCTCCGTACAGATGAGAAACATGGGAACCATATACCAAAACTATTCATTATCGTTATTGGACCTACAAAGAAGGTGAGATCGATCGCCTGATCGAAATTTTAGAAAGCCAGGTAACTGTACTTATGTGTATTCGAAGTTTCAAACTGAACTATACTGACAGAAACACTCCTAGAGCATCTCCAATAGGCTCTCTAAAGACAATAAAAAATCTTTTTTTTCTCTCTTTCCTCCGTTTCTCTTTCTTTCATGCTCTCTCTTTCGCTTCTCATTAGAAAAAAACTCTCTCTCAGAAAACAAAGATAGACGAAGGACAACTCTCTTTGCCGGCTGTGTGTGTGTGAGTGAAGTGAGATGAAGAAGAAAGAAAATAAAAAAAAACAAAACAAAAATGCAAACACCGATGAGAAGTCAAAAGATAATGGTCGGTTGTGTGTGAGTGTGAAGTGAGCCGAAAAGGAAAGAAAATAATAACAAAAAGGTGAAGCACAGAAGAGGAGGAGAAAGAGAGAGTGAGGTTCGGTAAAAAGGTAAGCACAAAAGAGGAGGAGAAAGAGAGAGGGAGGTTCTGGAATCAAATGAAAAGTAGAGATAAAAAAAAAAACAAAAAACAAGGAATGGAGATCCAGGGCGTGTGCAGTGAAAAAAAAAGGAAAGTACGGATGAAAGAAAGCAAAAGAATAAAAAATGAAAATTTAAAAATGCTACTATAATATTTTCATAATTATTAACTACTATTGGTAAGTAAAAATATAATTTTAATAGTGGGTTCAAATTAAAACTAGTAACAACTTTTTATATAAGATTTTGTTACGATTCTTGTAAAGTATTACAAAAAATATTATGAATGTAACATTTTTTGTTGAAAAATATAATTGTTAAGAATGAATAGAAGAAGAAAAAATAGAGATTAAAAAATAATAAAGAATGAATAAAAAAATAATATTTAAATAAGATGGAGAAAATGATAGAGAATCTATTAGAAAAATATATTTAAAAAAGTAAGTAGGTAAAAACTAAATATCACTATTTACTGTCCAAACAATACAAAATTTTGAAAAAGCAACTGGAGATGCTCTAACACTTCAATTGTAACATTATCACTATCAATATGTCACGTAAACGAATGTGAAAAATTGTCAAATTTTTTTTATTTATAAAATTAAAAAAAAATCTACTTAGTTTATATTAATTAATAGTAATTTTATATTTAAAATAAAATAATAATAAAATAAATTATATTTCTATTTCTATTAACTATATAAAAAGCACCAATGCCCCTACAGTACATATTTGGTTTATTGAATCCCTTTATTTATTTTTTTTTTTTTTCAGGTTTTGAACAGTTGCAACAATGCTAGTTTAGTTTGTTCAATTGGCACTATAGCTACGTGTTTTGGTTTCAACCTCCGCACTGTTGTTGCTTTCTTTTCCTTTCTCTTTTTTTTTTTTTTTTTTTTTTTCCTTGCTGCCTTCTTTTTTTTTCTCTTTTTTTTTTCAGCGTAATATCGTCCTGTCCACTCTCTCACTTATATATATATATATATATATATATATATAAAGCTGTTAGTTAATACAATAAATTTTTTCAATATTTTTGCAATTATTGATATGTTTATAGGTTAAAATAAAATATCATATTAGAATCATCCACAACTAAAACTAAATGTATTACGTAAAAAAAAATACTATATTCATAACATTTTTCGCAACACTTTCACAATATTATTTATTAGGCTTTTTTTTTTTCCACAAACCACAGTACGCCAGTTTTGGTTGTGCTGTTTTTGTCTTTTCTTTTAAATATTTATATGTGTATGAACAGTTACACTGATTTAAAAAATTATTACAATATTTTCACAATTATTGACAATTGACACTATTCATTGGCCCTTTTTTTTTCCTTCACAATATGTTGGTTTTGCTTGTGCTTTTAAATATTATATGTGCGTGCACAATTACACTGATGCAACAAATTTTTACAATATTTTCATCATTATTAAGGTGTCAATTTTTTAAAAGTCAAAATAAAATAATAAAATAAGAGATTGAGACCAATCACAACTAAAAACAAATGTATTATAAAAATATTATAACATCTTCTTTTTGTCACAATATTTTCACAATCGCAAGATCTCAGTTGAGTCAGTTCTTTATAGATCAAAATAAAATAAAATAAAAGGAAATGATATGTCCACAACATTTTCAAAATAATTTTATAACAAATTTTATGTAGTAAGGTATTTTTGAAGGATAAAAAGGTGATATTAGTAGTGGGTTCAATTTAAAACTAATAACAACTTGTCATTTATAATTTGTTCTAAAAATGTTATTTTTTTTAGGTGATTCTAAAAATGTTATAGATGTAACATTTCTCTCAAATAAAATAAAAATATATCTATTCGGATCCTAAAAATAAAAGTATTGTGAAAATATTTTAATATTTTATTGTATTCTTAGACTTCTTTTTTAGTATATATAGTCAAATTGGGTGAGCCAAAATTCACTATACGTTTCATGCACAATTTTCTTGTATTGTCTTTTTGTTTTTTTTTTTAATGCATAATTTTAAAACTAATAATAATTTTTTATCTAAGATTTATTATAAAAATGCTGTGAATGTAAAAATTAAATAATAAAATATCAAATTGAGACCTACCACAGCTGGAAATAAAAAATATTACGAAAATGTTGTAACATTTTGTTATATTCCCAAACTCTTTTTTTGTGACATTTTGTTGTATTCCTAGTCTTCTTTTTTCGTTTAGACAAATTTAGTAAGCCAAAACTCATTATTTTAGGCACAATTTTATTCAGTTGGTTTGTTATTTTATTTTTAAATGCACGGTTAAAAGTGGTTAGCCTAATTTAAAACTAGTAGCAATTTACCACCTAAGATTTATTATAAAAATATTGTGGACGTAACATTACTCTAAAATAAAATAATAAAATATTAGACTAGGACCCACCATAGCTAAAAATAAAAGAATTGTAAAAATATCGTGACTTTTTGTTGTGTTTCTTGACTTCTTTTTTGGTTTATTCAATTTATTGAACTAAAATTCATTGTTTAATGCATAATTTTTTTAGGTTGAATTTTTTTTTTTTTACACATTGTTTCAAGTCTTTTTTTTTAAATAAAAATAAAAACACACACACAAATTGACGAAGTAACACTTTCGTCCTTTATGTTCAGGGTAGTTGCATTCCCCCTTTAAACTAAAGTTGAATAATTTCATCATTTATATTTTGTAAATGAGCATATACCCCTATTGTTTCTCTCTTAGTTAAACCCTAACAAAATCTTATAATTTCTAAAATATTCTATTATTCAATGTCTAATATACTCCTACTAAATTTTAATGTCCCAAAAAATTTCTGTGTATTTTGAAATTTATGTGGTAGACTGGTAGTCATGCTTAAAAAATTAGAATGATGATATATGGTGTTCTATTTGTTACCTAGAGAACGCTAATTTATTAAGTTTAAATATTCCACGCTTATAATTTTATCTAATAAAAACTTTGGTGACATATGTCTTTTGCTATTTTGTTATTTTTATAATTTATTTTCCTACTTAAAAGGGTATTCATTAAAAATAAGTAAGCTAAATATCGTAGTTAGACTCATAAAATAATATAATAAAAAATGAAATATGAATAACAAAATATTAATTGTAAATGATTGCAAATACTTAATTTAATAAAAATCTTCAAAAAAATTGTAATATATATTATCATTCATTACGAAAATTTAAATATTATAAAAAGATAATGACATTTATTATCATTCTTTATAATATTTTTTTGGTGAGTAAATATTATATTTATTAAATAAGTTCTAAAAAATTATTGTATTATATAAATATTTAAATAGTTATTTTAAATTTAAGTACATGATTTTATATTCCTTTAAAAAAATCTATATTAATTTTCTGAGGATTGAGCAGCATGTTCGTTCAACTCACACTAGTAAACTGTAAATATATAAAAACCTCTCTCCACTCAATGCCAGGCTTCTTCCTTTTCTTTTTCCTTCAGCGTGTCCAACGCGCTTTGATCATTTCTCGATAAATGAAAAGGCTGACTTGTGTTGGCTGAGTAGACAAAAGGGTCAAGCTCATTTAATGAGCAAGTCCATCAAGAGTGGGCCGGAGCCCACGAGACGTGAGCCACACACCCATCTACAAGTTGGAGTCGTTCACAGTGATAGACATAATTAACAGCCTCAGACCACGCGCTTACTACATTTTTTAATTATAAAAAAAAAAACTTAGGGATGTAATGAGTAAATTATTTTATCTAAAATATAAAATATTTATTACATTCTTAGATTTTTTTATAATTAAAAAATATATTAATTTTAAATTATAATGAATGTAAATAATTAAGTTTTACAAAAAAAAAAAAACAGAAAAGAAATTTGAAAATTATCAGGAGAGTAGTCCTATTTTGTAAATAATGTTTTAGCGGCAGTTAAAGATAGGACTGTCCATCAATCCGGAGACCTGCTCAACCTGGCCACCCCACCCGAGTCCGACCCGCTGCCACCCGATCTGACAACTTCAACGGTTGAATGCGGGTTTCGACGAAGCTAACTCGACCCCACGATGGTCGATTGTCAGTTTTTCGTTTCAAAACTTGAGGCTCCTGACCCGAAGCGAACCTTTATCCTCTTCGGCGAAGTATTACGAATTTCCAATCAGATCTGGCGATATCTCACCTTTATTCGACAAAATTTAGGCCAAATCTCGACGAATCCGACCAGATCTCAACGGATCCGTCTAGATTTAGGCTAGATCTCGACAGATTCTGCCAGATCTCGGCCAAATCTCGCCGGATCCAGCTAAAAATGTTCCCTACGATGAAACCCGATACCCGACCGATACAACCCGTAATCAACGAGACCTGAACCGAAAAATTCGACTAGATCATCCGAGTCGATTTCGGGCCATATTTTCCTCCACTCAAATAATTTGGGTCGAGTCCAGGTTGGGCACAAACCCGACTTGTAGACACCCCTAGTTAAAGATGTATCTATTCATTAAAAACAAATGTATATATCTATTTAGTTTAGGTTTTTTTTTTTAAAGCTATTAGTTTTTTTTATAGCTATTAGTTTGTTTTTTTTTTTTTGATATTTTGTTTTGTTTTTGGATAAATATGGGGTGTTCTTTTTAAAGAAAAAAATAGTAGTAACGTGAGTTGTTTAACTTATATTTCTATTTAAAAAAATATATATAGTTACTTTGAAGAGGTAGGTTAGTGGAAGAATATTTTTATTTTGTAAGAAATTTTTAGTGCAAGTTAGATATGTATTTTTACCAGACTATCCTTTAATTTTATCTTTATTTAAACCTAGAGAGTAAAATATTTAAAAAAAAAAAAATCAATCTAAATAGGAAAAACCCTTACCTAATAGTAAGCTATTTAAATAGGATAGGCGCAAATTTAATCATACTTCAGAACGTGAGATCAACTTCCACGTAATAGTCTCACACTAATTCCATTTAGCCAACACATATATCATGAGAAAAGTGACAAGAGTGACACAAAACAAGAACTACTCAAGACTTCATTCAGTTCAACGTACATGAGAAAAATCTTAACTTTTACACCTTCAGAGTTCTTGAATATCTTTTGTGAGATTCTGACTTAATTATCGTATGGTCCTTGGCGAGCACCACACTGGTGCACTTCAAAAATTATTTTCTCCCTTGCATGTCTAAGAGCTTCTTGGTATTAGCTCACTGATATCTTGCAACCCGTAAATACTCCTTTGCCTTGTTGAGATTTGACAACAAAGCTATACTGTCCCATTTTCCTGTGTATACCAACTTGGAATTGCACAAAAGTGAAGTCCTCTCTCAGAATAAGAGAGAAAGAAAGAACAAGACCACACTCAGAAAATTGCAAGTTAAAACCGGTGGAAGAAGAACAGTGTTAAACTACAGCCTTCTATTATTATTATTATTAAGTATACAAAGCTACGTGTCGTATTTTTAATACTATGACAGATGAGATGTACAGCACATGATTAATTAGTACAGATTCTGTCTGTGAGTTCAGCAACTGATTTTAATACAATTTTTTCTCTTGGATTCCTTTCTCTCTGTTTTGCACATTGGTGAGCGTTTGGCGGTTCACGCGGTATCCTTCGTTTGCTGTTTTTTTTTTGGGAAAAAGCGCCTTTCAGTCATATCAGTGAGTTCCGTAAATTGTTTATAAAACCCAAAAACTTCTTCTTTTTTATCATTTTTTTATTAAAAATAACTTTTTTTTGATATTATTTATATATTTAAAAAATTATTTTGCTATAGTATATTTAATTTTCAGTAAAATAAGTGATATTTAACTAAATTATTTACTAGTATCTGTTTGGCTAACTTATTTTACTATTTAGTTTATTTTTGTTACTATTTACGAGTTTCATTGAACTTTTTAGTATTATTCATAGGTCCTACTGTACTATTTCAACTAATATTTACCTTTATCTACAGTACTTTTAGTAAAATATTTTTAATTTCAACAAAATAAACCAATCTCAAACGAACCTCAATATGCATAGATTCTATAAGAGCACTAGTTGATCAAGTCCCTTGAATATTACTCAATTTTATACTTTATATATCAAACTTTGTTACGTTGAACCAGCCAAATGATCTCATAGTCATTTTTATTTTGGTAGTTTTGGTCCTGGTATCTTCAATAATAAAGTGTTTTATTTATATAACAAAAAAAAAAAAATGTTATGGATTTGAGTGTAAGTTTGTCGTGACTCTAGACTTTCTCAATTTACACCCACGACGTTGCGTAGTAGTCGGTTAAAAATAAGCTCATGATGTAAATAGAAATACCGTACTATACAATGGAGAAATGAACAACAATGCATGGCAGTAACCGTGACTCACGCTTATCAGAGGAGCCTTGAGAATACGACACCTGTCAGTTTCTAGATACCCATGCCCCATTTCGTCACCACCTGTACACTCTGTCATTCGTAGAAAAAGAATACAAATCTCTGAACAGAAAATAGAAAAGTAAAATAAAACCCTCATTGTAAGCTGTAATCAGATACGGAGGCAGGGGGGTCGAGAGGGGGCAGTTTCCCTCTTCCCAAAAGAAATCCCATATAGTATTGCAATTTACAATTTCTGTCATTTTGACCTCAAACATTCTATATTCAGAGAATAAATAACATTATTTTGTCTTTTTTCATATATAGGTTCCATTAGAAATAACACAAACGTTCCATAGGTTTATTTTTCTTTTTAAACAAAACAATGTTTTTTGAGTCCCACTTAAAAACCATATTCCGTGCTGCATGTTCTTAAGCAACTGCAATTTTTTTTTTACCCTGGTGGCTTTGTTGCACAATTATTTCCTTTGAAGAATTAGGGTATCCACATCATCATAATAATAAAAAATAGCATTTAAGACCTTTTATATCAAACTAAAACCCTAGCCTCCTAATTGTTTTCTCTTCTATCTCAACTTTTTCACAGTTTCAAACACTTTATTTTTGCTATAGAGCAAACTTTTAACTTCTTAGTTCTTACCACTTAAAAGAATAGAGAAAGAAATGTTGAATTTTACATAACTTTTTAAGAGTATTTCAAGGCCAAGAAAGTACAACTTGGCAGGTACATTTCTATATCCTTAACACTTTTACATTGATTTATTTTAAGGAATCAAATCACGTGTTTAACTTCTATGTCTTTAAATTAATCTCTTAATTCAATTGTTATTAACTATGAAGTGATTTTATTTATTTTAATTATATAAAATGTGTACTTGTAAGCAATTGCGATTATGACGAAGCCTAATCAAAATAATGATTTTCAAATCAAATTCTAAACGAACTTGTATCGAGGTATATTTTGCAAATCTTCCAATTGAGTAAATTAAACTAGGTATGCAAATATAAATTAAAGTTTATATTATATTTGGTCTTGTATGACACTTACATTAGTATATAATTGTTTATCTATTTTGTTATTTATATTGATTAGTAATATTTAGATTAATTTTACTTTCAATCTAGTCTTTCAATTTTGCACCCCCTAAACTAAAATCCTGATTCCGTCACTGGTTGTAATCATCATTAGTTGTATTAACTTTTGCCATCAATCACCATTTTAGATTTTTTTCCCCTCGTGGTTAATTCTTTCCCCACTCACAATGTATAGTGCAATGTGTACCGTACAAAAAGAGAACACTGTAATCAAATAAAAAAAAAGAATAGAGAGAGAGAGAGAGAGAGAGACTCTATTCTTCCTTTGATACCATTTAATGAAACTGAAAAATTATTTGAATATCATCTATTTTATTGAAATCAAAAAATTATTATCGAAAGTATTATAAATAAAGGTAAAATTTAGTTAAAATAGTACAGTACTTAGATAAGCACTTAGAAAAGTAGTGAATAATAAAGGAAAGTTAACATCAAATTCCTAATTTTGATTTCGTTGTTGAAAGAGAGATTTTTTGATGTGATCCTATGAGAGATTGGAGGACTAAACCTGACAGTATATTGTGGGAGAGAATTGTTTGCAAGTGACAATCTACCCTACCCATAATTACAAATGTCCCTGGTATATTTTTAAGTAATTTCATAATGTTGTTTTTCTCTTTTTTTGGGTAGTTTCTTCATTTTTCAAAATTTTGAAGCTCTATCTTGTGCAAGAATTGCACAGTGCACACTAACTTTTGTCATGTATCAAACACGTAACACTGTTTCTCAAATGTTATGTATGTGTGTGTTTGCGGGTCCGTTTGAATAGAGTTTATTGCTGAAAACTAAAAATTGAAAACACTGTAGTAAAATAATTTTTAAATGTGTGAATAGTACTGCAGAACTCATTTTTAATAAAAAATTGCTAAAAAAGTACACGCACACTGCGCACAGTACGCACATTGCGCACTGTGTCCCCTAGCAACAGAAACGAAAAAAAAAAAAAAAAGGAAACGCGTGAGCAGCTAGACGTGGACATCCAATTGCTCTATCCACGTCCAGCTGCTCCGTCCAGCTGCTCTATCCACGACCAGTTGCTCTATCCAAACCGCACCTGTGTAGCGGCATAGTGACGTTTTGCGTGTGTTTGTGTTTCACTTAGTCCGTCTCATAGCTCTGTTCAAGGATCAGTCAAGTGATGAAAAACGAGTGAACAATATTTTTAGATATGAAAAATATTTTGCTACAGTGTTTTCAGCAAAATAAGCAGTATCCAAACAGACCTTTAGTTTTTGTCTTGGCTACTCTCTATTTTCTATTTTCTTTTTCTTTTTTTATTTTCTTTTTTCTTAATAAAATTTGGATTTGCATTTATTTTTTTAAGGTTTACATGGGTTGAGTTAATGGTTCATAATTTTGAAAGAGACCCAAGCCACAGAGTAAGGGGGGCCTAAGTATAATTTTTTTTTTTACTGAAAATTTACCTACTAATTTTTTTATAGCATTTTTTACAATTTTGATGTGAATACTCTAAATTATTTTTAAATAATTTATTAGAAATTGAAAAATTGAAAAAAATTTGTTGGGCATAAATTTTTTTCCCTAAAAGTACACGAACGATTAGTTTGAATTTGTCTCATATTCGCACTACTTTCTTTAATTGCTTCACATGATATTTTGACTCTTGCGTACTTTTAAGTAGGGTCGAATCTCAGACAAAATATAGTGCCGAATATCAGACAAAATATGGTAGTACCTTTCAGATCAAATTGTCTTGAGATTTTTCCAACTGTTGCATTGAAATCAACATTTTCAATTTCTCAATAATAAGTGCGATGGCTGGCCCCCCTAACAAGTTCATTTGTCTTTAGAATATAATTTCATACAATAATTTTTAGTTTTTAAATAATGTTCTATATATTTTTATACATTTTTTTACCCACAAGTATTTTTTTTAAAATCTTTTAAATTTGAAAACTATTATTTAAACACACGTACTAAACAGACCTATTATTCAGCCAAGAATATCTTGAATATGAGATGTACGTAAAATTGGAAATATAAAATTTTAAAGAACATGTTAACCAGAATATTTAACAAAAGTGTTTTGATTATACCTATCAAAAAAGAAAGAAAAAGAAAGTGTTTTGATTATACCTTAGCTGTGTGTGAGGAATTAAGTTGTATCTTGTCCTCTGCATGTAATGAAATACAAAACTATATGAGGTCCCCTTACCATAGCTCGCTTGAGATTGTTTTTATTTTTAATTTTTTTATTCATGTGTTTTTGTGGCCATGTGTGAATCAGGTCTACCCTTCTACTAGGCCAATTAGGTCATTCTCTAAGGACCTTGAGTGGAAGGGGGGCCCAAAGTTTTGGAAAAGAAGGGGCAATCAGGAAAACAAAAATTGGTTCCAAAGGAAACTCAAAAAATTTGTTACATTCTTTTGACCAAAAAATAAGAAGAAAATTCTTTTGTTTAAACTTTAAACAAAATTAATTGCCCTAAAAATAACATTATTGACTTTTAGACAAATCAAAATTCAACCAAATAAACTATAAATCCAGTACAAAAATATTACTCACAAAACAATCACTAATAAAAAATTTACCCATACTCTCTCTCTCTCCACTGTTCACTACTTTAAAATCGCTTCTGTTGGTCGCTTTACTTCTCCAATCTGATCCGGTCTAAGAACCTGAGGTATAGTTTAAGTCCTTCACTCTTTCTTATCTCTTTTTTCTCCTAATGCAGATTGGGAATATGTGATGCGTGGTTTTTTTTTTTTTTAATCGTGGGTGGACATGTGACTTGTAGCTGTGGGCTTACTTTACTTTTGGGCCTTGTGAAGTTTTTTTTTTGGGTTTTGTTTTGTTTTGGTTTTGTTTTTTTGTTTTTTTTGAAATCATGCGTTTTTAACTTTTTATATTATTGTTTTGTTATAGGATAAGTTTTGTAATTTTTGTTCTGAACTATTAGAATAGTAATACTGTACTATATACTATAAAGCCACGGATACCAAGAAAAATAAAAGGAAAAAAAAAAAATTCAATCCAAATAATTTGGTAATCCAAACAGCAATTTAAGTGCAATCGTATCAATCCGTGCAAAATTTGTCTATTTTGCAAGAAAAACATACTTTTTTTATTTTACACATTCACTTTTACAAAATACCAACACCACTTTATCTATTTTATCATCTATTTTATTTAAATAATAATATTTTTTTAATTTTTTATTATATCAAATAAACCACTACCCACGGCTCTACCCAACTTTTTCTTTCTTTATTGTGAGAAGAAGACAGATGAGAGAGCAACATGATGGGGAGAGAGAAAAAAAGAATAAAAAAAATCACATGCACATGAACAGTAAGCATGCATATATGTACGATTATTATTTATGTGCAAAACAATTTTGTATGTTTACACATTTTAACAAGTACTGATGTGAGTGTTTTTAAGGATAAAATAGCAAAATTGAGCACTTTTTGTTTTTTGCAAATTTTTGCAACCACTTATGTGGCTGCTTTAAATATTCTCTCTTTGTATATGCAAAATACATGTAAAAGCCAACAAGAAGACCTCTAAAAGCCCTTAACTGCCTAAGATCAGGAAGCTTTTCGTTATGAGGAAGCCATACAAATAAATCAGAGGAAAATTAAGGTCCAAAGCATATATGCGTTGGCTACGGGCGAAACCTTGTAGCTATGACATTATGCGTGTGTAGATCCTTGACAACACAAAGGAAGTTGGAATAAAAATGGCATAGCTTTGGCAATAATCAATAAGTTGTGCCAAAAGGCGAATTGTAAGCCCTAACGACAAAAGAACGAGCACTTTCAAGGACTAGTTTGCTTCCCATTACTCAAGAGGGCAATTGTTCGGTCCTCTTTCATGTGGAATCAATTTAGTAAGATTATACCCAAGCCCGCCTCCATTTTCTTATGTGAAACAGATGCTTGATTTATGAAAGTTCAACCTTCTTTCTTCGATTAAACTTGAAACTCCTGGCGAATGACCATAAACCCAAGGAAAGGAAAGAACTGGTTAGATTTTTCATATAATCTCCTTCTTTTATAGATAGACTAATTATCCTTTTCTTTTCTTTTTTTCCTGCTTTGAAATTATTTTGGTAATCCTTGAGTATTTTGGGGTATCTTAATAATTTATGAGGGTTTGTAGGGGTATTTTGGTAAGTAATGGGGGTTCTTATGGTAATTTTGGAAATTTTATGGGTGATTTGTGCAATTGTTGGAAGTTTTAGGGACGTTATGTAATTGTTTGAAGTTAAAAGTGGTGTTCATGTAGTTATTGGAAGTTAGGGTTTGTCAATGTAAATATGGAAAGTTGGTATGTGGGCTTGGTTTAGGTTAGTGTAACTGGGTTGGGCTTAAGAATTCTGATGGGTTTAGCTATGTATGTGATTGGACATAGATTTGCAGTGAGACAGGCCATAGCATTTTAGAGAAATAAACTGCTAGGTGGTTTTAAAGAAATTGGGCTGAGCTGTGGCCATTTCTATAATAGATATGTTGGACCTAGTTGGATTAACCCAACCTAGCCAGATCTCATTGAAATCATATATCAGTAACATTTCAATGATTTCATGCAATTAATGTTCCACCTTTGGGCATATTAGTTGGGAAAGCCTCTTGAGTATAATGCATAGCAATTCTTCATTATCAATTTCTACTGCAACAGTAAGTAGACGATCTCTTGCTGTTTTGATTCACTGTAGAAAGCCATTGATAGATTGTATCATTTTCTTCCTTGATACTCTAAAACTCCAATTTCATATTCAATATGTTTGCTCTTGATGTTGATGTGAATGATTGCTCTAGAGTTTTCTAGATCTCTCAAGCATTATTGATTCCAACAATCAAAGAGAACACAGGTGGAGTAAGAGTTTGTGGTGGTTGACTAAGATTTTGTGGTTGTGGAGCCATGATCGTAGGCTCTGATACCTTGAAAAATTTCAATGAGAAAACAGAGAATGAAAATCACTAGTATGTAATTGATTAACACAGCTAGCAACTTAAATGAGAAACAGTATGGGAGCTCTCTTTATAGTAGTTACAGAGAGATAACCAACTAGCCGTTAGAGGCCTTAGCAACTAATAAATTGAACTTTCTAATAAGTTATGCACGTGTGATATATTTGTTTTGACACGTGTTATATGTGTTAAAGCTATCAAATATACAATCTCACTTCTTTTTTCTTTTTTTTCTTTTTTTTTTTTTTTAAATACAATATAAAATAGAACACGACCAAATCTGATATTAAGCTCAACGTAGCTGTTGAAAGTTTTTTTTTGTAAAGAAAGCTTTAATTTATAGTACTCGCTCTTGATAATAGTTCTTTATCATCAAAGTTCAAATCAAGACATTAATTAGTTTTCAGTGTAGACGGGAATTGAATCACAAATCTTTTATTCAATTATCAGAAACATTACTAGTTGAGTTAACTGGAACTCAAGAAACTGTTGAAACTTGAAAGGTAGTGAGAGAAGAGACCACTTGTCATGGAATTCAATATATATTAACACTTTTTATTTTTAATTTATTGATTAAATTAAATTTGTTTGACTCCTTACATTTTCTTCACACACGTTAAATTCCCTAAAACTAACTTGCCTTTACAAATAAGCATGATCTAATACAGACAAGGTTTATTTTCCATCAGGAGTACAATACTAGTCATAAAATTTAATAAAAAGAATATATTTACTGCATGTGCTTGTACTTTTTTTGAATTAGAAAATATTTTTGAAGTAAACAAACTCACATCACAGAATCAAATGGGATGAATTTAACAATCGGAAGGCATTTAAGTGGATGAGCTAGCCATGTGAATAAAAGCACCTTTTGTAACTTCAATATTAACCTTAGCCTTAGCCTCTTCTCCATCTTCAACTTCTTTCCAATCGAAACATTGAACCAATGTTGCAACTGCTATATGTGCCATACTCAACCCTAAATTTGAACCGGGGCAAGCTCTCCTTCCTGCCCCAAAAGAAAGAACACTAAAAGTTTCATCTTGTTTATATTTCATACTTTATTGTTTTTCAGAGGAAACCAAAAACCTCTCTGGTTGGAACTCATTTGGATTGCTCCATAAATCTGGATCTCTGATTATGGCATACAGATTAATTAACACCATGGTTTCTTGGGGTATTTTAAGGCCTCCTATTTTGCAACTTTGACGGCATTTTCTTGTTGTCACAGGCAATGGTGGATATAGTCGTAGTGTTTCTTTTACAACTTCAAGCAAGTAGGGGAGATTCGCAACATCTGATTTCTCGACTAGACTAGTCCTACCAACGACTGAATTTATCTCATCTCTAACCTTATTAAATATAGAAGTATGATTGATGAACTCAGCTATTGTCCATAGAATGATCTCCGATGAGGTACTACTATTTCGGACAAAAATATCCTGGTAAAAGTGCAACATTTGAGTTGATGAGGGAGACATATAATAAGAGTTGAACCAATTGCAGATAAATCACTAATTTGCATGCTTGAACTTGTCAAAATTTTTTCTTGCAATTAATTTATTCATATTGAACTCAAGGTTAACTGAAGCTTATGTAGCTATTTGTCAGGTATTACTATGAAAATCTTGTCACATTTTGATTGAAGCATAGTCCTATTTGAAGTTCTCCGACATATTTTTCTTTTTAGATAGGTAAGTGTGAGCATGAGGAAAGTCTTGACATAGATGTTTATGATAAAGCAAAATACTTGTATGGTGTGTAGATTGCTAGATTAACAATGACAAGGTCTCTAACAATTTTTGGCCTTCATTATTTGTGGATTTACAAACTCACAATATAAATATTTTCATGCATTGCAACCAAAATTACACAGAGTCCGTGCACTCTCACAGCTTTTGTATTGTAGTGTATTTCATGTAAAATGAAATGTGAGAGTGGTTTACAATTTTTGTGTAAATTTTGTTGTCCCTAGTCAAACTCTTTCTTCAATGCTTTGGAATGGTTTGATGTGACTTGCATGTCCTAACAACAATCCATGAAACCCTTTCCTCCAGAAAAAAGATACCCTTCACTAGGTATATATTTTCTCACTCATAATTGGTGAGTCCCACTCTCCACCAATTATGAGAGAGAGAAAACATAATATTGGTGCAAGACATAACTTCTCATTTCCCTCATCGCGCGCCATTGCCCTCTTCTAGGCCCAATTAAACAATGCAAAAGCATTGCCTAATATATATTTTTTCCTTTTTGGTTATTTTAAAAATAATAAATACAAATAAATGTTGAAATATTTTATTTTTAAAAAGCAAAATACATTTTAAAACTTACATTTTAAAAGTGGTTATAAATTAAACTTCACACTTTCAAAATTTTCAAAGTAAACTCTACACTTTCAAAAATAGTTTGATTCAAACTATAAATCCATTTCGCATAAAGCCATACTAGAAAAGGCTTTAAACAAAACAATTTTGTGTGGCTTGCAATGAAATAACATTCATATATGGTAGAAACATGTGCTGAATAAGAATAACCACATGAATGTGATGACATTTTGTTTAAGCATTTTTAAATTATATAGGATTTAATCTGAAACTTTTGAAAGTGTAAAA
The DNA here is from genome assembly GCA_032878915.1 of Castanopsis chinensis. Taxonomy (NCBI): domain Eukaryota; kingdom Viridiplantae; phylum Streptophyta; class Magnoliopsida; order Fagales; family Fagaceae; genus Castanopsis; species Castanopsis chinensis. The sequence goes on from JAVQMG010000091.1 coordinate 5,766,533, forward strand.
GTTTATTTTGTAGCCACTCTTAAACTATATGGATTAAAATAGACTTTTTCCAAAACCTCCATCTACATCGAAATGATACATCGGTACAATATACTGCAATATTGAATTCTCTTGGCTAATCCAAGATAAGTGATAATTCATCACGGTATATATTAAAGTAAGAGACCATAACTTCAACTATGTTCCATTCTGCTTTCAATTAAAATTTTGTATGTTTGGAGCTCACTCATTAATGGGAAATTTAAGTCTGCTCATAAAAATGATTTTTTTTTTTTGAATCTATAAAGAGATGTGTTAAAAAAAATAATTAAGTGATTAAATTGCTGGTAATTTATGAAGACAATGAATAAAAGAATAGGAAAACAATTTTCGTTTCAGACCTATCTGAACTTTCAATTTTCTTTTGAGGATTTTAACGTTTCTATAAACCAAGAAAGGGACCAGCCGTTAATTGAAGGCCTAAAGCAAAAATAACTCACAGTTAATAAAGCCTTGAGATTGGTTCTTGTCATTTTGACCTCAGCCTTGTCATCTTGATACACCTTCAATAATATATCCACAAAATCTTGACTGTCTTTCCTCCTAATCTGATCTTCATGCTCCTTCAACATCCCTTCCAAGAGCTCACCAAACCTTAACCGTACACTTATGGCTTGCTTTCCAAACAACCAGAAATCCAATATACCAAAGAGTCCCAATATATACTAGTCATGTCTTTCATCATCTCTCTAATCCTTTATGCTTCCTCACCTTTCTCTAATGGCAGTTGTGCTTGCCGTCATCTTACACAACATATTATGTGTTAGCTTCATAAGCTCAACACCCAAATCAACAACCTCTTTCCTCTTAGCACTTTCAAAAACATTATGCAAAAAACGTGCAAGTTCTTTCTCTCGAACTGCCCGGGACCTTGAAAGCTTTCCAGTTGAGAGAAGTTCCGTCATGACAATTTCTTGATGAACCGCCAATAATCGCCATGTGGGGCACTGAAAAATCCAGAGGTTCCATTCCGCGTCTTGTCTGAGAAAGCTGTCCTTGGGTGTTCCGCAAAAGAAAGATCATGAGTTTTAAATATTTCAGCACCCACTGAGGCCGATGAAACTACAATGCATTGTATGAAACCAAGGCGGAGATTGAAAATAGGGCCATATTGGGTGGAGAGAGTTGAGAGGAACAAGAGGAGGAAGCAAACCAAGTAATATTGGCGATCATTCATGTTGGCCATAGCTTGTAGTATTCTCAATCAACCTTAGAGTTATATAGAAATTTGCTATTCCTAAGAAAAATACGAAAACATAAACAAATGGATCCCCTTCTTTTCTATTTTATTTTATATAATTATAAAAACTACTTGATTAGTTTATTTCAATAAGAGTATCTTCAAAATAACACTCAATAATAAGCGTGGATTGGGGTTGTTGCTTGCTGTGAAAGGTAAAGAAGCTGGAAAAAAATTATAGGGTAAATTTCACAAACATCCCTTGAGGTATGGGTTAATACCAATAAAGTCAAGAATATTTAAAACGAACTATCTCAATCTCAAACCCCAAATGGCTTGTAATGCTGTTAGATATTCTACTCTTTCATCCCTTTCCCTAAGTCTCTCTCTTCCTTTTCGGGCTATCTCTGATTTGGATTAGAAGAAGATAAATTTAAAAAAAAAAAAAAAAAATTTGAAGAACACGGCTTTTCTCAGAGAACAAATAAAAAAAAAAAAAAAAAAAAAAAAAAAAAAACTTGAATGAAAGCCAATGATCAATGATCAACGACCACCGACAACCAACCATCAGTAAAATCCACAAACCCAAAACCACCGTCCATAGACTGACCACCGACCATCAACAAAAGCCATAAACCCATCAATAAAACAATGGCATCGACATCAGTACACAAATCCAGAACTTTGTAACCATCTACCACCAATAAACCTAGAATCAGTGATTCAAACCAAAACCCCCAATGATTCAGACCAAAACCCAAAATAAATTATTCAAACCAAAACCAAACCTAGAACTAGTATTCAAAATAAACCCCACAAAACCAAAACCCATAAACCTCCAAAGCCAACGCACAACAAATCCAAAATCCTCTAACAATGATCCTAACTAAAACTCACAAACCACTGCGACTCCACCGCTACATCATCACTGCAAAGGCGAAGAGAGGAGAAATCAACAAAGTCAACCCACCACAAAAACACCATACAAACACGAAGGGAGAGGAGAAATCAAGATACCCACACCAAGACGCCACCGTGAAGAAGCAAGAAAGAAAATAGAAATTAGAGAGAAATGTGAGAGAGTCACTGGAAGAAAAGAGAAAAAAAGAAGAAGAGAGAGATGAGAGGTGAGATAGAGAAGAAAATTAAAAAGTAACTAACGGCTTGCAACCACTACAAAAAAAGTCCTACAGCCACATTTTTAAAAACGCAACTATAGCTCATAAAAACGTGGCTATATAACAATTTGGCCTAAAGCCACGTTTATGGATTGGAATTGTCATATTTTAAAAGTTATGGACTTGATCGATATTAACCCAAACCTCATGGTGTGTTTGTGAAATTTACTCAAAATTATATATATATATATATATATATATATATATATAGGAGAGAAAAAAATATAGTGATTTAATAAAACAGAGGAGTATGTATTTAAGCTGACATTGATGTGTGTTTGTTAAACTAATAAAAGTGAGATTTTTAAGTCAAATTTGGCTAAGACCGCACTAAGGCTAACATGAATCCTTTAAGACCTTCATTTCCAATCTTACTTTCACAAAAAATCAATAAATGTTTTGATATGATGATGAAGAACAATCATAATAAACACGTATATTATAGCTTTAAATCTAAATATATTAATAAAATAATAGTAAAATAGTAAAGTACTAGCACATACATGCTTTATTATCTATATACTATTATCAAATTTACAACAAATTTTCACTGCACTAAAGGAGATGATTGAATAGAAATACCATACTAAACCTAAAAATTAAAAACAAAAAAGTCTGATGCGAGATGCAGAAACGTTAAGAAATAAAATACATTTACTTTTGAAAATAATTTCGAATCCATGAGGTTTCCTTGAATCCACAAAGAAAAAGGATTCTGGAATTCATTAGAAAAATAATAGATAAAAGTATAAATTTTTATTAATATCAATAATTGTTTTTTAAAAAACATTTACAAATTTAGATGCCTATTTAATTAACACCTCACCATAACAAGAACCAAAATTTACCTAAAAAGCTTTGACCTAAAAATAAGGAAATAAATAACCTGAACCTAAAATAATGAATTTTAATAAAAATACCTAAAATTAAATAGTTGATTTTGTCTTCTATCAAAGTCTCATTGCACGCACGAAGCGTGTGTGATGAGACTAATATTATTACATACACGAGGAAATTCCATTTTAGCCACAACAATAAACCAAACAAGGTCTGCTATAATTGGAAGAGATTACGTAATGCATAAACTAAGTTCATGAAATCTGCGAATTTCATTGTCACGTAGCGCATGTGGGAAATGAGGACATCACAGCCATAAAGCTCGGAAAATATCTCTAGAGTTTCCTCGATTTGCATCCATTTTACTGGGAACACCAACTTAGCTTACACATAATCTGCAACAAGAAGGTGGCATCGGTAAAAATATAATTCACTCCATTTATAAGGACACTGAAACTCAACGATCTAAAACTTCAACAGATAAATAAATAATAAAAATTATATTTTTTCTTAAGAGTAAAATGTATCTCGTATGCCAATTTGATAAAAATGTGCTTCTTACATATTGTCAGTAAGAAGTGCCTGCAAAACTTACAAACCTAAGAGAGGCTCGCACCAAAAAATTGATGCTGGAGAAATTACTACCAAAATATGGGAGGGAGAAATAACATTTATGTTAAACAAACTTTCCTGATTCATCTTATTATGTAGTGATTTATAATATCATTCTTATATATTAAACCACATCACTCATATATAACTTATATAAAACTAAAGATATTAGACTTTTAGTTGACTTCATACTATTTTCCATATAAGCTTTTGAGCTCTCAAAATTTTATGTAATAGTTATTCTTGGATCTAGAGGAATGAAAAAGTTTGGCTCTAAACATGGATATGGTCTCTTTCTCCAACCCATAAAGTAGCGATTGAGGAGATCATTTATGTGTAGTTATAGTTACACAACTTTTTTTAAGAAGTCATATAACCTGTTTAAATAATACAAATAAATAATCTTATAAATCATTTGGAGATAACCACAAATGATTTGGAGCTAAACTTTTTTCTAAGATAAATATGTTTGATACCATCCATTAAAAAAATATATATAATAAAAAATAATAAGAGTTAATATAGTTAATCATTTTATATAATTAGTTAAGGATATTGCATAAAAACGTCATTATTATAATAAATTCTTAATTAATTTAAAATTTTATTTTATATTTAAACCCTTTTATTAGAATCTTAATATGCCACATTTTCTTTAACTTTAAATGGTAGAATAAATAATTTCATATATAAATACTATCATAATCAATAATTATTAATAATTACCATAATTATTAAAATTTTATATTCTAAGAAAAAATAAAATAAAAAAATCATATTTGTTAAAGTTTCTTCTATATTGCACAAATTTCTGACTAGATAAATTAGTTGTATAACTCAATATATTATCTAAATAAAATAACATATGGATGTCCCATTAAAAAAAATAATAAATATATAAACTGGTGTTTGTTTGTTTGTTTTTTTTTTTTTTTTGCTAAATAAAAAATTGGTAGGGGAGGCCAACAACGTGGCAATTCTACCTGGGCATAACTATAGTAGTACCCTACCCGCCAGGGTCGGGATCCCTGCTAGGGTGCAGGGGGACCGGTGAGCCATAACTTCTCTAGCCCTACAAGGAGCACCGGTGGCCTAGGCTTGCCAAAGAAAGTAACCCCCATGCAAGTCCATATTCGAACTCGAACATAAGACCTTACCTTGGCGAAACTCTTTGTTCATTACCTAGAACCATTAGACCACGCCACCTAGGTGGTTAAACCAGTGTTTGTTTCAACAATAACAACGTAGTGGGCTACATTAATTAATGTCATAGTTTGCTAATAACAATGGACTTTGACTTTTTCGTTACACAGCATGTCATGAATAGGACATGAAAGGGAGAGTGGAGCCAAAAAAGAGAAAAGAGAAAAAATAAAAGAGAGTATATAAACGGTAACGAAAGCTCAAAACTTAATTAAATATCATCCTGGTTTAAGAAAATGTGTTATGTGTAGAGATTAATAAATACTATAAATTTTTCATTTAAAATTTATATATTATTCTACCTTTTCATATGATTAATTCATTTGAGCAGATTCTAAAAAAAAAAAAAAAAAAAAAAATTCATTTGAGCAGATTCTAAAAAAAAAAAAAAAATCATTTGAGCAATAATAAGATTACGACAAGTTTTTCTGCTAGCATTATCCATTCATTTAAAAGGTAATTTCTTTGGAAATTACAAATTTTACTACAAAAACTACTTACACTAGCAACAATCAGATTGCACTGTAATAAGATAATAAATGAGCATCTAAATTGCTTATTGTCATTAACCCATCAAATTGTAAGACTTGTATAATAAAATTTGTTGTATTTCTAGCGTCAATTAATTTATTGGGCCTTATGAGAGTGTTAAAATTTGTCATTGAGGTATATATCTCTCTGTTTCTTCCACCCACAATCGAATCTATCTCTTTGTTTTTGTTTGTTTTCTTTCATATCTTCCATTGGATTTTTCTCATCAAAATTCCAGAGAAAATTTTATTGGTGGACTGACATAATGTGCTTTGCGTCCTGATCATTCTTGTTGTCCTAAAGGGAAGTGGCACTCTATATCTTGCATCAGGTTCACATGAGAAGTACCCTAGAAAGCCTCAAGAGTACTTTTCATAAATCTAAGCTCAGAAACCCACCAAATTGCTCTGGCAAAAGGGCATAGCAATAAGAGAACAAAGAAAAATAAATTTTGATGATTCAAATACAGGTTTGTGAAAAGTAGATCAAGGTTGCTGATGCCATCATAACCTATGAAGCACGGGTGCGGCAAAATGGGTGCCGCACCCGCGTCCGACGCGGTGACGCACGAGCGATACTGCTGCCTGTGCGTCGGTGCCGTGTCTCAGGTTTTTTTTTTTTTTTGGATTCGCGCCAACTCAGCTCCGATTCCCGCCGACTCGGCTTTGACTCTTGCCGATTCAAGCCGAACCGGGCCGATTCGGCCAGAATTAGGTCGTATCGGCCGAATCGGAACGTATCGACCGGCGGCCAAAACTGACCGAAACGGCCGAAATCGGCCTTGGATCATGCCTTGCACCAACAAAAACCTGAATCCAAAGCATTTGCTGTCCAAAAACTGAAACCTAAGCCTTACCGTTGAGTTGAAACCCACGAGAGATAGCCATTCAACGTACTGGGTATGCTACTCTGTTTTTTTTTTTTTTTTTTTTATTTTTTTTATGGGAATTGCTACTCTGAGTTTTAATATATACTTTGACTACCCAAAATGCCCTTTGTTTTGTATTCTACTGGACCCCTAGTTGCACCCAAAGTCATGCGGCTGTTTTGGTCATTTTATCTGATATTGTTGATACCTGGCATGATTAGGTGAGAGTGCAAGACATTTCTATTTTGTTTTGTTTCTTGCTTTCTTTCTTTCTTTTTTTTTTTTTTTTTTTTTTTTTTTTTTTGTGACTGTGTTTTAAAAAAATATTTTAATAATAAAAATATATAGAATATATAAATAAAAATATTTTTAATAATGTTTTTATCGCCGCACCCCGCCGCACGGCTCGCACCCCGCCGCACCCGCACTCTACTTTTTCAAAAATTGTCAAGTCCCACACTCGCACTCGAATTTGGAAACGCACTTGTGCTACATAGATCATAACTCTCTCAAGTGAAATTATTGGGCTATGCTGATATGAAATTATCTCTTGATGTATATATATTTTTTCGCCCACATTCGCCCACACCCATATAGACTGTAGTCATTGTCTTCCTATGAGTTGATTGTTTAGCAACTTTTTGAGTAACACATAATGCTTCTTGAACTTGAAAGAAAATCAAAGCCAATCTACCTGTGTTTTACTTTTAAACATGTGCTGCATTAGAACGAGACTCCTTAAAGGCATGGACCTATCAAGCTACATTGCCATGTGTTAATAGTCTGTTCATTCTTTGAAGGAAGCTAGAAGCTCTAGTAGTTGATTTATTGTCCGAGTTATATGCTTTGTGTAAGCTAAGACAGCTTTGATTCATGTTACCTAATAATAAAATTCTGAATTTTTTTTTTTTTTCAATTTATTTATAAATGTGCAGGATTAGAAGGAAACTTCTTACGAATTTGAAATAACAGGGCATGAACTTATTCAAATTTGAAAAAACAAATTAACTAAAGGAAGAAATTGCTTATACATTGAAAAATGTATAAATATTTTTGAAGCATAAAACAAATGTAATAGAAGAAAAAGAAAAGACTAAGAAAGTTATACATGAAATGCTACAAAAGAGTAAAAGGACATTTTTTTTTTTTGAGAATCGAGTAAAAGGACATAGGATCATTTACATCAATGAAGGGAATTATAAAGCTATAATCAGCACCAATAAGAAGTTGCATCCAAATAGTTGTATTCAAGATTTAATAGTAGACAAATACTAAATATACTGAGCAAATAATACAATTGTACATGCAATTTGACACACACCACATGCTCATTTGACACCAACCTCAATTCCTTAAAGCAAGACCTAATATGCCCCCAGTTACAAACATTGAGAAATTCTACATGCAATTTGACACACACCACAAAAATAAATAAATGAAATTAAAACTAAGTACTTTTTTGTAGTATTAAAGTTATTGAAATTATTGTTTACCATTTCAGTAAAAAAAAAAAAAAAAAGAAGGAGAAATTATCATGTATATTATCTTGATTTCTGAATATACAATCTGGCTACGCATTGAATCACTACAATTTAAGAAAGGAAGAAAAAAAGTAGCATATATGAAAGCAGAATATTATGGAAGAGAACTCTTGCCTATTTCTTTTTGATAAGTAAATAGAGCACTGTTTCTCACATTTCAAACCCAAAAAATTTGGCACGGCACACCGCCTCTGCTCTGCAGAATCTCACATGTTTTTCTGTCACATTCCAAAAAACCAAAGACAGAACAAAAATCAAAGATTGAAGATATCCAAGAAGAATTGCATTCGTGCATTAATCATCCAAGTTTAGTCGAGGAATCTAGGCCATTGTATATCCAAGATTGCAAGCACATGACAACCAAGAGTGTTCATCATCCCTGTGAAATTTTCAATTATAACTGGCAGTGGTAATCAACTAAGCAATGGGTTATATAGTAATTAAGATGAAGAGGAACATAGAATTAAAGTGCAAGGGTAGTTGAAATATTTTATTAAGCAAAGTTTGATGGGCTACAAACAACAGCTTTTAGTATCTTGATTGGAAACCGTCCACATTTAATAGAAACAGTGGCATTTTTTAAACATAGCAGAAACATTGTAACTTCATTGTGCTATTTAATATTAGGAAGAATTCCTCCTATGCAAAATCAAATCAAATTATGCAATGGGACCTTGAGCAGGATTCTATGGTACTTATAGTTACTACAGCACAAAACAACCGATGGCGTCCCCCTTAGCCTCAACATTGGGTGCTGACCTATCACACTCAAATCGATATGAAAGAAGTATGAAACTAAATACAAATTCTTTAACTTCACAGCATTTTAATTCAGTTTTAATATCCAACTCCAACCCGAACCCCAACGACACCTCTAATGCATCACAAAACGGCCGTGATTTAGGATCTTTTACGATGTGTTTGAGTCTTGACAATAGACTTCTTTTGCTCTTTCCGTGAAAGCTGAAAGGTGGCCACAAAAATAAGCATCTTCCCCTTGGTAGTAATCATACTGTCATCCTGAGCCTCAACAGTATCCTTATCAGAATTACATGGAATGAAATGAGTTGTAACAAGACGGAATTTCCAATCAATCAAAAAAAAAAAAAAAATATATATATATATATATATATTTATATATATATATAAAAGCAGATAACTCAGGTAAGAGTGCATGAAGCTCTAATTTTGCATCTAGTTTTTTTTTTTTTTTTTTTTTGACCTCTTTCATTAAGTTTTTTTTAGTGTTATCCAAAAGTCCACGTCAACTTATTTTACTGTTATTTCATCAATGTCTCGTTAATTGATTAAACTTTTTTTTGAGAATCAATTAATTGATTAAATTTACACCACATTTTTCTTTTCTTCATATCTTTTAACATAACCACTGTTTTAGTATTTAAAAAAAAACAAAAAAAAATAATAATTAAGAACTAATAGTAATAACTAACCAGGTAAGACCCTGAAAAGAGATAGAAAGATACAAAAATGTTATGAATTGTTAAATAAAAAGCATTGTTTCAATATATATTACCAAAATAAAAGACCTGAGACTGAAAAAATATTTGAAAGGGAGAGAAAGAGGAATCTAAGAGGTCACTACCTTTGTTATACCGGCCGCCCACTATCATCAAGACACTGAAACCCTACGGTTATAATTTTTTTTTTCTTTTTAAATTAGGGGCTTAAATATTATTTACATTTGGGTAATTCAATTGGATGGTTTTTACTTTGGGTATATAAGGAGAGAAAATATTTGGTGCACAATGTAAAGTCATATTCTACCATAATTTAATTTTAAATCATCTATAAGATACATGCATATACACTTACCCACATCATATCTTAATGTTACACTATCAATGAGTAAAAGACGATGAGATCAGAGTTGGACATACTTTCATTTTATGGTATAAAATATGTGAACACAACACAAATTAATTGATTTTTATGGCCTCGTTACTTTTTTGCATTTATCTTTGGTTTCATGATTTAAAAAAAAAAAAAAATTAATCTTACCTTAAGAAGGCTACAAATATCTTGTGAAACTACTAAATTAATTTTTAATATCTCAAAATGTATATGTTTATTTACTCTAATTTAGTTTACTTTTTCTTTATAATATATGTACAACATTATCCAAAATCATCTTCCATAAATATCTAAATGCATATATTAATTATCTATATTTGTGTATTAATTATATATATTAAATGAATTTATATGATTATTTTTTATAAACTTTATAAAAGAGATAATTATTAGTTGAAATAATAATAATAAATTTAGAATATGACTTTTTAACTCATGTATAGTTGCTAATCCTTTAAACTTCCTAATTCCTTTCACACACACACACACACACACACACACACACACACACACACACACACACACACACAAGTGTGTGTGTAATAGAATAAATATATTTATTTTGTTATAGCATAATGAAATTTTAATACTCTCTCCCAATTTGTTTGTTCTATTTAAAAAGTCAATCTTTTTAAAGGAATATCATTTATTGTTTTGTGTTTCCAAAATTATCCTTAAATAAATTTATCAGTTTTTTTTTTAAAGAGTTATTCTTAAGGAGGCAACTAAAAAGGAGTCCCAATTAGATTGATTTTTTAAATATTTGTTAGTTTTCTTTTCAGATAATTTTGAAAATAAAGTAGGGGTATAATAGGAACTTTAGTACATTAATGACTTTATTTTTAGAAACTGGACAATATTTTGGGACATCTTAAAATAGAATCAAGGACAAACAAACTGGGATAGAGGGAGTATAATTTTTTCTTAGAATCATATGAGAAACAATTTTTTTTTTATGTGAGAAACAATTGAAACATTGTATCATGCAACAATTGATGCAATGCCCAACAAACATTGGGAAAATTAGTAACACACAATCAAGAATATTACCAAAAAAAAAAGTATATATGCATTTTTTAGTGGGCATGAATCATGCTTATCTATATTAACCATTATATCATGTAATTTTCAATTAGTGAACACATATATATAGTGTGGTCAAAATCACTACACTACTCTTAGTGTCTTTCTATTTTGTCCACAAAATAACTAAAGCTTATAATTTTTACAAGGAAATTTATAGAATTTTTTTTACACATCAATAGTTGAGGGATCTGAATTATAAATGTCTCTATTGGAAATTGAATGCCAACCAATTAAACTACAATATTCTTTATAAGAATGTTACAAAAAAAAGTATATATGCATTTTTTTAGAAGGCATGAATCATGCTTATCTATATTAACTATTATATCATGTAATTTTCAATTAGTGAACACATATATATAGTGTGATCAAATCACTACACTACTCTTAGTGTCTTTCTATTTTGTCCATAAAATAACTAAAGCTTATAATTTTTACAAGGAAATTTTTTGAAATTTTTTTTACACATCAATAGTTGAGAGATCTGAATTATAAATGTCTCTATTGGAAATTGAATGCCAACCAATTAAACTACAATATTCTTTATAAATTTTTTTGAAATATTGGAGAAAACTAATAATGCGGGAATTAAGCTAGTTTCCTAAATGGACCAGGTTCGAACGGCTACCACGAAATTCAGGAGACACATAAAACGACAACTCTCGCTGAGATAGCAAGTGCAAAGTAAAAGAATTAACTCATGTGGCAATTAAAGTACCTTCGATATTCAGTCCAAGAAGTACAGTCTCAAAAGGAGACATCTCAAGAACTTCAGCTTTGCCAAAGAAGGGAAGAGGTACAGAACTGTTCAAGTTAGGAACTTCATCTTCATTTGGCCATTCAACTAACAAATTAGACCTCTTCCATTCATGGATATTGAAGTCAAAGCAAAGTAGAGCAGTGTTGAAGTTTGAAATAAAAATCCTATTGTTACTGCTTGAAAATGCATGAAAGAAAAATGGGGTGAGCTTATTGCTCCAAAAGAGAAAAAGGTCAATGTATCCGTTGTAGTGAGGGGAGTCTAAGGACCACCATGCCATGGTCTCGGGGTTGAACACCTCAAAAGATAGTCCTTCCTGCTCATTTAGGGGAGCTCCAACAAGTGCATAGAGCTTTCCATTTGCCTTGACCAGGATTGGGTCTACCTTTGCTTGTTGAAAATACCTAAAAAACCCATTGGAGTCTCCTTGGTCTTTAGATCATGGTTCAGAATCGATATTTGAATATGTCTCATAAACATAAAGGCTTCGACTAAGAACTGGCCCATGTATTCCTGCCATGTGTTTACAACCACCAGCAAAAATGATTTTGGAGCTGAATGCCCTACAACCCAACCAATGAAAAATGGGATACTATCACCAGTCAGAATCTCCACTTGCTTCAAATCTATCTTATATTCTAATTCTCCTTTGGAAAGGCAATTGGAGCACCTAGTATTAGTGTTGGAAAATTCGTTAGTCAGATTAGCACTGCAAATGCACGAGCATGATAAGGGATCGCTCAACTTCATGGAGTGCATCAAGTAATACGCAGATTTCCTGATAGCTTCAACAAATACGTACATAGATCTATTTTGCATGTCCAATTCCACCACTTCATCTTCCAAAATTTCCTCTTCCATCATTTCCCACTCCTCCTCATCCTGCTTTTCCTCTACCATCTTCCCATACACTACCATATTACCAACGAAAAATTTTCTTCTCCATTAGAGTTTTCTGGAAAAGAACAACTCTAATCACTCTAGATCAACATTTGTTTATGACATAGATTCAAAATAATCTAGTTAGAATCATAGTTAAAGAAATAAAATAACATTAAAATGTCAAAATTCAATAGCATTGAGAGAAACATAGAACCTGCTTAAATGAACATATTAAACATACATTAAGCTAGTCAAGAATCAGTAAAAGAAGGGGGTAAGGGAGGAAAGAAAATCTCGGAAACCAAGAAGGCAAGAATTGGAGCTAGAATTGTCAAAGAGTACAAGAAGGCAAGAAAATTAATGTTAATATCAAGTATCAATACAAAGAAAAATGAGTGAAGTAGGAAATCCAAAATTCATATTTGGTATCGGGTATCAAATATTGTATACAAATTCATTTTTCTATTAATGATCAAGGGATTGAACAAGAAAAGAATTTATTCAGACATTGTTTTAAACAATTTGATAGAGAGATAAAGAACCCAGAAACCCAAACCTAGATAGCAGTGAGGAAAATAGTTAATCATTCAAAACCACCAAATCTTCAACTCATAGAATAAACCAATAAATTCAAACACTATGAAAAATCCATAAAATAAAATTTTGGGTGCGTATTAATTTTTGTGGTTAAGTTGATGTTCTCAATCTCTATTCTTCCTCACAAGTGGTTGAGCAAACCACGGTTTAGGGGTTTGTGAGAGAGAGCTATGTTGATTTTGTGAGAGAAGGGCTGCTTCCATTTGTTCCCTGATGAGAAGCGAGAGAGAGCAATGAACAAGAGAAAAGAGAAAGGGAAGAGAGGTAGGAAAGAGCAAAGAAACAGAAAAAAGAGCAAAAGGAAGAGAGAGAAAGAAATAATATTTTACTCCAAGTATAGAGGAAAAGGATTTGGAGATGAAGAGACCATTGGAGGGGTTTTTTTGTGTGTTTACTCTATATAATTGGCTTTAAAAAGCCTATTGGAGATGCTCTTAGAAACTTGAGGATTTTATTTATTTATCATTCTTGACTAATATCTATAAATTATCAATTTTTTTTTTTTCTAATACTTGCATGAATAAAGTTATTTTTCATAATTTAATATTAATTTTAGAAAAAAAAACTAATAAAATAAAATAAGACAAGAGACAAAACCTTATCCACAAATATTGTTTTGATGAATGAAAAAATGGGTAGAGAGGAGTGACCTGAGTCGGTGTTTTCCACATGAATATTACCATAGTGACACTTTACCTGCTGAGCCCGAGCCTACGGGAGCAAGGGACCCTATCCACAAACATAAACATCAATTGCATTAAAACTTACATTTCTTATCAAGTAACACTAAATCTACATATATAATAAGTCCACTCTCAATTTCATTAAAACTTACATTCTTATCAAGTAACACCAAATCTACATATATAATAAGACCACTCTTTGACTTGATATTTAGTACATCCCCTATTTTTGTAAATGTTACTTTCATATCTAAATCATTTTTCCAGTGTTGATTTAATTCAAATGTTGTGTCTCTCACTCGCAGTTAGCATGTCCATTCGGCTATTCCCATATAAACGAAACCAAAAAAAAAAAAAAAAAAAAAAAAAAAAATCAAATTAATACCTAAGTATAGTAACTCTATGGTTTCTGGGGAAAAAAAAATCTAATTATAGTTTTATCATGTAACACTCTTAACCTATGCAGCCAAAAAAAAAAAAAAAAAAAAAATCCATCTAATACCCTAACTTATTGGGCTTGATGTCCTCACTTTAAATCTATATAATAATAATAATAATAATAATAATAATAATAATAATAGGTAAAGCAAAGAGAAAGTCCAATTAAATTTGAAATTGAAATTCAATTAAAGTCTAATTTTCCTCTATGTATCTCATCTAATCTAAACTTTAGATTTTTGTGCCAAGTGAGTTAATTTAGTGTAAAAATTGAATTTCAATTAAAGTTTAATTTTGCACCATGTGTCTTATCTAATCTAAATATTTAAATTTTTGTGTCAAATTAGTTAATTTAGTGTAGAAAACGAGGAATCCAATATAATAAACCATAAAAGACATAATCATATAACTAAAAACAAATTCAAATTTATAAGTCATATATATATATATATATATATATATATATTAATAGGCAAATCTTAGAGAAAATTGAATTAGAATTTGAAACTATAATCCAATTTTACGTCATGTGTCTAAATTTATGTGGGAATTACACCATAATTACCGACTTAAGCTTGTGCCATGTGTCTACTTAAGTTTTTTAATCTTTGTGTCAAGTGAATTAATCTATATATATATATATATAATAATAATAATAATAATAATAATAATAATAGGTAAAATAGAGAGAAAGTCCAATTAAATTTCAAATTGAAATTCAATTAAAGTCTAATTTTGCATCATGTGTCTCATCTAATCTAAACTTTAGAATTTTGTGCTAAGTGGGTTAATTTAGTATAAAAATTGAATTTCAATTAAAGTTTAATTTTGTGCCACGTGTCCTATCTAATTTAAATTTTTAAAATTTTGTATCAAATTAGTTAATTTAGTGTAGAAAATGAGGGGTTCAATATAATAAACCATAAAAGACATAATCATATAACTAAAAAATTTTCAAATTTATAAGTCATCTATATATATATATATATTAATAAGCAAATCTTAGAGAAAATTGAATTAGAATTTGAAATTATAATCCAATTTTGCGTTATGTGTCTAAATTTATGTGGGAATTACGCCATAATTATCCACTTAAGTTTGTGTCATTTGTCTACTTAGATTTTTTAATTTTTGTGTCAAGTGAATAATAATAATAATATAATAATAATATAATAATATAATAATAATAATAATAATAATAATAATAATAGGTAAACCAAAAAGAAAGTCCAATTAAATTTCAAATTGAAATTCAATTAAAGTATAATTTTACGTCATATGTCTTATCTAATCAAAACTTTAAATTTTTGTGTCAAGTGAGTTAATTTAGTGTAAAAATTGAATTTCAATTAGAGTTTAATTTTGAGTCACGTGTCCTATCTAATCTAAATTTTTAAATTTTTGTGCCAAATTAGTTAATTTATTGTAGAAAATGAAGAGTCCAATATAATAAATCATAAAAGACATAATCATATAACTAAAAAAAAAGTTCAAATTTATAAGTCATCTATATATCTGTTGTGGGGACATTTTATTTCACGCATTGTTGTTTGTTTGCTTTGAGGAGCCAAGCCCGCACGGTTTTGTTCTCAAGCGGCATGGGAGCTACGGATTTTCACCTCAGAGGATTGCACCCCATGTTGGCTTGACACCATAGTCCCACATCGGCAAGAGAAGCGCCCCACACATGCCTTATAAGCCCTTGGAGCAAGGCATGGTGTACCACTTCTACACCTCAAAAGCCAACTCTCACTTAAGTCTAAAAAATAAAATAAAAAAGCCAACTAACTTCCGTTGCACGTATTTTTGGTATTTTAATTTTCAATAGGTTGAGGAATATTGATATTCATTGTGAATTACAATGTATATTTTCTAATATATATATATATATATATATATATATTTGGTCCCAAGAGAAGATATACTTGTAAATCATTTATTGGCCCATGGACACAAATCGGGAAAGAGTACGAGAGAAAATAGCAAATTTATAAAATAAAAGATGATGAGAAGAATATTCAAAATAAAAAGAGTAGTTGTAAACACTAGAATATCCTTGTCATGCTATCTAATAGAATAACATCATATAATTATATTATGATATAATGATCACATCTTATAATCAAAGGAAAAACAATAACATCTTTATTTATTTTTAGTTTATATTCACCCAACAAAGAAATCATATTCTACCACTGTATTCATATTTATAAGCTAATGTAGTATTCATGGTCAGGCTGAAGGGTCTATTTTTGCTCCTACTTAGAGAACTATATGTCATTTTCACCAACTTTAAGAATTAGAGATAATAAATACCAATGTCGGTCCATTTGGCTCAAGTCAGTTCATTCGGTTCGATTTGGTCTATTTCAATTCGCTTCGGCCTCTTTGGTTCACTTTGGTTTAATTTGGTCCATTTTAGGTGAGTATAAATTGAAATAAATAAAACTAATATATTGATGAAAATGACATATGGTCCTTTAAGTAAGAGTGGAACTTGAACCTTCAACTTGACCTTGAATACTGCATTAGCATACAAGTGAGAATATATATAGTGGTGGAATAGGATTTTTTTCAAGTGAGTATAAACTAAAATTAAACAAATGGTGTCTTTGCCCAAGCTATTTTTATTACATGTATTTTCAATTATAAGTTACATTTAGGTTCAAGAATGTGTAAAGTCATGGTAGAGAAAACTGGTGATCCTGTTATTATTGGTAAGTTACAATTAATTTTGAGAATGTATAAATTTTGAGATCTTTAGATCCAAAATGATCAGTCAACTTAAATTTTCATATTCAAAGAAAATAATTTATAAAACACAAAGCATTAGAACAAATCAAAGATCAAGATTATAGATCAAAATGTGAGAGAGAGAGAGAGAGAGAGAGAGAGAGAGAGAGAGAGAGAGAGAGAGAGAGAGAGATCAAAAAGAAAAATGCAATGAAAATTTTAAATGATTGTTCAACTTGAATTTTCACATATGTACAAAGAAAGCAACCTATAAAACACAAAGCATTAAAACAAATCGAAGAACATGATTATAGAAAAATCGTAATGAGAGATAGAGAGAGTGCCTTTGATAGTGGAGACCAAAAACAAAAATGCAGTGAAAAATAAAAAACTTTCCATCATAAATACTAAGCTTGTTAGTTATAATAGATTCAAAGAGAACATACATAATAAAGAGGTGTTAAGAGAAAGGTTGGAGAAAGCTAGGGAGAAGGTCTTGTACAATATTTTGGTAAAAATGTATTTGTAGCCGTTAAGTTGTATAGTTAATGTGATAAAATTTAAAAATAAAAATAAAAAGTAATCAAATCTTATGTGGTGGTAATAGCAAATCTAAATAAAGGGCTTTTGAGTTGCCTAATAGGTTTATGGGAAATTTGACACTCTCCACATTCATTGTTAGTTTATTTTATTTTATTATTATTATTTTTTCACTTGAATAAGATCATTTGATTGCAATTCCTAAAGAAAATGAGTAAGACCCATTTAAGTTGTATTTATTTCCTCTTTTCTTTTCGAATGATTTTAATAAGAGTAACCAATTGCCATGCTCATAAAAAATTAATTTATTGTTTTCAATTTTTTTCCCATTTGATCATGGTAATTATCGCTCTCTTTTTCCCCCTTCAATGGGGCGGTGTGGGTCCGAAAGATGGGGTCTTCTCCCTCGTACCGCATGACAGTGACAATTTTCTTTCTTCATCCCTGCTCCTTAAGAGCCTACAAAGCCTTGCCCCACCCCATAAAATTCTACTTCTTGTTAATTTTCCTATAACTAATACATTTGTTTTTAATAAAACCTTTTTCATTAATAAAAAATATACTTGAAATTACAAATAAATTTATCCCATCAAATCAAACTAATTTTTAGCAAAAATTGAATAAAAATTATTCAAGTGTTTAACAAGACAATATCACATCAAAAACAAAAATATCATAATACAAAATCAATGATTCAATAGTATATAAATTTGTTTATAATAAAGACAAAAGAAAATATTAAAATTGGTACCTTATTTCCAACTTTGTTAGAGGAAAAAAAAAAAAGGCAAAAAGTCTTATTGGGTAGAATAAAATAAGCTGATAATGTATTTGTTTAAATAGTAGGGTTTAGGGTATGAAAAATTTATAATTAAATCCTTATCAATGCAAGGCAGGGCAGGTTAAGTCTAAAACGTCTAAACCCATCTCCACCCCGCCCCGTGGTGCAGGGCTAAAATCTCGCTCAATCCTCGCTCCACTACCATTGCAAGGAGGGGTAAACCTACGTAGAGCGAAGTGGGGAGGAACAGGTCAAATGAGGCAGGGTAAAATTGCCATCCCTAGGACTTACTGGTTGCTATACAAAAAATTTATTGGGTTTTTTTTTTTTTTTTAATTTCTTTTTAAGATACCTCCATGAATGCACATATTGGTGAAATTAATAGTGAAAATTTAAGGGTAAGTTTTTTGCTCCGTTTATTATTGAAATATGGAAATTATGTGTGTGTGTGTGTGTATATATATATATATATATAAAATGTATGAGTATACTACTAGGTGTTGTTTCCTCCTTGCCTCTTTCCTTTTCTAGTGTAGTAAGAAACATTTTGTGGTTGCCTTCTCTAGTACTACGGTTGAATATTGGGCTCCTGTTGACACTACCTCAAAACTTCTTCAGTTCCGTTGGCTCTAACAAAATTTCATTGTCTCTCTCACCTGTGCTACTTCTTTTTGTTGTGACAATATGAATGGCAAATTGATCGCAATGACACCTTGCAACATCATTTTATTCCCTCTTATGATCAACTTGATGACATCTTCATCAAGTCACACTCTTGAAGTCATTTCATGATTTGTTTTTTGAACTCAAGTTGGTCTTTTTTCCTCCATCTTGAGTTTTAGGGGGGCTATTGGTGTAATAGGAGACCCAAGTGCACTCTTAGCTAGGCCTACCATGCTATTGTATCTGCTATTTGGGAAATAACCTATGTATTACTACTATAAGTTCGTTTGGATACAACTTATTTTGCTGAAAACTGAAAACTGAAAACACTGTAGTAAAACAATTTTTAAATAAGTAAAAAATCATTGTTCACTCTTTTTTTACTGTTCATATGCCTTGGTGTATTGTTCACGTCCCATGAACAGTGCACCAAGCGTTGGTCTTAAAAATAAATAAAAAATAAAAAAATAAAAAGCTGAAAACACGCAAACCTTACAAACGTGAACGTGAACGTTCTATCCAAACAGTCACTATATTACACTCATGTACTGTATTTGTTGTACTGTTTGTACTACTGGTGTTAGAAGTTTGTGAGTAAATGTTTAAATTTATCATATCTCAAGAATTTAAGTTTTTTAGACAATAAATATTTTGACAAAGTATTAGAGTATGATATCTTGAGTTTGATCTTTATCTTCTCTATTCTGCCTTCCATTTAAATTCTCATGTGTTGGGCATCACCTATTAAAAGGCAGTTTTGATCCACACGTAATGGAGAGTGTTAGAAGTATGTGCTTAAGAGCATTACCACTGGTAGCGATAAAATAGCTTTTTGGCTATTTTACCACCTCAAACTCCAATTTAGTGCCTAATATTGGAGTAGCCAAGGCAAATGTTTTTGCCTTCTTGCTACAGTGAACTACCAAGACTAGCAAGAAGGTATAAAAGAAATTATTACTTTATCACTTAGTTGGGTTTAGTGGCAGAGAGGAAGAGAGAGGAAGTGAGAAAAAAATTAATAATAAAATGAATAGTGTTTGGCTTATGGTAAAAATAAAACCATAGATGCAAGGTGTGTTGTCAAATTATATTTTAAAATAAATAAAGTAGCTTTTTAAGGTGTTAAATATTAAAATTTTTAGTTTCACCTATGTGGATGTTATGCACTAAATGATTAAATTTATTATATCTTAATAGTTTAAACTTTTATGATAATTGATATTTTTACAACCAGATGCATTTAACTCTATATATAGTTTCTCTTTGTACAATATTATACAGTATATAATTTATATAAAATAAATTTTTTTTAGGGAAATTTAAAATGCCATTCTAAATTCAACAAGTTCAAAACTAATGAACGGTTTAATTCTTATACAGAAACTTTTACAACAACATCAACATTTCTAAGAAATTTTACATTAGATTACAATAATATGTTTTGGGAAAGGGGGTTTACTCTACTACACTGCTATGGTCTATGAGGCTTTGATCACATGAAATATGCAAATATACACAAGATCGTCCAAATTCGATAGGCTAATTGCCTAATCATCGGGGACTATCTCAGTTTCCGCTAAAGAGTTTTGTAGGCTACCTGGCTCATCATCTGGGACTAACTCCTCATCTTCAGTAGCTGGATAATGGGACCGTAAAGGGAATTCCTCCTCCGTAGACTCATGGTATTGTACTGCTGTTGTTGATTGCATACCCTTTACAGTTGCTAAAGGCGATTTAAAGCGGCGAGTTGCAGTTGTTACATTAACCAACCTTTTCCATCCGGTGGAAAGACTTTCAGTAGGCTTGAATTCTATTTGGTCTCTGGCACCTTCTTCCAATTTAAGTAATTCCGTATCCTTCGACTCCGATGGAATTACTTCCATGGGAGCATACATAGGTGAAAGATACACATAAATGCCAAAGAAAATGGAACTTAGTATTACTAAAAATAGATAATACCTTTCTAGGTGACTGCTGTTTATGGTATCACCGAACCAGCTTCTAAATAGTAAAAGTAATGGTATGCTCAAGAAATATCCAATACTCAATACACATTCATTATACGCAGACCCGTATCTCTTCATTGAATCAGGGATGTGGTCATCCACGAATTCCTCCAGCCCATCGCCCGCAAGTGTTTCCATTAGTGCAAGCAAAAGAAATTGTGGAAGTAAGCTGTAGACAGTCATGGAAATAGTCTCTTCTGGGTCGACTGCATCAGGATCAATTCTTTCTTTCTTTATTAAATACAATCTACGGATTTCCACTTGCCAAGCTGCAGTACAACATGCGATAGAACAAACCATCCCAGCACCAATTTTCATAAGTGGGCCACATTTTTGTCTTACTTTCTCCCACCAAAACGGTATTTGTATACAGAAGCTTACTAAGTCATGGAGGAGAAATAATACAACTATACTATCACCGATTTTAAGGTTGTTACTTTGTTCAATAAAGAAAGTGTTTCCGGCGGCTTTAATAAAGCTATAGGGAATAAAGTTTGCCCACATAGGTATCATTGTCAAAAGGCGCTTTACATCACTCACTTCTTTGACTGTGCAAAACATTCCGTGACCTTCTTCTCCCGAACTCTTTATAGCAGCTTTATCTAACCACCTGCATTCAACATTTTACCCACTCAGAGAGACACACGAGCGCGCGCACACACACACACACAGAGCACTCTACCTGAAAAATCGAACTTCTGGCGACAAAAGTATTCCACCAGTAAGGTTCCCGTGAAACTCATTTGGTGTAGAAGGGTAGCTAAGATGCCGTTTGGATATAGCCTTCATAAAGACTCTATAACAAATATTAAGGGGGGTCTGCACTAGGTCATGTTGGTCGTAATAGAAGAAGCCAATCCAAAATATCCAAAAACTTGCACCCATAACTAGGATGGAAACCAAGAAATTTACTGTCCATAAATCAAATGGGATCACAAAAAACACAATGATTGCGCCTAAAATCCAAGCAATGCGCCACCAAACCTCTCTACGATCCTCTATTCTTTCCTCGTCTTTGTGAAGATCTTTCTTCCCGCTCATTTGATCAGCAAGAAAGTCTTTTAAAACAGGATCACGACCGGATTTGCCCAATGCCACAGCCAGTAATCCCACATAAATTCCGACGTTGGTTGAGAAGCCTAACAGCACCAATCCCTACAATACAAAAGGAAATGATGTTTGGATTTTTGTGAAACCTCTTGGGCAAATGGGAATATTTTCTAATGCTCAAGAGAATATTTCTCAAGGTCCATGTAACTTTAAAAGATCCTAACTATAATTTGGACATTAAACTAAAAAAATTTAGA
This sequence comes from Castanopsis chinensis, assembly GCA_032878915.1. NCBI lineage: Eukaryota > Viridiplantae > Streptophyta > Magnoliopsida > Fagales > Fagaceae > Castanopsis > Castanopsis chinensis. The sequence goes on from JAVQMG010000091.1 coordinate 5,788,870, forward strand.
TAATGTGTCAGTAGTTTATTTGCAATATTATACACCAAAAGGTTCAAAGTCATTTCCTACTTGTAGCTACATGTACTAAACTTTTCAAAAGCGATTACCATCGTTAAGGACTGAGTTCAATACATCTTACAACACAAAATCATAACACTTAAAACTCAAAAGTCCTCTCCATTGTAAGGCTCACTTTATCTTTCTTCTCTAAGCTTATGTTTCCTTCTTCCATAGCCCCCACCAAAAGTTCTCTAAATTACGTATTTGGTCCTTAATTAACTATTACATTGTGTATCAATTTAGTCCTTAACCTTTCGAACGAATTAGTTTAGTCATTATTAAGTTGTGATTTTTCATATTAGTTTTGTTGGCTTCAATTCCGTGCCAGTTTGGTTGCAATTCTTTTTTAACTATATTTATGTCGGGTTTATTGACTATCTTTAGAATTCAAGTTGGTGAAGGACTACTCAAGACAGGAGCTCTAAAGACTAGCTAGTGATTGGATCAAGTTGCTAGAAGGCATGTGAGTTGCACATGTGAGATTTGAAATTTTGTTAGGCTAAGGTGGCTAGTGACTGGCTTACAAGCAGGTAAACCCCCCAACAAGTCTCCAGCCACTTTGACACCTCATTTCCTTGCGGCTCTTCCTCTATTTCACCCATAATATATATACTCTCATTGCCCAATAAATTGCAAAAAGATTTTCTGAGACAAAACTATAGATACATCATTTGAGATTTAGTGATTGTCATCCATCAATCCACTACATAGTTATTTTAGTTTACTCTACTCTCTTCCCTCTCCAATTTCCATACCCACAGGAGGATCTTATCCCAAACACAATCCGCACACATTATGAATGTAGAGAGCTGTTTTGGAGCAATTGGGAAGCATTGGGTTCATACCAATATTTGTGGTAGGTGCAATTGGGCTTAATTGTAGGATTTGAAAAGCTAGCAAAGACAAGACTTTGTGGAGTTCGTTGGTAGTTGGAGCTTGGAGGGCTCAAGTACTTTGGGTAGCTTAGGTTTGGAGGATCTTTGTGTATTCATGTACTCCAATTGATTTGCTAATGGATCATTTCAGCTTGTCGGTAGGGAAGGGTTTTTCGCTTGGTTCTCTAGTTTTTCTCTTCGATAACACATTGTATGTTATCTTGTGTTTGCACTCTCTTCTCCCTTACTACTTGAGTTTATATTGCTTGTCAATTATGTATGCCCATGCTTTAGTTTGTGGTTTCAGTTGATTAATTGCTAATCACATATGTTTCGTTTTTATTGTGTTATTCATAAAATTAATCAAGCCTTGATTTGATTTTGGGGGTTTTAATTAGTTCGATTAATTAGGCTAGTGAGTTTCAGTTCTTAACCTTTTGGTATTTTGTCAAAAAGGTCTATGTTGTTAAGTGGAGGATAGAAAATATTGAAGTGGCTAACAACCAAATAAAATATTATTTTAATACCACATGGACTCACATGTATTTCCACATCAGCTATAAAACAACTCCATTTACACATCGAATATTATTTTTAGAATAATACTAGAGATACAAACTATTTTACAAAAAAATTTACAAACTGTTGATGTGGTGAGTGATTATTGGTAAATGAAAAAGTGATATTAATGGTGGGCCTAGATAAAAACCAATAAAATGTTGGTTATATCAGCAGTTTGTAAAAATATTGTAAAAGAGTTTGTGGCTGTAGCATTACTTTTATTTTTAAGTCTTCTCTGCTATTAAACAGAGATAAAATGGCTGGGTTGCTATTTTAATTATCTTCATTTATAATTTTATTGATAGTCCTATACTGGGTTTTCTTGTTTCTTGTGATTATCTTAGAGTTGGAATTCATCTACCAAAAATTAAAGTCCGAATATACAAAGCTAGAGATTTTCCCACTTGCTCCTTCATGGAGGCAGAATTGGGAAGCAACCCCTCTTATGTTTTGCGCAGCCTTCTCAATGCAAGTGGCTCCCTATGTGACAAAGAAAGAAGCAGCTGAAATCTAAGTGTCAACAAATGAAGAATCCAGCACCAAGCAAGCATGCAAGTAGACACCTCATGGACGAGTGTCAATTAAAGAGAAATGAAGCAAACTTCTGTAGTATTCTTGAAGCTTTTAGTCATCCTAAACTCCTAACACATCTATATATAGATGTGAGTTGTAAATGAAGTTGTAAGATCCGAAATTCAGCAATAGAGTTTCTGCAATACTCTGTTTTTTCATATCTAACATAACAGAAACTTAATTCTACTCCTAGCCATATTGTTCTAAACTTGCACCCAACAAATTTGGTAGCAGAGCAAGGTTGCCAGCCCCTTTTGTCCTAGGACTATAACCCAGACAACCATAAGCCATAGCAGCAAGTACAAGTACAGCCACCTTCAACTATGCCCAAAACATTGTTCCCATTTTCACCGGTGAGAGCTATGATTTTTGGAGCACACAAATGAAGACACTCTTCATCTCACAAGATTTGTGGGACTTAATTGAAGAAGGCTATGAACAGCCAGAAGATCTGTCAACTTTGGCAGCAGCAAAGCTAAAGGAGTACAAGCAAAGAGATGCAAGGGCTCTACTCTTCATCCAGCAAGGGGTAAGTAAGACTATTTCCCTAGAATTTCTGGTGCAACTAAATCTAAAGAAGCACGGGAGATTTTAAAAAAGCAATTTAGTGGCTATGATAAAGTGATTTCTATTAAACTACAGAATCTTTGGAGAGAATTTGATAACTTGCAAATGAAAGAAAATGAAACTGTGCAAGAATTTTTCTCTAAAGTTTCGGCAATAATAAATCAGATTAGAGGCTATGGTGATAATATAAATGATCAAAAAATTGTAGAGAAAATACTGAGAAGTTTGTCAGTAAAATTTGAACATGTCGTTGGTGCAATTGAAGAAGCTAAAGACTTATCAAAGCTTACACTAGATGAGCTTTGTGGATCTCTTGAAGCACATGAAAAAAGATGGGTAGATTTTCTACTCAGTCTTTTGAACAAGCATTTCAATCTAAAGTGAAAAGTACAGACAATAAAAACACAAAAAATGAACAAGAAAATAAAGCCAGCAGTTCCTCCCAACAAAGGAATCAAACTGGAGGAGGACGAGGAAAACAGAATTTTAGAGGTCGAGGCAGAGGAAGAAGAAGTTTTTCAAGCCAAAGAAATTTCTCTAGTAACTCTGATTCTCAATGCATAATCTGTAAAAAATCTGGACATGAGTCCAAAAATTGCTATTTTCGATGCACTAAGTGTAAAACCCCAAATCACTCTCAAAGATACTGCTGGTATAAAGATGATAAAAGTGCTAAAGAAGAACATGATGCCAACTTCACTAAGGAAGTTGAAAATGCACAGGTGTTTTTCTCATGTATTTTTGTACAACAAGAACCAAGAAGTACATGGTATCTGGACAGTGCTTGCAGTAATCATATGACAGGAAGCAAAGAATTTTTCGTGAGTCTTGATGAAGGCTACGCATCCAAAGTGAAGCTTGGAGACGGAAAATTTCATGACATCAAAGGAAAAGGTGTAGTAGCTGTTGAATCAAAAGGAGGTAACTCTAAACTTATCTATAATGTGCATTTTGTTCCTGGTTTAGCTGCAAATCTTTTAAGTCTTGGACAACTATTAAGGAAAGGCTACAAAATAAATTTTGATGATGATGAAGGGACAATCATAGATAAGACGAATAATTCCATAGTGGCGAAAGTAAAAATGAATTCTAAAAATGTTTTTCCTCTCACTATGCCACTAGCTGAGAATTTTGCCTTCAAGACTGAAAAAATAGATGAAGCATATTTGTGGCATTTAAGATACGGACATTTAAATTATAATGGCCTCAAATTGCTGAAGGATAAAAATATGGTTCTAGGATTGCCTCCTATTGCTAAGCTAAATCAAGTTTGTGAAGGCTGTATTTATGGAAAATGCATAGGCTCCCGTTTCCAAAAACTGCATGGAGAGCCCGAGCACCACTTGAATTGGTGCATGCTGATATTTGTGGACCAACAAGAACCCCATCATTCAATGATAATAGATACTTTCTCTTATTTGTTGATGACTACACTAGAATGATGTGGGTCTATTTTCTTAAACAAAAATCAAAGGCTTTTAATGTTTTTCTTCAGTTTAAAGCTTTTGCAGAGAAACAAAGTGGCAGAAAAATGAAGACTCTCAGAACAGATCGTGGTGGAGAATTTATTTATTGACCTTTCCAAAAATATTGCAAAGAGCAAGGCATTCAAAGACAACTCACTGTTCGTCATACTCCACAACAAAATGGCGCGGCAGAACGCAAAAACCGTACAATTGTGGAAATGGCACGAAGCATGTTAAAATGGAAAGGGCTATCAAATAATTTTTGGGCTGAAGCAGTTAACACTGCTGTTTATATCTTAAACAGGTCTCCTACAAAGGCTGTTCTGAACAAGACTCCTTATCAAGCTTGGCATGGACAGAAACCTCAAGTTCATCAACTAAAAGTGTTTGGATGTGTTGCTTATGCTCATATTCCAAAACAAGAAAGAGAAAAGTTCAATGAAAAAGGAGAAAAGAACATCTTTGTCGGCTACAGCAATGAATCAAAAGGCTACCGCCTTTACAATCCCAAAACAACGCCTTTACAATCCCAAAACAAACAAGATAGTGATTTCTCGTGATGTTATCTTTGATGAATCAGCAACATGGAAGTGGGAAAGCGATTTAAGTCAAGGGCCTAAGCTATTCGAGATTATTGAACCAGTAATAAATCAAGAAGGTTCAAGCTCTCAATCAGCTCCAAGTTCAAGTCCAAGTCACAGCCCATCAGCAAGAACAAGTCCATCAATTGGAACATCTTCAGAGTTTGAAACTCCACCAGGAAGAGTACGTTCTCTCAAAGAAATTTATGAATCATCTAATGTAGCATTTTTTGCATGGGAGCCTCAAAATTTTGAAGAAGCAGCTAAAGAAGAAGTCTGGAAAAAAGCAATGGATCATGAAATTGCAACTATTGAAAAGAACAACACATGGGAACTTGTTGATCGCCCTGAAAAGAAAGAAGTCATCGGGCTAAAATGGGTCTATAAGACCAAGTACAAAGAAGATGGTTCAATTCAAAAGCACAAGGCGCGATTAGTGGCAAAAGGGTACTCACAACAACCAGGTGTGGATTTCAATGAAACTTTTGCACCAGTTGCTCGCATGGAAACTATCAGAACTGTTCTAGCCATAGCAGCCCAAATGGAGCTACAAGTTTTCCAGCTCGGCATTCTTAAATGGAGAACTCGAAGAAGAGCTATATGTCGAACAACCACCAGGCTATGTGCAGAAAGGAGAAGAAAACAAGGTCTATCATCTCAAAAAGGCCTTATATGGACTAAAGCAAGCGCCGCGAGCATGGAATAGCAAAATTGATTCATATTTTCAGCAAAATGGATTCCAAAGAAGTCCAAGTGAACCATCACTATATGTCAAGAAAAAAGGTATAAAAGATCTTCTTTTAGTTTTTTTATATGTTGATGATCTTATTTATGCTGGTACAAACCCAGAGATGGTTGCAGAATTTAAAGGAGCAATGATGAGAGAATATGAAATGACAGACTTAGGTCCCATGAAATATTTTCTAGGGATCCAGGTACGTCAATGCAAAGGAGAAATATTTATTTCTCAAGAAAAATATCTTGAAGATGTACTTAAAAGGTTCCAAATGAACAATTGCAAACCAGTATCCACCCCAATGGCATTCAATGAGAAATTGCACTCAGACGATGGCGCAGAAAAAGTTGATGCAAGAAATTATCGAAGTTTGGTTGGAAGCTTAATTTATTTAACAAACACAAGGCCAGATATTGTGCAACCAGTCAGTCTTATTTCCAGATTCATGAATGAACCAAGCAAAATCCACCTCACAACAGCAAAAAGAATTCTACGCTACCTAAATGGTACAAAGAAACTTGGTATCAAATATGTGAAAGAAAAAGACAGCAAGCTAGTCGGATATACAGATAGTGACTGGGCTGGTTCAGTTGATGACCGCAAGAGCACTTCTTGTTACTTATTTTGCCTAGGTACAAAACCAATTTCTTGGTCCTCAAAGAAGCAAAAAACCGTTGCATTATCATCAGCCGAAGCCGAATACATAGCAGCAACAGACGCAGCATGTGAAGCTGTATGGCTAAGAAGAATTCCTTCAGACATGCAACAGAGTGAAAAGATGTCAACCATCATCTACTGTGACAACATGTCAGCCATTGCTATGACCAAAAATCCGGTGTTTCACAGTAGAACAAAGCACATTGAACTCCGACATCACTTCATCAGAAAATTGGTGCAAGAAGAAGAGATATAGCTCAACTTTGTCAACACAAATGAGCAACTAGCAGATCTTTTTACAAAAGTTGGTACTACCGAAAAATTGGAAGAGTTCAAGAAAAATGTGGGAATTACAAATTAAGAGGGGGTGTTAAAATGTAATTTGTAATTGACAAGTGGCTCCCTATGTGACAAAGAAAGAAGCAGCTGAAATCTAAGTGTCAACAAACGAAGAATCCAGCACCAAGCAAGCATGCAAGTAGACACCTCATGGACAAGTGTCAATTAAAGAGAAATGAAGCAAACTTCTGTAGTATTCTTGAAGCTTTTAGTCATCCTAAACTCCTAACACATCTATTTATAGATGTGAGTTGTAAATGAAGTTGTAAGCTCCGAAATTCAGCAATAGAGTTTCTGCAATACTCTGTTTTTTCATATCTAGCATAAAAGCAACTTAATTCTACTCCTAGCCATATTGTTCTAAACTTGCACCCAACAGAGGATACAGTTGGGATGTTTGGACAGCCGAGATAAGCTAGTGTGGAATGAGAATTAGTCACAGAACTTCTTGGTGCGTATAGCGTACCAGGTAGCTCTTCGAATACACCAGAAGCCGAATGCAAAATACTCCAGAGCGCGGGACAACAAACGGTTATGGAATAGGCTGTAGAAGCTACCCATCCCTCCTAAGGTGCGTAATTTTGTATGGTGGGCTATCTCGGACATCCTACCAACTCGAGCAAACCTCTACCGAAGGAAGGCTCACATTGATCCTAAGTGCACGATCTGTAGGGTGCATCATGAGACTGTTTTCCACATCCTTTGGTAGTGCCCCTTAGCATGAAACGTCTGGGCACTTGTTTGGGGGAAGGTCCAAAAGTGTGATTCCTCAGCTTGGCCCAGACCTTGGTGGAGAAACTGAGTAGGAAGGATCTCGAGACGTGGGCAGTGGTGGTGTGGTCAATTTGGAATGCACGAAACCGACTCCAATTTGAAGCAAATCAAACTCCGCCGCATGCTATTCTTAAAGGACTAGTCTTGTTATTGGACGAGTATCAAAGTTTGGCCAGTAGCATGTCACGTAGCTGAGCGCCTGCGAGTGCTATCTACTAATTAGGAGGCCCATTGTACACTTTCTTTTCTTTTCCGTTTAAGTTCTCCTGGCGCTGTCTTTGTATGGGTTTTCTCTTCTTAATATATATCTTTCTTTTTTGTCAAAAAAAAAAATAAATAAATAAATAAAAAAGCGAAAATGCACTTTTGATCCCTATATTTTAAGTCAATTCTCATTTTGGTCCCAAAATTGATTTCATTACTAATGTCATCCCTAAAAAAAAGAAAATCGTTTTTAAAATGGTCATTGCGGTCAAGCCAACCAATGAAAAAATCCTACGTGTCTAATGGAATGCCTTGCTTGCTGAAATGGCGCTGGCGTGACTATTAAAATATTATTAAAAAAAGATTATTTTTGATATTTTTCAAATGCCATGTTTGCATTTTAATTAATAAAAAAAGCCATATTAGAAAATTTAAACAAAAAATAAATCAAATTTTTTTAAAAAGCCTGAAATCTAATTTAATTATTATTATTATTATTATTTTTTTTACTTTTCATTATTTTTTTGTAAGAACATAACAATTTGTTCTTCATGTTCTTCCGAAATCCAAGAAATAAACCTAGCAACCAAATCCAATCTCCATCAATGCAATATCCAACAAACCAACCAATCTCCAACAAACCCATAAACTCATAAATTTCACATTCAAATTATCAAATTCCTATTCCAAATTCATCTTGATCATGAGTACACATGAACAACAAACCTAGAATATTCAATCCCAAGAACAAAAGATTAGAAACTCAAAATATTCCAAAATTTGTACACAAATTCTTCCACAAAAATCAATTATACATTCAACCAAAAATTATTATCCTAATACAATATTTCTCATGGTGGTAGAGTTGCAGTGGACCCGACAACATCATCATCCAAGATCCACAACCCAAATCACCCAAACAACCACCTATCTAAAGCTCCGCATCACTCGAAACCCACCATCTCCCTCGTCAACCCAATCATATGGGTTTAAGAGCCACTTCTTGGGGTGGTGGCATTGATGAACGGAAGGGGTGGAGATAAGGGTTTTGGTCATGGTTGGGATCGGGCCTGAGAGAGGAAAAGAGAGGGTGAGGTAGAGAGAGGTTTCTCCATTCATGGCTGGGATCGAGCCTGATTTGCTCTAGACCACCGCTGGCCTTCTTCCCCTTAATCTGCTCTAAACCAACGCCAACCTCCTTCCTCTGGATTTGCTCCAACCCATTGTCGGCCTCATCTCATCATTTCCTCATCTCCCTCTCTCTTTCTATCTAAACCTAGATCATGGGTACTCTCTCTCTCTCTCTCTCTCTCTCTCTCTCTCTCTCTCTCTCTCTCTAAACCCAGATCACGGGTTCAAAATGGAATAATGAAAAAAAAATGGTCTAATGAAAAGAAATCGTTTAAATTAAAGAGAAATTAAAAAGAAATCGTGAGAGGCAGAGTTTGGGGCCTTTGACCATGTGTTTCTTGGTTTGGAGCTTGGTGTCTTTAGCCATGGGTGTCTGGGTATGGAGCAGATCAAAGAGAAATCAAAGAGATAGAGAGTGAGAGAACAATGGGTAGAGAGAGGAATTAAATTGATGTTGTGATGTTGGTGACTAAGAAAATTTGATGCTGGGTTGAGTAACTTGGGTTCGTGGGGTTGGGATTGGGGTTTGGTGTAGAGGATTGTGATAAAAAATTTTAAAATTGAGAATTGAGAAATTAAAATTTCAGTTTAAATCAAATTTGTATTTTCAGTTTATATTAAATTAAGAAATTAAAAGTTTGTTTTTTAATTAGATTTAAGGTTTGTATTTTAATTTATTTTTTAATTTAGATACTCTGATCTGGCTTTTTTTTTATCAATTAAAATGCTGATGGGGCAATTTAAAAATGCCAAATAATCTTTTTTAATAATATTTTAATGTCACGTCAGCGCTATGTCAGCAAGCAGGACATTCCGTTAGACACGTAAGATTTTTTCGTTCGATGGTTGATGGCAAAGACCATTTAAAAAATGATTTTATTTTTTTAGGGATGACATTAGTAACGAAATCAATTTTGGAACCAAAATTAGAATTGACCTAAAATGTAAGGACCAAAAATACATTTTCGCCAAAAAAAGAAGAAGAAGCTAATGTAGGAAGCACGACGCAGAGCCTTGACCATTCCGTATTCTTCCAGATTTGATTACTGATTTAGATTTTTATCTTATAAAAAATTATATATTTAATTTTCAAATTTCAGCCTAATATTTGTAAATGGAATGTTTTAAAAGCTTGCATAACAATTTGGCATAAAAATAATATTATATTTTAGCTATTAACTTTTATAAGGACAATTTTGACACAATAGTAAAAGATTAAAGAATATAAACCAGTACGTTTGAAAAGTCTATGACCAAATTAACACAACCTAACCAATTGCATAATATACTCTAATCAAAGACTTACCGTAACATAGGTTAAGGTGGAGAGGATAATCATATTGAAACGACCTACACAAGAATCTGCAATATGAGCAACAATAACTGCTGATACGGCCGATACGCCATCTTGAAGATTAATAATTGCTGTCAATTTTGCAAGATGTTGCTTGCTCCAAGTAAATGAGAAGTAGTTCTCTAAGAGTTTCATCGCTGAAAAATCGACCAAGCTATGGCTGAAAACTAAACCTGGAAAATCATTAAAGAAATTTAATAGAAACAAAAATCAATTAGCTACAATTTCTCTGCTACAAAGTTTTCTTGGTGTTATTGTGTTTGACAAAATAAACTTAATTAAGAGCGAGTCAAAGCTTGTCTTCAGAAAATATTACCTGAAATATATAGGGCAGCCTTTGAGAAGAAAACGTGCTTGTAATACCATTCGCATATAGGGTTGAAAAGTAATCGGCACCATCTACCAAGAATGTGATCCGAAATATCTTTTATTGTAATCATGGGTGTGACTCAGAAACGATATTTTTTGTTTACAAAGAATGTGATGGAGCACTTACAAAAGCCACTGACACTTAACCGTACTGATCACAGGAAGGAGAAAATAAAATGCTGAAAACTAAGATCATTCGCAGTGGGTTATGCAAAACCATCAAAATGCATTATAGATAATACTATTCACACAAAACCAGTGGAGTTGATTTCGTGGCCAGCACGGCTGAAATTTACCGTACCAGTACCCAATCAGGTACTGAAACATACCCGTTTCGCTTCAAATACTGGACAGTCCCCGAGTGTACCGGCCATTTCGGGTAAAAAACACGTTAAACTAATCAAAAAATTTTTTGAGAACGACTGAAATCTATTGATCGATGGAAGAGGTGTGGTGGCAGGGACTGCCGGACTGGGTGAACGATTTATGGGGGCAACATGGTGACCGATGTTGGAGATACTGACTATTGAGTTGACGAAAAGACGGGAAAAAAATGCAGACGAAGACAAAAGGGAACCTAGCTAGAAAGTGTAGATTGAAAGTGTGAAGTGTGAAGTGGAGGTGGGAGATAAAACAAGAGGGAAAAAAGTAGAAAAGCAAAAGAAAAGATAAAGAGAAAGATGAGAAGATCCAATAGGAAATTAAGCTTTTGTGCTTGGGTTAGTGTCTAATTGATTTTTTTTATTATATATAATTGACTACTCATTGACCTAATAATTACTAAAAGATAAAATTATTCTAGTAAAAATTTATTTTGTAGTAATTTATATAACTAAATTTTTTTTTTTTTTTGCAGTCATGCATTTTGCATCCAAACTTAACAATATGTTATGGTAATATGTAAATTTACATACTATTGTAGAATTAATCAGCCTTTAGCATTTTTAGTGGGTTTTTTTTTTTATTTTTTTATATTTTTTTATTCACATCTCTCCCTCTCATATGAGTAAAAAAGGTACAAGCTACTGGGTATTAAAAGAAAAAATTATTTTAATATGATGTAGCACAATATGAAGAATGAAATGTAAGATGTGTTGTAAAAGTGGTTATGTAAAATTAATAAAGTGACATTTTGTGATGCAAAATGCAATTTTGGAATGAAATCTTTCATTTTTCTATCTTTTCACACTTTCTCTACTTTTTGAACCAGTTTTTGTTTTTCACCAAGTAAAATTCATAATTCCAAAAGTTACTAAAAAAAGCATGTGACAAAATGTTATCATAAATTCGAAAAAACAATGTTAGTCCACAACAACTTTTACAATTTATTTCATAATTTCTGACAAATATAAAAGCACTCTCATACATATCAATAATATATATATATATATATATATTATTTTTTATTCTACATTATTCACAACATGACATCAAAAAATTTGTATTTACTAGTGAAAGCTTAATTAGTGTAAAAAACACTAATACTTGTTAGACCTCTAATTTTTAAATTATGACTTAATTGTTTTTACTTTTACATATCTAAGTACGGAACAAGAGTAAATCAAATGCAATAAACTAGAACAGTACTCTCAGTGATAAGTAAGTATAATAAGTGATAAATGTAAAGCACAAAGAGTGAGAGAAGAGAAATGTAAACACAAGATAACACCAAAACATGTTATTGAAGAGAAAATTGAAGTACTCGGCAAAAAACCTCTTCGTGACCCTTCAAGTTGAAATCGATCTTCTAGTGAATAAGTTAGAGTACACGAATATCAAAAAGACCCTCCAAGCTTGATTGCATCCACCACTCAATAGCTTCTTCCAATTCTTCACATAGGCACCAAAACTTCTCTCAACACTTAGAATGGATGAGATAAGTGTTTAGGTTAATGACCTCTCAAGAATGTGTAGATGAAGAGGTGGGAGTAAATGGAAACTTTAGATCCCAAGTTTGGCTAGGCTTTCCAATCTTTGATTTCCTTTATAAAAAAAATCTAAAAACACAAAATTTTGATTTTTTTAATAATAATTTAATTCATATTTTGTAATTGATACATAATAAAAGTGATTCTATACAATGAGCTCATATGTGAAGCAGTGAAGGTGATAAATACCCATCACAATTTATCATCAAATTATGAATGTTAAGTTATGGTTTTTTACATAACATTTAAGTCAACTTTATTCCATGAAAAAAGTGTTGTAATTTCATTAATTTATTTCCTGGTATTTTGTGAGATTTAATTGTAATGGGTTTAGTTTTAAGTGATGAAGATTTGATCAAGACAGTTGAAGGTCACATGAAGAGTACATGCCAAAAGTTGAAGAATCAGTGTGTTTTGTCAAGAGATGCATTGACGGCTGGGATTTTAAGTGTTACTCTTATACTCTTTACTTATACTATATATACTCTCATTACCCACAAAATTGTAAGGATACTATTCAAAGGAAACCCTAGAAAGGTTTCTACAATACCCACTATGTTAGAGAGGGCTACTCATCCTCAAGAGAGAAATCTGTGTAATCTCTTCTCCTCACCTCTCCCATTGTTATATCTTGAGAGAAGATTTGTGCTCAAACACAACTCACACTTATTCAGAGTATATAGAGTGTTTTGGAGTTTGGGAAGTATTGAATATTTGCCAAAATAAGCGAGTGAGACTTGGTGGATGCAATCGGGCAGTATTGCAGAATCTGGGAAGCTAGTGAAGAAAAGATTCTGAGAAGTTTGTTGGTAACTAAAACTTTGAAGGCTCAAATACTTTAAGTAAATTAGGCTTGGGGGGGTCTTTTTGGTATTTTTGTATTTCAATTTATTCACTAGTGGATTATTTTGGCTTGGAGGGTCATGGAGAGGTTTTTTGCTGAGTTTTTTAGTTTCCTCTTTGATAACACGTCACCGTGTTATCTTGGGTTTGCTATCATTTACCCATTGTCCTTTTCATTTTAGCATTGTACTTATTTGTTCATCTATGCAATTATTTAATGCTTCTATTGATTAATTTGCTAAGGACATATATTCCACATTAAATATGTTAAGCATAAAATTAATCAAGACATATTTAAAATCAGGGGTCTAAACAAATTATAGTGTTTTACACTATTCGAGTTTTAATTTTAAAAAAAAAAATACCCTATCATTACATTATTCTTTTTCTTGATACAATAAAAAAACCATCTAATCATTACAATCATCCTATCATCACTTTGCCACGAGAAGTCATTGCCGACAAAGATAACAAATTCGCAACTTTTTGCCTCCGCACTCCGCAGATCCCTCGACCGATTGGATTGGCGGACGTAAGTTTATAGTCAAAATTACGAAGGCAAATTCCGATTCATCAAGCCCACTACGTGAATCACACCAGACATTTTTTTTTTCTTTCTTGTGTACTTTCATACCAGGAATAATGTGGTACGCGGACCCAAAAAAGAAATAAATTAACTTAGTGACAAAACCACTTATTTTAGTTTATTATTTTTTTTTTAAAGCCAAGGTACAAGATGGAAAGGTTCGCATATAGGATTGGGAGGCCAATCACAATCATCATATGGCTTCCAATAATTCTTGGTTTGATTAACCTACGTTGGAACTTGATACCAATTCATTTAATCGGTCAAGTTGGTTAGATTAACCTACCTCAGTTTTTACCTATTTATTTACTCTGAATTTTGATATCCTTACTCCTGAAGATGGTTTGAAATTTAGGCGGAAATTTTAGGTGCAGAATTTTAATAATTAATTTTTTATATATAGGTTTTGTTATCAATTAACATCTATTTTTTAATCAATAATATGACTAATCAATTTAAACTTTTTTTCCTTCTTAAATCTTTTAAAAGATTCTCTTTGCATAAACAACTGTAACAATTTTTTCAATAAAATTTGATAAAATTAAAATGCACGTGAATTACTCAATAAAAAATTATTTTGAATATTGTTATGATTATTTGAATTGCTATCTCTCTGATGTACGAATTTATTATCATTTACGATGTAAATTTATAATATGATGACCAAATAAAATTAAAGTGTAGAACTATAGAATCTAATTACCAAATTAACTATTGTGATATCACTTAATGATAAAATCACCCAACATTGTCAACCACCTAATCAAAAATGGATTTAACACATAATTCTATGAATTAATACTAACTAAATAGAGATTAATTTTATATATAGAACATCTAAATATCAAGATTCACCTTCTTAAAAAAAATCATTTTCAAGTATAAAATTTAACAAAAAAAAAGGTAGAAAACTTATTATTTTTTAAACAAAAATTTGAATTTACCTTGGATAAGGCAATGAATAATAAAGGGAAGTTAACATCAAATTCCTAATTTTGATTTCGTTGTTGAAAGAGGGAAAGATGTTTTTTGGTGTGATCATATGAGAGATTGGATGACTAAACCTGACAATCTATTTTGTGAGAGAATTGTTTGCAAATGACAATCTACTCTACCCAAAATTGCAAATGACACTGGTATATTTTTAAGAAATTTCATAATGTTGCTTTTCTATTTTTTTGGATAGTTTGTTCATTTTTCAAAATTTTGAAGCTCTACCTGTGCAAGAATTGCACACTAACTTTTGTCATGTATGAAACACGAACTACTGTTTCTTAAAGGTTGTTTTTGGAAACTTGGGTTTGAGTTTTAAATTAATAGATTTGAAATGCCTTGATTTTAAGAGTTATTTCAGATCTATGCATTTTAAAAGTTTAAAATCCTTAACGGATAATTTTTAAATCCAAATTCTTGACTTTTTTTAAACTCTTCAAACAAGATATTTGGATTTTAATAACCCAAATCCAAATCAATATGCCAAAATCATGTCGTCCAAACACACTAAAAATCTTTTTTTTTTTTACCTCCTAATTGATTTTATTACCAGATTTTGGGTTAAGTTCATGTGAGGTCTCCTATCTTAAATTAGACAATGAAAGTATGAAACATCTTCGAACCAATGAAATAGGTTTGGGGTTCATTTTTACCAACTCTTACTTATCCTTTAACTCTAACAATATATTACTAAATAAGTAGGCTAGGATGTGATGGGATCATTAGTTAAGCAATATACTCTTTTCATGTTGGTGCTTGGGTCATTTGGATCTAGTCTTTTCATGTCGGTTGGGTCCATTCTTTGAATGGGAGAAAGCATAATAAATATTTTATACCCCAAAATATTACTATAGCATGTTGGGCTTACTCTACTCTTGAAGAGTAGGGTGGTCCAAGTCTATGTTGATTGGACTCATGGAAGCAAGTTTGGGGCCCCTAAGATATGTTCCCTAGGATCTTGGTCATTTTTGGAAAGTTTGGGATCATATGGATGTTCCAAGAGTCTTTTGGGGATAGTTTAGCAATTTTAAAGTTTTAATAGGGGAAATTTGGAAAATTTTGGGGATATTTTGATAATTTGGGTGTTTCAGGTATTCAGACTATTTTGGTAAGTAATGGAGGGAGTATTATGTTAATTGCAGAATTTCTAGGGAATTTGTGTAACGGTTGTAAGTCGTATAAGTATTTATGTAATTGTCTATAGTTAAAGGCGATGTTCGTGTCAAGGGAGTCAATATCGTATCGGAGGCCGTTTCGGTTTAGTCAAAAAAACGAAATATTTCGGTACTGATTAATACCAGTGTACCGTTTCGGGTTTACCACTAACTTTTATATATATATATATATATATTCATTATTCAAAATTTATATAATTTGTTGCAAATATTTAAAAAGATAATTTACATATATGCTTTAATTTTGAACCTTTTGATTAAAGTGTCAGCTCATTATAATTAAATAAAAGAAAATACATAGATAATACTTAATAAATTACATGGTGATAATTATATTAATAACATTAATAATAATAAGTTTGTAGTTATAGATGGCAGATCACTTCTAGCCTTAACAAAAGTAATACAAGTTTGAATTGTCAAATGCCTTCGAAACTTGTGTCCTTTTAATATTAAAAAAATATATAAAAATCTATTTGAAACTTAAACTGTCCAAGTTCACGTGGGTAGTGTCAGGCACGCCTCCACACTTTTTTTTTTTGGTAGACCCGGTATTTGGAGCGGAACGAAACAGCTGTTTTTTTGTTCTGGCCTAAGCACCAGTACGGTAAATTCCAGCCGTACCGGCCGGTACGGTGTTGGAATTCGGGGTTATCAGTGTAAATATGGAAAGTTGAGACTTGGGCTTCGGTTTAGGCTAGTGTTACTGGGTTGGGCTTAAGAATTTTGATGTGTTTGGCAATGTACATGATTGGACTTAAATTTGCAGTGAGGCAGGCCTTGGGCTTGTTAGAGAAATAAATCGGGCTAGGTTGTTCAAGGACTGGAAAATCAATAAACCAACATGTCTAAAACAAGGCAAAAATACATTTCGGCCTCATTCTCATTATGGTCCGTACTTTTTTTTTTTTTTTTTTTTTTGGGGTGGAAGTAAACTGAAGATAGTCATGGATATAGTATGTGCTGGGCTGACAGCATCAGGATCAATCCCCTCTTTCTTAATTAAATTCAGTCTGTGGACTTCCGCTTACCAAGCTGCAATGCAACATTATATAGAACAAACCATCCCACAACCAATTCTCATAAGTGGGCCAAAAAAATTTCTTGCTTTCTCCGACCTAAGCAACAATTTTTGATGCAAAGCTAGTATAGGACAGGGCTATTAATATAATGATTAGACCTATAGAACCAGAATAATCAAGGTTGCTAATTTGTTCAATAAAGAAAGTGTTTCCAGCAGCTTTAACTAAACTGCAGCCAAAAGAGTTTGCCGACATAGGTATCAATGTCAAAAGTCGCTTTACTTCACTCACTTGTTTAAATCATCCCACGACTCTCCTGTTCTTCCAAACTGATCGATGGCGTCTCTACGATTATAGCAGCTTTGTCTAAACACCTGCATGTAACATATTTTGGATTAAGGGTCTTTTTGGAAACAATTTATTTAATTTTTTGCTAAAAGCTTTTTAAGGAAAATATGGTAAACTATACTCAACGTGGAAAAGTAAATAAGACAAATAATATAATGATCCAGGATAACTAATGAAACCAACTGTTTCAAGGTAAAAAAATTTAGAGAGGATTTAATCTAGTTATTCTCAAGGTAAACAAATTCAACATGATAGAATGGAAGTTTTACAATAAATTTTTCCTTAAATATAAAGCTACCTCTTGTAGTACTTACTCATAAGACTACATGCAGCTTTGAATCCATGAACTCTTCTATCAGAATTTGTCGCACACTCAAAACTTTAAATCATTAGTTATGTATGATCTTGTTGCAACAACTTCAGATGTACTAGTTTTAATAGTATGAGAATGATTTTCGATACTGACTTTGAAAGGAGAAGGCACAGTACCTTTTATATCTCAAAAGAGCACCTCCAAATCCAAAGTCTCTTCAGAGCGTGCTTTAGGATTTCCTTTAAATACTAGGAGAATTATATCTAAAACCCTAATCACTTAATGGGCTTAACGGGCTATTGGGCCTTAATTAAATTCTGTGAAAACTCATCTTGATCAATCAAGCCTTCTTCTCGATCAGTCGAACTTGACATGTTTTAAATTCCTGAACTTGTAACTTCTTTGTTCTTGCAACAC
Source organism: Castanopsis chinensis (assembly GCA_032878915.1). Lineage (NCBI taxonomy): Eukaryota > Viridiplantae > Streptophyta > Magnoliopsida > Fagales > Fagaceae > Castanopsis > Castanopsis chinensis. The sequence goes on from JAVQMG010000091.1 coordinate 5,806,733, forward strand.
CTTAAGGATTGTCTAATATACCCTACAGACTTGGAAATCTATATCTAGAAAAATTTGTGTTAATCACGGTTTGCAAATTGTTCTAAACTTTTACTAATCTCTCTAACAATTAGCAAAAGTATGTAGTTCTAATAAACTAAATGTAATTTCACAATTGATGATGCCCCTTGTTTCTAGTATTATAGAAAGTATTAGAAAACTGTAGGCCGCAACATTCGAATAACCTAAACATAATTTTACAATAGATGATTAAAAATGAAATGTATAGATACTCCTTATATTGGCTAATCGCAAACGAATCCAGGCTTGTATCATGACTTAAAACAAATACATGATAATGATTACAACAACATAATGCACACACAATGATCATGATATGTAGACTTTCATATTCAAGGAATCACCCAACAGTAAAAGTTTAATATAATGTTGATTAAATTGAGTGAAATTAATTAATTTAACCTAGATTTTTTTCTTGCAAAACATTTTTCCAAATTTTTCTTGTACCTCTAGATATGCTATTTACCAGCTTTCGTGCAAAAATGCCAAAATTGTATTCCGATAAACATCTTGGCCAATAAGACATAGGGTCATTTTCCAACAAAATTTAACCAATTTTTCTTCTTCTTGCTAAAGATTTTTCCATTTGTTTCTTGGACCTCCAAATATGCTATCTACAAGTTTTCGTGCAAAAACACCAACATTGTATTCTGATAAATTTCTTGACCAATAGGACTCGGAGGCATTTTAGAACAAAACTTAACCGAGTTTTTTTTTTTTTCTTGCAAGAGATTTTTCCAATTTTTTCTTGGTCCTCTAAATATGCTATCTACAAGTTTTAGTGCAAAAAACCTAACATTGTATTCCAATCAAACTTCTTGGCTAGTAGGACCCGAGGGTATTTTCAAACAAACTTTAACCTTTTTTTTCCTTGCAAAATATTTTTGCATTTGTTTCTTGGACCTTTAAATATGATATCTACAAGTTTTCATGCAAGAATGTCGACATTGTATTCCCGTCAAAATAAGACCATTGATGCAAGGTGTGTTGTGAAAAATTAGTAAAAGGAAGAATGCCAAAAAGGATGACAACATGTGTGTTGTGAAATTGAGGCCAAGATATTGATTAAATTTCCACTAATTAACAACTCAGTTCCTTCATTGCTTTATAATATGCTTTATTGCTTCTTTAGTATATCTCTCGCTTGATCTTGCATCCTAGCATTTTTTATAGTTTTTCTAGCATGTTTCCTTACTTTCTAGCATGTTTTATTGTTTTGATGATGTTGGTCTAGCCTTCTTGGGCCAAGATATGCATAAATACATTGTTTATGCTTAGATCTACATGTCTATGTGCTTTATGTCGTGTTTGTGCTTAGAAATATGTTCATGTGTTCCTTGTCATGTTTATGCTTAGATCTATATGTTCATTGCTCCTTGCCATGTTTATGCTTAGATCTATATGTTTATATGCTCCTTGCATGTTTGTACTTAGATCTACATATTGGATGCTATGCCTTGTGCTTTTATAGCCTTTTATGTCTTTTTGTGCATTTTTCTTGTGCTTTGGCTCTTAGGTAGGATCTAGATATAGATCTTGTGGTCTAGGCCTACATCAAAGGGTTTGAATCCTTTCCTTTATGTATGTGTATGTTCGCTTGCTTTTATGGTTTAGATCCATGTTTGTTTGGCTAGATCTAGGCTCTTGCAAAGGAACATTGTATATTAAAAAAGTGGTACAAAATTTGGTCCATGTTTGATATACACAAAAATTTAGACTATTATATTAATTAATAGTTTAAATATTTTAAATTGAAAACATCTCATTGCTTAAATATATACTTTTGACAATTTAAGAATACACAAACTCAACAACTTGATTATTAAGTTCACAAAGTTGTTGTGTGAATATAAATAAGCAAAACTACACTAATGGTCCTTGAAGATTGTCTTGTGTGCACAATTGATCCCTTAAGTTCAAAGTGAGTATAATTGGTCCCTCAAGTTTTAAAACTGAGTTGTATTAATCCCTTTACTAACTGGCATTATTGGTGTTATTTGTGCGGCTAATGGAACAATGTCTTGGCATTTCTTTTTAATGATGTGGCATGTTTTTAATTAAAAAAAAAAATAGTTTCCATGTTAGAAACAATATTCACAACTCGGTACCAACCAAATTAAAAAGTATTTTATGTACAAACCCACCCAGGAGAGAGAGAAGGGGAGAGAGTGAAGAAAAACCAAAGCCTCCCCACTGTTGTTGGAGACCCAAGCCCTAGTTGCCGCCAATGAAAGCACTACTTCTCTCACAAAAGCACTCGTAGAGCAAATATATTAAACTGCTAGAAAGAATTGGCTTACTTGATTTATTGCTTAAAGCTAACATTAATAGATTGACTCGATGGTTGAGCAACATGCAATTCACACTAGTAAAGAAATGGATGCAAATTGCATGACTGTCATGGTAACAGACAGGGACAAAACTCACTATGCAAACCACAGAAATTTTCATCTCAAACCTAAGAAAATCCCAAATGGGCTAGCCAACTAGCCCAATAAGTACTTAGTGAAAGTTCACCAAATAAAAGCCCTCCGGTAAAACCTCCAGTCCCACTCCACTCCACGACTTTTCTTCTTCTTCAACTTAACTAAATCATTACTTTGTAATGGCGCATTTCTAGCTACAAAACCCCAAAAAATTAAAAAATTAAAATAAAAATTAGAATGCAATTTACAGTTACAGTATTGTAACAGATCTAAAAAATGCTGAGATCATTAACACCATTGACAAAAGTGCGAGGGTTTTGCACTCGCACCGAATAGGCTTGGGCTTTTCTTCACTCTCTCCCCATCTCTCTCTCGTGGGTGGGTTTGTAACTTTGTACAACAAGTAGAAAATATTTTTTTTATTATTATTAATTTGGTTGGTACCGGGTTGTGAATATTGTTTCTAAAGTGGAAACTAATTTTTTTAATTAAAAACATGCCACATCATTAAAAAGAATGCTAAGTTATTGTTCCGTTAGCCACATAAGTAACACCACTAGTGGTAGTTAGTAAAAAAACTAATACAATTCAATTTTAAAACTTGAAGAACCAATTATGCTCGCTTCAAACATAATAGACAAATTGCGAACACAATGCAAACTTGAAAGACCAACCTTATAGTTTCACCATATAAATACCATTCAAAGTCATGTTGGATATATATATTCCATTACTTATGTCAAAAAACAAACTTCTGTCTTCATTAGTTACACACAAAATAATCTCCTTTGGTCCCATAATTAGTAGCGTGTGCTACTAATTAACTTTCATCTTCACTATGACAGTTTTCAAGCGTAGAACTCATTTAATCTCCCACATAGAGAAGCTAAAAAAACATTCTCTCAACCAAACAACTGAAAGAAAAGATATATATATATATATATATATATATATATATATATATATATATAATCTCAAACCTCAATTTTTCTTGTACGAATTCCTAGAAGATTTTCCCCACACTCTGTTTAAAGAGTAGGAAAGAGATCTTTTAAAAAGTTGTACCTACCGCGTTTCAAACCTTCTTCTCCTCATTTGAGTCCGATCCTTAGGTTTGTTACTTCTCTGGAACATTTTTTTCTTCTTTCTTGAACTTTCTCATTATTCTAGCTATTTTGTTTTACTTTCTCTTTATTTAATTCTTAGTAATTACTTTACATTTTGATACAACACATGCGTCAACTCATTTTCATTCATTCATTCATTATTATCAAATTGGATGGGGACGTGAAGTAGAATAGAACCATAGATTTACTTTTTATTATTATTATGATTATTATTCTTTTTGTTTTTAGTAATCATGGACTATGTATTTACTCTGTACTTATCTATTAAGGTTTTAATTTTTCTATAAATTCACCTTGTCTTTTTGGGTAATTCTTTTGATTCTTTATCTATATTATATATAAGAGGATTCTCCTCTTTCAACTAGATTTTTATGTGATTCAAAAAAGCCTCATTAATGAAGGGTAGTTTCATTTAAAAATATTGTCATAAATATCAAATAAAAAATTTAATTTTGAATTAAAAAAATTTAAGATTTTTTCCCCTTCATGTTCAAAAAAGAAATTATTGTTGCTGCTTATCTCTTTTCTTTGTTTGAAAAATTATCTCTAAAGTTTATCCTTTTTATTTGTTTGAAAAAAAAATATTTCTAAATTATAATAGATACAAATTATTAACTTTTACTCAAAAAAATAGAATCATGCATGTGCTCATAGGCTAGTATATAAATAAAAATCTACCTATATAATCTTGTATAGAGTCCACATTAACACTTTCTCTATTTATTTTTATCTCAGGTTTTCTTGGTGTTTAATATCCAGGTTGTTAACATATAAAACTATTTTGTGAAAAGAAATAAATCTGCTACTTCTAGTATAAATATAAAATGTATTGGATAAAGCAAATACAATACAACTTTGCTTAAGCGTAAAAATATCTAATGGTCTCAAGTTCTCAACCCATAAATGAAACCAAATTCATTATATCACTCAACTAAAAAATTACTATCTATTAGGTTAAGTAACCAAATATTAGATAAAAAATATATCATACATTGGGTGCATGTGATACCAACTCAATACTAGGAGGACAAGGCTTCTCTCTTTACTAATAAATATATTTTATAAATCATGTTTAAGTCTCAAATGAAGAGAAGAATAGAAAAGAAAAAAATTAAATTTAAATATAAGAAAATGCCCCACTTAAATTGTTGCCTTAGGCTCCAAAATATATTGAGTCAGTCCTGAGTTTGGGTTTGGATTGTGACAAAATGTGCCTATGTCAAATCCAAAAATGAGGCCAACAATGCTAGCCAATAAGAAAATTCTACAACTATATACCACTAATAGTTATAATTAAGTTAGAGGGCAAAAAGAGTAAATTATAAGTAAGATTTTAAAATTAAAAATTAAAATAGAAAATAAAAGAACTTTAGAATTATCTTTTAAGATTCATTACATTTTTTCTTCTTCATGAATTTTTTTAATAAACATTTAAATTTAATCTATTAACATATATATATTTATTCATTGTCGATGCCCATTTTTGCTAATTCATACCCAAAAGCTCATGCGGAGGAAAACCCTATGAAGAGTAAGGCCTAAAGACCCACCAAGAAAATCAAAGAGAAAGAAAGGTCCAAAAAAAGAAATGCAAGGGAAAGCAATCTACAGTAGAATGCAGATCTGCAGTAAACCCAAACGAGGTAGTAGATGGCTGGGATCATTTGATGCATGCCATAAAGGTAGGTGGTGAGGTAACCCAATCCTTATCCATTTGAACCTAGAGGTAAAGGTATATAGCAAGAACAAACGAAAGGGAATTTTGTCGTGAAATGAGTAGTGGTGTAGCAAATGTATTCTGAGTAGAGGTAGTGGTCAGGTAACCAATGGGTTGGTGGGTAGTCTTGAAGGATGCTTACAATAAACTAAAAACAGCTGGTAAAGCCCTAAAGGTAAAAGGAAGAAATCTCATTGAATTAGCTCACTATAAAAGGAAGAGGTAGCTATGGATGAAAGGGGGAGAAGCACCTAAAGGGAGGAACCCACGGTAAGAGAGAGAGCAAAAAGCACCTCAGAGAGGCACTTAGAGGGAGAGGCACCGAGAAAGAGAGACCCAAGAAAAGGAAAGACCCATAGGGAACAACCCATGATAAGAGCACAGTAAGAAACTAAGAGTAAAAACAACGGAGAGAAAGAAAGAAAGAAAGTGGTAAAAAGAAGAGAGAAAACATAGCAGGAATAGGGGCATGAATTAATAGACCATCATTTTCCTCCCTCTTAGCAAACTCACTCTTTGAAATCCCCCAAAAGTATAGTCAGTAGTCATTTAGGCCTATTATTCAAAATGCACAACTTTGATGGTAAAAACCTATGACAAGGTTTTTTAAATTGGGATTTGGGTTCCGTCTTGATTTATTTATCCTATGGGAAGATTCAATACTTCATTTCGATTGCAAATATATTGATTTCACTCGTTAGCACTAATATTTGTTGTATTTAGTTATTTAGCTGGAGCACATTTTTTATCACAGTTGTTGCATTAGTTGTTCTGCTGTGATATCTTTATTTGTTGTACTAGTTATTCTACTATAGTACATTTTTATTATATTTATCGTATTAACTATTATACTTGCTAAACCTTTTTTTGCTAAAACTTTCTTATTTCTTTGTTATTGCGTGTTTTATTTTTAATATAAGCTAAACATTATCCTACCGTAAGTATATATACATATACATTGTTTCTCATGTTTTGAAAAATATATTTTATATATGTTTATGTGAATACGTTTAAGTGTATTCATGAATATATGTATGTATATATTTGAGAATATGCTAACCCATATAAACTAATATTTGCTTGATGGATAATTTTTTTGGGTTTTAGATTTGTTTATGTGTAGGAAGTAGAAAAGTATTTTTGCAATATAAAATAAAGAGTAGTCATTCACAATGCAGAAAAGTGTAAAAAGCTTTATTGTACAGCAGAAAGTTTTATTGCACAACAGAAAACCTTACTGTGTAGTAGAAATTTTTACTACATAGTAGAAGGTTTTACTGCACAGCAAAAAACTTTACTGCACAGTAAAAAGTTTTACTGCATAGTAGAAAGTTTTACTGCACAACAAAAAAGTCAATCTTGTGGCAGAAACTGGAGAAAAGTTCCTTTTGTGGCAGAAATAAAGGATAAGCCCTCTTTGTAGTGTCTTCCCTTGAACTTTAGACTCAATTTTTGCACACAAACTAGCAGGGGCAAAATGGTACTTTAGTGCCCATTCCGTGGAGTGCTAGGCCCAACTTCCTTCTTAGAAAAAACCTAAACTAAGCGTTATCCAATAACATCAAGACACATGTCTAAGGTACAAGAAAACTAAAAAGAACCCTCGACATTAATTTAGTAGTTTTTTGTTTCTATAAATTATTAATTGTTAAATTTAGTTAGTTGGTTCTAGTATAAGTATGTTTAGGTTTGTCTTTGTATGTATGCACGTGCCGCTATAAATATACACATACCTTTGGCACTAACATTTCTTTTAAACTAGAAGCAAAACAACCACCCATATGACCATTACCTTGAGAATGTTAGGTCAGCTTCTGTTTTTATCAACATCAAAGTCGTTGTTTACGTAAAGCAAAGTTACATGCATTATCTACGACCCAATTAGTAAAATAATAAAAGTTCTCAATACAACAATTAAAACTTTTATAATTATAAAAGGACGACAAAGAAAGTTGAAGTAGGTAATATAAAATTAAGGTAAAAATAAAATTATTTACCTTACATCCAAAATTAAGGTAAACACAAATTGTCATGGTCACCTTTTATTTTACTGTATTGTATGCATTGTAGATTTTGGAGCTCATGTTACCATTCTTTTTAAAACTGAAAATGGAAGAATACATGTGAATATTGCATAACTTATATATTGTACTGGAAATTCAAAGTACTTTCAAGATGTGATAACTACAATGGTTTAAAAGAATAAATAAATAAATAAAGATAAAACTACCTATGTTAACATCACATTGAGAAGGTTAGTAAACATAAGTATTTTCAAGACGTGCTAACTACAATGCCAATGGCAATGTCGTTCGAACTATTTTATTAGTTTTAATGATTTATCTTTCTTTCATTTCATACTTATTTAGTGCTTTTCCAATTCAATTTCTATATATATTTTTTCAATCACAATTACATGATTTTTCCCAGCTAAAACATTAATATTTCAATGACATTTATACCTATAAGTTGGTGGGTAAAAAAATGATTTAAATAAGTAGTATTTTAATTCAAAAATAAAACTACAATATAAATAACTTTATAATTTCCTTTCAAAACCTATTAAATTTGTTACTCTTATTGAATTTTTGTACATAAATATTTAAATTAATGTTATTAAATTATATTATTACTCAATTAGTTATTTCTTTTTTAATTTCTATCAATTATTAATTCTTGAATTTACTGTATTAGTTTGTGCATATGCATAAGTTTATGTTTTTGTTTAAGCTTGGGTATGTGAAGCCCTCCTTTAGTAAAATAAAATAAAATAAATATATTGATGTAATCCCGAGTTTCTAAACACATCTGGTTTTTGTTGAAGCCTTTCCATCTATGATTCTTAAAAATATGGATCAACAAAGAGTGGAAACCCTCTTGTTGGTTTATGTTTAGCAAAAAGGGAATTGAATGTCTGATCATTTTACATTCAAATTGCACAAATGAAAAACTTCATTAGAAACATGTTTAACAATGACAGTAACCAAGCTATGATCTTGAAAAAATATAATAATGAATTTATTTTTTTGAGAAACAAACAAACAAGCACACACACACGCATACACACAAAGGAGAAGGAAATAAGTTCTAAGATAAACGCACACCACAAGCTTTAAGTTGTCTCTTTGCCTTCCTGTCATATAAAGAAGCCATTAAGGCACAAAAAGCAACATTTCCGGTTACTGCACCCAATTGTGCAATGGGAAAAATGTTAATTCCATAGGCTGCTCAAAAAGGTCAATAATAACGCTGTAAAGTATGTGAACTTCGAATCCTGATGATACACTGTTAAGTGAAGAAGATACATAAAAATAATCTTTACCCTTGAAGGCCATTGCTAAAAAAACATATGGAAGATATTATTATCGTAATTATGATGACATTTAATCCATTTTTTAGCATGCCTAAGTAGTGGAATGTTTTTCAGAATGGAAACTAAATTGAGCTTTTGCTGATTTGCAATGATGGTGAATTGAGCTTCATCTTGGCAAGAGCGAACATAGAAAAAAGAAAAAAGAAAAAAAGAAAAATATTGTGCTATTAAATTTAATTTTCTAATATTTTGCTAATAAAAAAAATTGAAAACTATTATCTAATAATTATAAACTAATATGAACTGGGCATAATTATATGATGTGTAATGTTAGTAATTATTAATAAGTAAAAAAGTAATTTTAGTAGTGTAGGTGTAATTAGATGAGAACTAGTAAAAATTTGCCAACAAAACTTTTGTAAAAAAAAAAAAATTGTGACAAGAAGAGTAAATTATATACAACTATATACCAGTATGAGTTATAATTAAGTTAGTGGGCAAAAGAGTAAATTATAAGTAAGATTTTAAAATTAAAATAAAAAAATAAAATAACTTTGAATTATCTTTTAAGATTCATTACATTTTTTCTTCTTCATGATTTTTTTTTTATAAACATTAAACTTACTCTATTAACACACACACACACACACACACATTTTGTAGTTTTTTGTTTCTATAAATTATTAATTGTTGACTTTAGTTAGTTAATTTTCGTATAAACATATGTTATGTGTATGTTTATGTTTAGTTTCGTCTTTGTATGTATATGCGCACAGCCCTATAAATATACACATAACTATGGCACTAACATTTCTTTTAAACTAGAAGCAAAACAATCACCCATATGACCATCACCTTGAGAATGTTAGGTCAACTTTTGTTTCCGTCAACATCAATGTCATTGTTTATGTAAAGTCCACAGAGTCATTGTTTGAGTACACAAGTTATTTTTAAGTACTTCTTTTTAAAAAACATGTCAAACGCAACATGACTTGCTTAAAAAATAGCATAAAGCGCACAAAAAAAGAAAAAGAAAAGAATAATCAACTATTATAATAATCAATACGTAATAACTTGCCCTAAACCCTAAACATCCCTATCAAAAAGGAAATTCAAGATCAACTATAATTGGAAGATTTTTAAAGAAAAACTACAACTGAGAGAGATTCCGTAATAAATAAACTAAGGTTCATGATTTCGGCGAACTTTATTGTCATGCGTAGCAGATTCTATATGAACTTTGGGAAACGAGGACATCACAGCCATTAAACTCGGAAAAAAGAACTCATCGTGCAAAATTTTTAGAGAGGTGTTACATTCACAACATTTTTACAATATTTTCACAACAAATCATAAATGATTTGTTGTTATTAGTTTAAATTTAACACCAAAATTACTTTTTTGCCTTAACAATAACAACCGAATACAACCTGTTACTTATGATTTGTTGTGAAATGTTATGGACATATCATATCTCAAATTTTTATTGTGAAAACCCAACACCAACTTAGTTTACACATAATTTGCAACAAGAAAGTGGCATCAGTAAAAATAGGATTCACTCCATTTATATGCACACACCTAAACTCAACAAGTTGAAACCTCAATAGATAAAAAATTAAATATTCTCTGTTTTTTCTTATGAGTAAGTTGAGTAAGTCCAGTGTCACAAGCTTTTTCACAATTTTGCTACAATTTTATTACATAGTAACTCGTAATTGATGGAAATAAAATAGTAGATCTATGTGCGTCTATGATTTCACTATTCATAAGTTTTTACAAAGTAAAATTGTGACAAAATTGCATAAAAGTTTGTAACACTGGACTTAGTTTGGTCCAAATTCCAAAAGACTTCTTAGGAAAATGTGTCTCTACTTTTATGCCCATTCCATAAATGTTCCTCTTACATATTGTCAGAACGATTGGGCAAAACTTACAAGCCTATTTGAGGATCCTAAAAAATACTATGAAATAACTATGAATCTCACCTATTAAATAAAAAGGTTAAAAAAATAAGTTAAAAATTAAAGTGATAAATAATTGTTTGTGACAAAGAAAAAGAATAATTGCATCAGATTTCAATCTCAAAAAATTGATTCTCGAGAAATTACAGCAAAAGAGAGGAGGGGAAATAACATTTGATGTTAAAAAAACTTTCCCCCCAAATGAATTTCAAAGAATTTCCTTTAACTAGTAGCAGTTCTGGATTTTTTTTTTTTTTTTTTTAGAGGGTTAGCAATGGCAAAGTTAGGAATTTGTCATTTGAAATGGGGTGTGAGTAAAAATTAAAATGATTAATCCTTTTTTTTTTCTATAGATACAACTTCCATATTACATATAATAATCTAAAATAATATTCTAAGTTCAATTTATTATACAATACAACTATATTATACGATAGTATAAAAACATTATAACATAGGTAAGCTAACAACTATTGAATGCATAAACTAATATAATTAAATTACTAATCATACATTTTTGTCAGTTATATAAAAATATATGATAAAGAAGGAGAAGACTAGAACCACACTTAGGAGTAGGACTAAGAGTAAATGTAAAACTAAGAAAAAAAATAGTAATTGATATAAGTTTTTGCTTTTGAAGTGGGTGACTTCTTAACTATACACATAGACATAGTCACTCTCTTGGAATTGGAGATAATTGGAGATAGAAAGAAAAATTAAGAAAAATTAGAAGGGAGAAAGCGAGAGATAGAGAGATTGAGGAAAAAATTATAGATATAGATATAGATTTGTTGGTTGTAACAGTGATGTAATTCTTTTGTTAATGAAGAAGAAAAGTGCAAAGAAAAACAACTTTAATCTGCTGCAAATTGTAAAGTATGCCAGAATCCTAAAGAGAATATTCATATTTTTTTTAAATAAATGAGCGAAATTTTTGGAATTGACACAATACTTTCACAAAATTTCACAACAAAATCTAGGTGACCAATTGTTAAAGGTAGATAAAAAAAATATTGTCAATTATGGGTCCAGATAAAAAGCAACTACTACTTGTCACATATTATTGTAAAAATATTATAAAAGTAAAATTATGATGATCATATTCAAGCTTCAAGCTTATTTCAATTGGGTTCAAACAAATTTTGGATTAAGGTATTCAAAATTTTATTTCAGGGGGTCATAATTAATTTTTTTTTTTTTTTAAATTTTGTATATAAAAATTTTGTTTGAGCCAGGTCAGGGGAACCCCCGGCCTTAATGTAACGCCGCCCATGCCTTTAACTCATTATATAGTAATTTATAGTATCATTCATAGAGCATTCACATATAAAAAACTACAAGAACAAAATATATATATGTAAGCGCACAAATCAAACTAACCCAAGTTAGAACCAGTGGACCAGCCTAATGAGCACTAAACAATGAATTTATAGAGAGTGGATATCTAATCTGGGTTTCGGGACGATAGACAACACAAAGGTTCAATTCAATCATGTAGTTCTTGCACTTTTCTTATACAACAGTGTGATATTAAGCTAAATACTTGAATGCCGATGAAAGTTCTTCCTCTCTCTTTTACAAATTCTCTCCTTCTCCCTTCCTCTTGTTTTTCTATCTTCTTTTTATCACCCCCTCTCTCTCTCGTCTTCCTTTTCCTTTTATAGGCCTCACTTTCTTCTTCTTCCTCCTTCCACGTGTAATCCAGGTGTTTCCTTTTAGATACTTGTCCCATCATTCCCCCTTACTCAAATATCTGGCGGTGATGGTAGGGCATAATTTCAATATTCAGATGTCACTTCTTCATTAATGCGGCCAGAGGGGTAGGTATGATGCCTTCAATGCGGTGGCAGCAGCAGCCTTTTCTCTGATATTTGCCCATCAACTTAATTTGCTCCTTATCCTCACTCTCTCTTAGTCACTTGTACGTAAGATCCTTAGTATGGGAGTCTTTGAACTACCAGGCCACTAATATTGTCCTCGGCAACAATCTGTCGAGGACAATTTCATCCTCGGACGTCGTGTCCCGTGGTGCAGTGCTCGTGCATGATAACTTCCTTTGCCACGTGGCATCGCAGGAAGGAATCATTATGTCCTCGGACCACCAGGACTGTTAAGTTGGACTTTCTTCTTTGTGAGGGTCTTTGGGCCAGCCCAATATGTGATTTGGGGCCCATAGGTACCACAATAGCCCCTCGAAATCCTCATTTCTATTCTGTTGGAGAGGAACGAGGGTTTCGATATGTGCGCACGTAAGGCGATACGCTTCTGACGCTTCGATCTCCTGGATGCGCTTCAATTAAATATTGGCGGCGTTATGTTCCCTGTTTCCAGTCGCATGATGCTCATCTAACGGATAGGCGCCTTTTGAGGAGGCGGGCGGGAGGCTTCCCGCTTTACGTTTTCCCACGAAATAAATACCGCCACTTTAAAGATCTTCTGTTCATTTCAGACCTTTCGCATTGAACCTAACCTTTCCTGTAACCTATACGCGTCTTCACACCCTTCATTTCTAAGCCGAGGTGACGTAGTCATTTAAAAGTAAGTTCTCCAACTTTCTGATTTCATTATCGCTTTTTACTCTTTCGATTGTCCCCTTTTTTCCGTCCTCGGCCATTTAGATCTTCAGATTCTGTTATAGTGTTCACTCCCTAGTTTTGAGAAATGGGTAGGTTCGCCTCACTAGTGGATACCCCTGAGAAAATAGAAGCCTTTAAAGCCAAATATGAGATCCCGCCCGGAGTATCCATTAGATACTGTAAGACGGGAGAGTGGCTCACCAAAAGAAAAACCGGTGAGGTAGCGATTCCCATGATAGCGTTTATAGAGGGAGGGATGAGAATCCCTATGATGCCCATTACTATGAACTATCTTAGAATCGCTAGGTTGTCCCCTACACAGTGCGCTCCCAATATGTTTAGGATCCTGGGTGCTACTGACGTCTTGAACGAGAGATTAGGGTTAGGTCTTACTCACCACGAGGTGAATTGGGTGTATACCCTTCACCGACTAAGGGGGCATACCTACTACTTGAAGTCTAGACACCCTGAAGTCAGGTTGATCCAATGCCTTCCCCATTCCAACAAGGGTTTGGACAAGGACTTCCTTATATTGTCCAGGGAGTGGCATGACGGTTTCCACTGTCCGACGATGGAGGGGGAACCTGGTGAGTGCTCACGTAGCGTCAACCTCACTCAATGATAGATGTACGGTTTCTTTTGTTGATGGTGTTTTTCCTTAATTTGTTTGTACTAATCTGTTTTTTGTTTTGTTTTTTTTTTTTTGAAACATATGCGCAGATCGTCGCGCGCTTGCGCCTCGTGCTAATCTCGTCAACTTTGGTCGTCTCGACAAGATCTTGAAGGCCGAGGTGTTTGTGCACTCAGACGGTCAGCTCCGCGCCGCCCACCGCATCCTCGGATACACACCAATATCCTCCGCCTTCCAAGAAACCAAGTGTGTTATTAAGGAGAAAGATCCGCGGCTCCCGAGGATAAGTGTAGCGGTCGAGGGTTTTCTGTTGCCGCCTGGTGCTTCAGTCCCTCAAGGCGTCCTGATTACCGAGCCTGTCAGGGTTGTCCCGAGAGCCACAAATTTAGCCACACCCTCGACTCGACCTAGACTAGGCGAGGGTTCTACCTCTCAGCTAGTAGCCGAGGTAGAAGAGGAAGAAGGAGAAGAAGAAGAAGAAGAAGAAGAACAAGAAAAAGTTGTTGAACTTTCGGATTCTGAGGAGGAGTTCGAAGCCTTAGATCCACTCTTTCCGCCCAGACACCCCTCTCCTATCGCCAGATCTCCTTCTTTCACATCCTCAGACGACGACGACCAACCCTTGATAAGGATGGGAGTTCAGCGTAGACCCAAGCCCAGCTTGAAGGACGTGTTGGAGGGGCAAGCTGGAGCACAAGAGCTCCCTAAGGCGTCCCTCGTAAAATCTAAGGACAAGGGGACTGAGCAGGTTCCCTCGATAAGGGTTACACTTCCTCCTTCCTCTTAGGTTCAACACGTCGATCCCGCTGACCACAAAAGGAAAAGGGATCAGCCCAAGGGGAAGGAGATAGCCGATGGGAGCAAAGACCTCCCTACCAAAGAGGCCGATCCGGAGAGGGGAGGCAAGCATGCTCGGCATGCCCGGCATGCCCACCCGAGGTCGGAAAGGCGAATTGACCCTCCAGTGGCATTTCATGCGCCCATTTGGGCTCCCCAAATGCACGTGGACGATCAAGCTGTCACTGCAGACGCGTCCATTAGGGGATCCGATGAGGGCACGGCTGCCTGCATTGCTGATGCATTAGAGCAGGCGCTATTACTGCCTGAGGACATGGGAGAGCTGCGTAGGATGAGGGATCATAACGTCTTTATGACCCTCAAAAAGGAGTTAGCTATGGTAAGGATTCAAATTGGCCGATCTTCGGCACTTATACTTTTCTTTGCCTTTCTTTTCTTTTCTTCCTTCCTTCCTTTTTTTTTTTTTTTTTTATATAGTGTGCTATTTACTAACAGTGCTTGTACGTAGGCTGTCCAATCTGCCCATAGGGCAGAGCAGATCGCTGCCAGCTCATACAGAGCGCTAAGGGATGAGGCGGTAAGGCTGGATCACACTAAGAAAATACTGGAGCTTAAGGATAAGAAACTCCAAGAGGTGACCACCAGCTTGAGCAGGGCGACGAGTGAGAAGTCAGGCATAGAGGCCGAACTGAAGAGCACTGCCAGGCAGGTCGAGGATCAGAGGTTGTTGCTCAAGCGCGCCAATGAAGACCTTGCCTCGGCTAGGACGTTGGCGGAAGGTCTGGCAAAAGATCTTACGGCGTCCGAGGAGGCAAAGGAGGAGGCTCTTAAGGCCAAGGAAGAAGCACTTGCCAAGGCACAAGCAGCCGAGGCAATGGTGGACGAGGCTGAGCAGAGCGGCTATGACATGGGCGTGGCAGAAACCACGGAGACCTTCAAAGCCCAAGTGCCGGGGGTTTGTAGGGACTACTGCCTCCAGGTGTGGAGGGAAGCTCTCTCCCAAGCCGGAGTTGATGCTTCTTCTCCTCTATGGAAGGTGGAGAATGCCTACCTTCCCCCTGCCATCCGCGTGGCTGCCTCTAGCTCAGCCAAGGACGACTCCTCTCTTTCCTCGGCTGGGATGCAAGCGGAGGAGAGTGTTGCCGAAGACGTTGCCCCTACTGCCCAGGTTAAAGATGCAGCGCTTCCTCCTGCCTCCAAGGAATTGCCTATCAATCCCGAGGCGAGTGGGACTATGGAGCTAGTCTTAGCGACCTTGCCCATAAAGCCTAAGGAGACGATTGAGGGATCTTCAGCCTCTGTGGTGCCTCCTGCCGATCCGAAGGACCAAACTCAGCCCAAGCCATAATCATTCATCCCTTAGCTGCTTCTCATCTCTTTTGCTTTTCTTGTATTTGTTTTGTTGATTTTACTTCTTAGTTCCGTTTTCTTTTTAGTTTTCTTCCTTTGTAACTTATCAAATTTGGTTACGAATGTAATGATAAATCTTTCGTTTAATGAAAAGGGTTCCCAATTTAAATTGCTATTCTGTATTATGTTTGGGGTTGGATCTTATTTTCTTGCTATGCATGTAATATTGCCATACACTCAGCTTGTCTCTATAACATGTACTTGTAATTTTCGGTCCTTAGTCAAGGAAACTTATGCAACTCATATACGTGCAAATGCTTTAAGCAATGACTGTCAACTCCTGCTTACACTTGAGGACAAACAACGCGCTAAAGAAATGATACACTAGCAGGGAATCCGTTTGCTTGGGAATTACTTAACAATTATTTTCATGACAACATGTTGAAAAAGGGAACTTAATGGCACATTTTACATTTGAACTGACAGTACATCAAGCTTTGCGCTTGATACTTAACAACAATCAAAGACTCGTTTACTTAGTAATTCTAACGCTGTTTCCATGTCAGGGAAAAAGACCCAAGGCAACCTTACTTCTCTACTTTAAATTAAGATAGAGGATCTGTCGATCCGACATAACCTTAATAAAAATTGAATGAGATAGAGGGTCCGAGGACCCGGCGTAACCTCAATTAAATTTTTAAATAAGGTAGAGGATCCGAGGACCCGGTGTAACCTCATTTTTTGCTTTTAATTAAGACAGAGGATCTGATGATCCGGCGTAACCTCAATGAAAATTTCGAATAAGGTAGGGGATCCGAGGACCCGGCGTAACCTCATTTTTTGCTTTTAATTAAGACAGAGGATCTGACGATCCGGCGTAGCCTTAATCAAAATTTCGAATAAGGTAGAGGATCCGAGGACCCGGCGTAACCTCATTTTTTGCTTTTAATTAAGACAGAGGATCTGATGATCCGGCGTAACCTTAATCAAAATTTCGAATAAGGTAGAGGATCCGAGGACCCGGCGTAACCTCATTTTTTGCTTTTAATTAAGACAGAGGATCTGATGATCCGGCGTAACCTTAATCAAAATTTCGAATAAGGTAGAGGATCCGAGGACCCGGCGTAACCTCATTTTTTGCTTTTAATTAAGATAGAGGATCTGATGATCCGGCGTAACCTTAATCAAAATTTCGAATAAGGTAGAGGATCTGAGGACCCGGCGTAACCTCATGCGCAACAGAATTTATGGTAGAAAAATGACAGAAATAAAATGACAAAAGGCACTTTTTATTAATAATAATATCGTCTTAAATTACTTACGTTCCAGGGATGGAGTACAACTTTTTCATCTAAGTCTGCCAGGTAGTACGCTCCTATTCCGGCTGTTGCCGTGATGCGGTACGGTCCTTCCCAGTTAGGTCCAAGTTTTCCCCATGCTGGGTTTTTGGTGTTGCCTACTACTTTCCTCAGCACTAGGTCTCCGAGAACAAGCGGTCTCGAATTTACCTTCGAATCATATCCCTGCTTCAGTTTTTGTTGATAGTAGGCCAAATGAATCATGGCGACCTCTCTCCTTTCCTCAATCAAGTCTAGGCCCCTTTCCAGCAGTCTATCATTGCTTTCCGGGGTAAAGGAGCTTGTCCTCATCGTAGGGAAACCAGTCTCTAAAGGGATAACAGCCTCGGCGCCATAAGTCATCGAGAATGGGGTTTCTCCCGTTGATCGGCGAGGTGTGGTCCGGTACGTCCATAGGACATGGGGTAATTCCTCCACCCATCTCCCTTTGGCGTCCTCCAGTCTCTTCTTCAACCCGTTCACTATCACTTTGTTGACAGCCTCGGCCTGCCCATTTCCTTGCGGGTAAGCCGGAGTGGAGTACCTATTGGTTATGCCGAGGCCACAACAATATCGTCTGAACGCCTTACTATCAAACTGCAAACCATTATCGGAGATGAGGGTACGTGGGACACCAAATCGGGTGACGATATTCTTCCATATGAATTTCTTCACATCGACATCCCTGATGTTTGCTAAGGGCTCGGCCTCTACCCACTTTGTGAAGTAGTCAGTACCGACAACCAAATATCTTCGGTTTCCAGGCGCCTTTGGGAAAGGACCCACAATGTCTAAACCCCACTGTGCAAAAGGCCAGGGACTCGTCAAAGGATTGAGCGCACCTCCGGGCTGATGGATATTTGGAGCAAATCTTTGACATTGATCGCACTTCTGCACGTAACTCTGTGCTTCTCGCTGCATATTCGGCCACCAATATCCCTGTGTTAGGGCTCTGTGAGCCAAAGACCTTCCTCCTGTATGACTTCCACAGATTCCTTCGTGTAACTCTTCCAACAGTAGCTCTGTCGCCTCAGGGTGCATGCATAACAGGTATGGGCCAGAAAAAGATCGTTTATAGAGTTTATGATCCTCGGCCAACCAGAATCGGGAGGCTTTTCTACGTATCTTGTCCGCCTCGACTTTTTCTTCGGGCAGAACATCATCTTTCAAAAAGGATATTATGGGGTCCATCCAGCTAGGCCCGTCCTAATCTGGTGAACACGGACAACGCTTGCTATCATTTTCGAGGGTTTAGGTAAGTCCTCAACTAGGATAATCCGAGGTAGTCCCTGTGCTGACGACGTGGCAAGAGTTGCTAGGGAATCAGCGTGCGTGTTGCTACTTCTGGGGATATGAGACAAAGTAAGAGATTCGAACTTGCGTTGTACAGCTTTGACTTGATTCACATAGTCCTGCATCCTCGGATCTCGGGCCTCTACCTTTCCATCTACTTGACCCACAACTAGTTGAGAGTCTGAGAACATTTGCACGATCTTTCCCCCCAACTTGTGGACCATATCTATTCCTTTCAGCAAGGCTTCATACTCGGCCTCATTGTTAGTAGCCGAGAATCCCAGTCTTAAGGATTTTTCCAGTGTGAGACCTTCTGGGGTTGTAATTACCACACCCACCCCAGATCCTCTTTGATTAGCTGCCCTATCAACGTACACAGTCCATACCGCGAGACCTTTGCAGACAACTGTACCAACTGATTTTTCATCAATGTCCCTGTTGATCACACTGTTTTCTATTGTGGGTTCAGCAAATTCCGCAACAAGATCAGCCAACACTTGACCCTTTATTGCTGTGCGGGGCATGTACTTAATGTCAAAAGAGCCCAAGATGGTTCCCCATTTTGCAATCCTGCTGGTATAATCCGCACTCCGGAGTATAGCTTTTAGTGGAAGCTGAGTCAAAATAACCACCGTATGGGACTGGAAATAATGGGGGAGCTTACGTGTGCCATGCACCACGGCAAGGATTGCCTTCTCTAATGGTTGATAACGTACTTCGGCTTCATGCAAGGACTTGCTCACGTAGTAAACTGGCTTTTGTACGTCCCCTTCGACCCTTATTAGCACCAGGCTAACGGCGTGGGCTGCCACTGCGATGTATGCAAACAGGACTTCGTCGACTTCGGGTCGAGACATTATAGGAGGATGAGCAAGATACTCTTTAAGTTGCTGAAAAGCCACGGCACACTCTTCTGTCCATTCGAACCCCTTCCACTTGTTTAACAATTGGAAAAATGGCCTGCACCGATCAGCAGATCTAGAGATAAATCGGTTGAGGGCAGCCGTCATCCCAGTTAACCTCTGTACTTCCTTCGGATTCCGAGGCGGCTGTAAGTTGTTGATGGCCTTGACCTGAGCGGGGTTGACCTCAATTCCTCTATGCGTCACCATGTAACCCAAAAATTTGCCAGACCTTACACCAAAGGAGCATTTAGATGCGTTGAGGTGTAACTTATGCTTCCTCAGCGTCTGAAAGGTGTCATCGAGGTCTGATATGTGAGCCGAGATAATCCTACTTTTAACCACCATGTCATCTACGTACACCTCAATTGTTTTTCCCAGTTGCAGTTCGAACATTCGCATCATCATTCTTTGATAGGTAGCCCCAGCATTCTTCAAGCCGAAGGGCATCACCTTATAGTGGTAATTCCCTACGGGTGTGACAAAGGCTGTCTTTTCTTGGTCTTCTGGAGCTAAGGGTATTTGATGGTAACCTTGGAAAGCATCCAGAAAGCTCATCCGAGGATGCCCCACAGTAGCGTCCACCAACTGATCTATGCGGGGCATTGGAAATGAATCTTTTGGGCAAGCCTTATTCAAGTCTGTAAAGTCCACACATACCCTCCATTTTCCATTCTTCTTTTTTACTACTACCGTATGGGCTAACCACTCTGGGTAAAACACTTCCTTAATGGCCCTGGCTTTCTTAAGTTTTAGCACCTCCTCCTTAACGGCATCGGCGTGCTCTTTAGATGAACGCCGAGGTGGTTGCCTTCGGGGCACTGCGGCTGGATTAACATTGAGGTGATGGCAAATAAACTCCGGATTGATTCCTGGTGCTTCGTAAGCATCCCATGCAAACACATCGATGTTTCGCTTCAAAAAAGCGACCAGATTTTCCTTCTCTTGTGGGGGTAACTGACTTCCTACCTGGAAGAATCTCTCCGTATCGTCTGCGATAACCACTTTCTCCAAATCCTCACAACCTGGCCCCTCAGCCTCGGCCTCATTTGGCTCGGCCGAGGATACTAACTGCTACAAGTTCTTCTCGACCAGGGTTTGAGACTCTCGTCTCGTCTGATGTGTAATGGCTGCTGTTATACACTGCCTCGCCATGGACTGGCTGCCTAATATTTCCTCAACCCCATTCTCATATGGGAACTTTACTTTGACATGTAGAGTTGACGACACGGCACCTAAGGCGTGCAGCCACGGTCTCGCCACTATGGCTGTGTAAGGGGAGTAGGCGTCTACTATAATGAAATCCACGTCGACCACTACTGGCCCTGACTGTACAGGCAGTCAGATTAACCCCTTGGGAATAACAGCCTTCCCTTCGAAACTTATCAATGGGGAGTCATAAACTGTGAGATCCTCGGTTCTCAAATTGAGACCCTTGAACAAGTCAGGGTACATAATGTCAGCCCCACTCCCTTGGTCAACCATTACTCTCTTCACATCATAGCCGGCTATCCTCAATGTGATAACCAGCGCATCGTCGTGTGGCTGGATAGTGCCAACCTTGTCTTCCTCGGAAAATCCCAGCACGGGCAGAGGATTCTTCTTCATCCTCTTCGGCTCAGAGTTGAGGTCCTCATCAGTGGAATGTAGTACCGACATTATTCTGGTAGGGCAAGACCCAGTCCGACCTGGCGCCGCAAAGATGACATTGATTGTACCCAATGGAGGTCTTACGTTGTTACTGCCTTGGTTTACGGAGCCAGATTGGGTACCTGGTTCATCAGGTCGATTCACGAATTGCCTTAATTTCCCCTCTTTTGCTAGCTGATCCAGGTAATTCCACAAGTTCCTGCAGTTCTCTGTGGCGTGACCTGTATCCTGGTGATAGTTGCAATAGAGGTTCTGATTACGTTTCGCAGGATCTCCTATCATCCTGCTGGGCCATCTAAAATATGGTTCTCGGCAAATCTTTTCCAACACTTGCTGCACCGGCTCACGAAATACGGCATTCACTGTCTGGGGCGGGGCCGACCTGTTCTGGCTAGTGAAATCTCTTCGCGGCCATTTGCTACTATACCTCTCCGCCTTGAAGTCCCTGCTTTCTTGGGGGACACTTTTCATTTTTCCTTTACTCTGTTGTTGATCCTCTTCAACCCTCTTATACTCGTCAATCCGATCCATGAGCCGACGGACCGTTTTTACCGGCTTCTTGGTCAGGGATTTTCTTAGGTCGTGCTCAACTGGAAGGCCGACCTTAAAGGTGTTAACCGCTACCTCATCAAAATCACCGTCGATCTCGTTGAATGCTTCCCAATATCTGTCCGAATATGTTTTCAACGTCTCGCCCTCTCTCATGGCCATGGATAATAACGAGTCTAAAGGCCGAGGTACTCTACTGCACGTAACAAAACGGGACCCGAATGCCATTGTAAGTTCCATGTATGAATCAATGGAGTTCGCCTTTAAGCCGTTGAACCATCTCATTGCAACGGGTCCTAAATTTGAGGGAAAGACTTTACACATCAAGGTTTGGTTCTGAGAATAAACCGCCATGCGTTGATTGAAATGGCTCACGTGCTCTACTGGGTCTGTTTTGCCATTATAAATGGTGAAGTTTGGCTGCGTGAATCGACGGGGCAATTTTCCCCTTTCAATATGGTGTGTGAAGGGTGATTTGGAGAGCTGGAGCAGCGCCTTTCCCATGGCGTCGCTACCTGAGCCCCTGTGGTTCGTCCCTCTGTTTCTTCTGTCACGAATGCTTTCCTCTTGGTACGAGAAAGTTTCTGTGGGGGAGGGGGGTTCTTGACCTCGGCCTATAGCCACTGTCCTGAGAGTCATCTGATGAAGGGTCAGATATGGAGGGCATCCTTTTTCGCTCTGCACGACGTAGCTTCTTCTTCAGTTGGTCAATTTCTCTCTGCATGGTTCTAGTGTTTTCTTCTCTAGAGCCCATGCTTCTGCCCCGCGAGCGATTATCAGCTGTTCTCCCCGAGTGCACACTGCCCTCTCGATCTCCCATTTGCTCTACTTGTTGTAATGGATCCTCATGCTGAGATCCTAGAGACTCTGCATGATCTGGATTCAGATCCGCCATCACGTTATCTGTCACCAAAACGTAGATTCCCACAGACGGCGCCAATTGTAAGCGCACAAATCAAACTAACCCAAGTTAGAACCAGTGGACCAGCCTAATGAGCACTAAACAATGAATTTATAGAGAGTGGATATCTAATCTGGGTTTCAGGACGATAGACAACACAAAGGTTCAATTCAATCATGTAGTTCTTGCACTTTTCTTATACAACAGTGTGATATTAAGCTAAATACTTGAATGCCGATGAAAGTTCTTCCTCTCTCTTTTACAAATTCTCTCCTTCTCCCTTCCTCTTGTTTTTCTATCTTCTTTTTATCACCCCCTCTCTCTCCCGTCTTCCTTTTCCTTTTATAGGCCTCACTTTCTTCTTCTTCCTCCTTCCACGTGTAATCTAGGTGTTTCCTTTTAGATACTTGTCCCATCATTCCCCCTTACTCAAATATCTGGCGGTGATGGTAGGGCATAATTTCAATATTCAGATGTCACTTCTTCATTAATGCGGCCAGAGGGGTAGGTATGATGCCTTCAATGCGGTGGCAGCAGCCTTTTCTCTGATATTTGCCCATCAACTTAATTTGCTCCTTATCCTCACTCTCTCTTAGTCACTTGTACGTAAGATCCTTAATATGGGAGTCTTTGAACTACCAGGCCACTAATATTGTCCTCGGCAACAATCTGCCGAGGACAATTTCATCCTCGGGCGTCGTGTCCCGTGGTGCAGCGCTCGTGCATGATAACTTCCTTTGCCACGTGGCATCGCAGGAAGGAATCATTATGTCCTCGGACCACCAGGACTGTTAAGTTGGACTTTCTTCTTTGTGAGGGTCTTTGGGCCGGCCCAATATGTGATTTGGGGCCCATAGGTACCACAATATATATATATATAAACTACAAGAAAAAACCTACTGGTCTCTCTTGTCCTATTTCTCTATCTTTCTCTATAATAACCAAACTCACACTAAAACACCGGCCACCACCGAACCAACCACCCACCACAAAAATACCAAACCAATGAAACACCACCACCTCATTCCATAAAATTAGATAAGGATATTGCATTAAAAAATCATTATGATAGTAAATTCTTGATTAATTTTAGTTTTTATTTTATATTTAAACCGTTTATTAGAATCATATTAATTATGTCATATTTTCTTCAAGTGGCAAACACAATCATAGATGTTTATTAATTTTACCATAATTATTAAAGTATATATTTAAAAATTAAAAATTAAAAAATTCATATTTTGTTGAAGTTTCTTCTATATTGCATGGATTTCTAAATAATTGAATTACATAAAATAATTATATAAATTAATAAGTTATGTAAATAAAATAGCATATAGACGTCCCATAAAAAAAAAAAAAAAAAAAAAAAAAAACATATGAGTCTGTTTCAATTACAACATTGTGGGCTCCATTATTTAGGGTAGTAAATGACACAATCTAAGTATTAAAAATTCAAATTTGATTATTTAGTTTTATTTTGAATATGAACTGAGCTTGAGCTCATCATCAACAAGATTACATTTTTCAAGCTTGGTTCATTTTTCTTGTATATCAAGCTTGAGTTTGTTTACGAGCTACTTGGTTAATTTATAATTTTTTATATATAAATATATATATATATATATATATATTAAAACTTTGACTAAAATCTTTTACCCTCTTAAAAATTTATGGATTTTTACTACAAATGGATTTTTTACATTTTGAATAAATTACAAATAATAATTTTATATTGTATGAATTAATTTAGAACAACTCAATTTCTAGTCTATATAAATATACTTTTAGACAAATATTTATATAAAAATATAGTATTATATAATTAATTTGAGCTCTCATGTTTGTGAACTTGTTCACATTATGTTTAAGCTTGGCTCATTTAAAAATTGAGTTTAAAGATGAACTTGAATTTGGCTTGTTTATTAAACAAACAAATAAAAACTTTTTTTTTTTTTTCACGAACTGTGCTTGAGCTAATAGTTTGGAATAATTAGCAAGCTTGGTTCATAAACAACTTGGTTGGCTGGACTCTCTATTATCTATCCTCATCATGACATGCTGAATAAGGAAAAAGTCGAAGTCCATTAATTAGCAAACTATTACATTAATTAATGGATCCCACTAGCTATACGTTGTCATTGACATAAGCATATATACTTTTAATTCAATTCAACTTTTATTCTATTATATTCTTAAAAAAAAAAAAAAAAAAAAATCTTTGATTCTATTGGAAGAGATTATCACGGGAAGTCAACTGCTGAAGTCTACTCTATTGGAATCTCTTCCATAAGTTCCATTGATTGAGAAACATCTTACCTACTAACTAGAAACTATTACCATATGTTTTAACTCCGATCATGCAAGTGATTCATCAATTAACCTAATCATGGATTAAAAGATGTAAAAAAAAAAAAAATATAGAAAAATATTAAAGCCACAAACTATGTTACAAATTTTTTTACAAACTATGATACCCAATGGGTTTCCGTAAACAAAAAGATAAAAGACAACAGAGTGAGGCCAATTACAGTAATTTGGTCCGTTAGTAAGCTCCCTACCCATGCTATCCTAGTAACTAGTAAGAAGCAATTAATCTTGCCTCGCCGGAAAGCACTATGATTTCTTCACCGGTGATATGGAAAGTCCTTTCAATGAAGAAAATGAACAAAGAGACAGCCATTTCATGTGTAGAACGGTGCTAACGTGTTTTGGGGGACCATAGAACTGGTAATAACCATTAACAATTTGCTAAATAGGATTTGTTTTATAATTATTATGAAAATATTGTGGATGAAATATTTCTATTTTATGAGCAAATAATTAGTCATAGGAAACCAAGTATACATACAAATAAATTCAAAATACCCATAGCAACGACTCCTAGCTCACTTCTTGATACTTGTTAGAGGTAAATGAATATATATATATATATATACATCATTTTTTTATTAACACAATTCTATATGCAACCTCCTCCTGGTCTCTCTATTTAATCAAACAAGGTTTATCACATTTGACGTGCACTTTATGGCCTTAAATAAGCTCCACGAGCTTGGTTTGCCAAATTCAGCTCTACCATCTCTCGCTTGGGTTACATGGCCAGTCCTTATGATTCTGCCTTATTTCTTCGTTGCACTGACATATGCATTATTTTACTTTTCCTATATGTGGATGATATGATCATAACCGGTGATGACTTCAGTAACATTCAAGAACTCAAGGATTTTCTCAGTCAGCAGTTTGAGATAAAAGATCTAGGACATCTCAGCTACTCATTGGGTCTTAAAATCACTCATTCTATAGATGGACTTTATATAACTCACGCCAAGTATGCCTTTGAACACTTGTCTCAAGCTGAACTCACTAATAGCAAGACTGTTGACATTTCAATTAAGCTTAATGCACATCTGCCTCCCTTGGGAGGGGGGGGGGGGGAAACTATTGTCTAATCCCTCTCTTTACAGACGCTTGGTTGGTAGCCTAGTTTATCTCACTGTTACTCGTCCAAATATTTCCTATGTTATTCACTAGGTAAGTAAGTATCTGTCTGCTCCACGATCGATTCACTATGTTGTTGTTCTGCACATTCTTCGGTACCTAAAGGGCACTTTCTTTCATGGTCTTTTCTACTCTACTCAGTCTTCTCTTATTCTCTGTGCATTTTTTTATGCTAATTGGGCAAGAGATCCCGCTGATTGGGCAAGAGATCCTGCAGGTCCACCATTGGTTATTGTTTTCTTTTTGGTTCTTTTATGATTTCTTAGCGAAGCAAGAAAAAACTCATGTGGCCCACTCCAGTACTGAAGTAAAATATCGTGCCCTTGTTGATACCACATCTGAGCTTCTTTGGCTACGATGTCTTCTCAAAAACTTAGGTGTATCTACACCCTCTGCTACTCATCTTTATTGTAACAACCAGAGTACCATTTATATTGCTCACAATGATGTCTTCCATGAACGGACTAAATACATTGAGATTGATTATCATTTTATCCATTATCATCTTGTCCATGGTGGTCTCAAGCTGATCTCAGTCTCCTCTAAAGATCAATTTGCAGATATCTTCACTAAGTCACATCCTAAAGGACGTCTTCGTACTTTGGCTGACAACCTCAAATTTGTCTCACATCTACCTTGAGTTTGAGGGAGGCTGTTAACGTGTATAGTGTTGTGGATTTTAAGCCCAAATTAGATTACTTGTATAACGCACATTCTTGTACTATACTCTTACTTGTACTGCACTCATATGCCTCTTATATAAAGACACTCATGTATATTATTTCATTGAGAAATACAATATACTTATTTAGTATTTCTAACAAAATTTAATCTATTAACATATATATTTATTCATTTAGTAGTTTTTTGTTTCTATAAATTATTAATTGTTGAATTTAGTTAGTTAATTCTAGTATAAGCATATGTTATGTTTATGTTTATGTTTAGGTTTGTCTTTGTATGCATGCGCGCACCCCTATAAATATACACATACCTTTGACACTAACATTTCTTTTTGACTAGAAGCAAAACAACCACCCATATGACCATCACCTTGAGAATGTTAGGTCAGCTTCTATATCTATCAACATCAAAGTCATTTTTTATGTAAAGCAAAGCTACATGAATAATCAATGCTCCCAATTAGTAAAATAATAAAAGTTCTCAATACAAAAATTATAATTTTATAATTATAAAAGGATGACAAAGAAAGTTGAAGGAGATACTCCAAAATTAAGGTAAAAATAATATTATTTACCTCACATCCAAAATTAAGTTAAACACAAGTTGTCATGGTCACATTTCATTTTACTTTATTGAAGACATTGTAGATTTTGGAGCTCATGTTACAATTCTTTTTAAAACTGAAAATAGAAGAATCCATGTGAATATTTGCATAACACATATATTATATTGGAAATTAAAAGTACTCTCAAAGATATGATAACTACAATGGTTTTTTTTTTTAGAATAAATAAATAACTGAAGATAAAACTATCTATGTTAACATTACATTGGGAAGGTTAGTAAATATAAGTATTTTCAAGACGTGATTACTACAACAGCAACGTCGTTCAAACTATTTTATTTGTTTTAATGATTTATCTTTCTTTCTTTTCATACTTATTTAGTGCTTTTTGTTGTGAAATTTTAAAATATTCACAAGCGTACAAACCGTACCGAAGTTTAGTTTGATAAGAACGAGGTTGAACCCACAAGGACTTGAATGAACCCAGGAAATTTAATTAAATGTTAACCAAAGTAATCCTAATCTAGTTTAATAAAAATTGGTTGTTTGGAAATTAAATAAACTAAGCAAATAATAAAATTAAGCAAATAGTTAAACTAAGCAAAAGATATAAAGCAATAAAAAGATGTAAACAATAAAGGGAAAGGAATTAAGGTTTTGAAATCCACCTTATTAATTCATATCAGCATATATTTATGATCATTTGTTTTTCTCAACCACTGCATGATAATCTAGAAATCAATCTTGCTATCATGAAAAATATTCTCATTAAAATCTTTATTTTAGAAATCAAAAGCATGTTCTTCTTTGCTTCTTAAGTATAAAATCAAATCACCAATTGTATCTGTAGCCAAACAAATCACAAGATATATCCAATTCTAAAAATCAAATCATAAATTTTATCCATTCATAGACAAATCACAGGCGATATCCAATTTTATAATCAATAATTAATAAACCAAGCATTCAACTAATTAAGATAAATCTCAAATCATGAGAAAAACATGAATGAACTCATATCTATAATCTCATCTTAGTTAATTGATATGAAGCAAGAACAATTTAAATCATTAAAGATCAACAACTGTGGGAAAAATCAAACTACAATAATCCTTAACAAGGTTTTATTATTAACCCTAATTATAAATTTAGCTACTCATAGTAATTGAAAGAAAATACAAAAATAAAATACTAAACATTCAACTAGACAAATAAAATAAGAAAAAAAAATAATCACAGTGCTAGAGAAAAAATATAAAGGAAGCCACATGCACCTGCCTGCACTGCAGTTCCAGCCCCAGCTGTCTTTTGTTTTAGCTCTCCTCTCGACTGGGTTTCAGCTTCCTCCCCTTATTTTTCTGTTTGCCTCCCTTTATATACTTGCCCACATACAGCCGACCTAAAGCCTCCCTTATTTGTGGTTCAGTGGAGTAAGATGAAAGCCTAAGCCCATATATGGGTCCACGAGAACAAGCCCAAGCCCATATTTCTTCTTTTTCTTTTCCTTGCTCTTCACGTGTCTCCAGGCCGCCTCTCTTTATTCTTTATTCTTTATCTCTGCTTTTTATTTCTTTCACTTTACTTCACACGCTGACTTCACTACCTCATGATTAAATGTTTCCTTGGCACTTTTACCATGTCAGATTGAGTAGTGAGTCACTTTTTATTCTCTATTTTTTTTTTTTTTTTTTTTTTTTTTTTTTTTTTTTGGGTAATTCATGCTTGGCTTGATGTAAGTTGACTTGATTCAATTGGCCTAGCCCTACTTTGCATGTAAAGTCCTTGTTACCTGTAGCACAAAAATATTATATAATAAGTCACAAAATAACATTAAAGTAAGACTAAATATGTAGATATGTGAGTACTTTATTATATACATTTCATACACATCACTTTTCCAATTCAATTTTATATATATATATATATATATATATATATATATATTCAATCACAATTACATGATTTTTCTCAACTTAAACACTAATATTTCACTAACATTTATACTTATAAGTTAGTGGGTAAAAAATTATTTAAATAAATAGTATTTTAAATCAAAGAAAAAAGTACAGTATAAAATAACTTTATAATTTCCTTTCAAAACCTATTAAATTTGTTATTCTTTGTGAATTTTTGTACATAAACATTAAAGGACAAAGTTTAGCTATATAATTGGTTGTAGCCTTAGGCTACAAACTCACTTAATAAAATAAATATTACTGCATATTTTGAAAATCTAACCGTTGAATTACATTTTCTTTATACTCTTAATACATATCTCAAATTTTATGTCAATCAGATATTATTTACTATATAATCTATAAACTTATATTTTATGCATAATTCTAAATTACAAAAACTTACAATTTAAAAATGTATTGATGACATAGTTATTGATCTTTAATTTTCTTGAAATTTTGCAAATATAAAGAATATAAGAAGAAGATGTAATCCAATGGTGGATTTGTCAAAATTCACCTCCAATAAAAAGATATTGAGTGAGTTTGTAGCCTAAAGTTACAATCGATTTTGTAGCTAAACTTTGTCCAACATTAAAATTTATCTTATTAAATTATATTGTTACTCAATTAGTTGCTTTTTTTTTTTTTTCCTATGAATTATTAATTCTTGAATTTAGTGTATTAGTTTGTGCATATGCATATGTTTATGTTTTTGTTTAAGTTTGGGTGTGTGTGTGGACTCTTGATTTGGCTCTAGCTTTTATTTTAAACTACTCATGAACTTGTACAAAGTGCGAGTAAGTCTCAACTCATTCAATAGATTTTGACAATTCATATTTGTTATTTTTTTCCTTTTGAAGTTTTCATTATTAGTTGGGTATGTGAAGCTCTCCTTTAGAAAAATAAAATAAAATAAAATAAAATAAATATATTGTTATCATCTCGAGTTTCTAGACACAACTAGTTTTTGTTTAAGCCTTTCCATCTATGATTCTTAAAAATATGGATCAACAAAAAGTAGAGACTCTCTTGTTGGTTTTTGTTTAGCAAAAAAGGAATTGAATGTCTGATCATTTTACATTCAAATTGCACAAATGAAAAACCTCATTAGAAACATGTTTAACAATGACAGTAACCAAGCTATGATCTTGAAAAAAAATATAATAAAGAATTTATCATTTTTTTTTTTAAATTTTAGAAACAAACAAAGAAGCACACAAACATGCACACACACAAAAGAGAAGGAAAGGGGTTCTGAAATAAAGGCACACGACAAGCTCCAAGTTGTCTCTTTGCCTTCTTATCATTTAAAAAAGTCATTAAGGCACTGAACGCAGTATTTTTAATTATTGCACCCAATTGAGGCAAAATTATTGATTCTATAAGATGCACAAATAGGTTGCTGATCACGCTGTAAAGCACACCAGTTTCAATTCTGGATGACACACTATCTAGTGAAGTAGATACATATAATGACCCTCTACCCTTGAAGCCGATTGCCAAAAAACATATGGAAGATATTATTACCGTAACTATGATGACCTTTAATCCATTTTAAGCATGCCTAAGTAGTGAAATGTTTTTCAAAACTGAAAATTGAATTTGCTTTGTCCCAAATATTAGGCTTTTACTGATCTACAATGATGGTGAATTGAGCTTCATCTTGGCAAGAGCGAACCTAGAAAAAAAAATAATAAAAAGATAAATGTTTTGCTATTAAATTTGGTTTTCTAATATTTTTCAAATGAAAAAAAAAATTGAAAACTATTATCTAACAATTATAAACTAATATGAACTGGGCATAATTATATGTTGTGTAATGTTAGTGATAACTAATAAGTAAAAAGGTAATTTGAGCAGTGTAGGTGTAATTAAATGAGAACTAGTAAAAATTTGCCAACTCAACTATTGTGAAAAAAATTGTGACAATAAGAGTAAATTATATACAACTATATACCACTAAGAGTTATAATTAAGTTAGTGGGCAAAAAGAGTAAATTATAAGTAAGATTTAAAAATTAAAAATGAAATAGAAAATAAAATAACTTTAGAATTATCTTTTAAGATTCATTACATTTTTTCTTCTTCATGATATTTTTTATAAACATTTAAACTTAATCTATTAACACACACGCACACACATTTAGTAGTTTTTGGTTTCTATAAATTATTAATTGTTGAATTTAGTTAGTTAGTTCTTGTATAAACATATGTTATGTTTAGTTTATGTTTAGGTTCGTCTTTGTATGTATGTGTGCACACCCTATAAATATACACATACCTTTGGCACTAACATTTCTTTTACACTAGCAGCAAAACAACCACCCATATGACCATCACCTTGAGAATGTTAGGTCAACTTCTATTTCTATCAACCATAAAGTCATTGTTTATGTAAAGTTCACAGAGTCATTGTTTGGGTACACAAGTCATTTTTAAATACTTCTTTAAAAAAAAAAAATCATTGTCAAACGCATAAAACGCAAAAAAAAAACAAAAAAAAAAAGGAAAAAAAAGAAGAAGGAATAATCAAATATTATAATAATCAATATGTAATAACCCTAAACCCTAAACATCCCTATCAAAAAGGAAATTCAAAATCAACTATAATTGAAAGATTTTCTAAAAGAAAAGCTACAATTGAAAGAGATTCGGTAATAAATAAACTAAGGTTCATGATTTCGGCGAATTTTATTGTCATGTGTAGCAAATTCTGTATGAACTTTGGGAAATGAGGACATCACAGCCATG
Source organism: Castanopsis chinensis (assembly GCA_032878915.1). Taxonomy (NCBI): domain Eukaryota; kingdom Viridiplantae; phylum Streptophyta; class Magnoliopsida; order Fagales; family Fagaceae; genus Castanopsis; species Castanopsis chinensis. The sequence goes on from JAVQMG010000091.1 coordinate 5,838,789, forward strand.
AAACTCGGAAAAAAGAACTCAGCTTGCATAATTTTTATTGTGAATACTGAACACCAACTTTATATGCACACACTGAAACTCAACAAGCTAAAATCTCAACAGATAAAAAATTAAATATTCTCTGTTTTTTCTTATGATAAATAATTAAATATTCTCTGTTTTTTCTTTTGAGTGTGAGTTTGAATACATCGTTTTCATCTTAACATTTGCATTTGCGCATTTTTTAGTAGGCCTCGTGCACTGTTTTTGGGGCCTGCAAATACTTTTTTCAACAAAAACAACTTTAAACTAAATCACATGACACTATTTACATATTTAAAAATTATTTTATTATAGTGTTTTTACTTTCAGTTTTTTTTAACCTAAATTTACTCAAACAAGTTTGGTCCAAACTCCAAAAGACTTCATAGGAAAATGTGTCTGTTACTCTTGCGCCCATTCCATAAATGTGCCTCTTACATATTGTCAGCACGATTGCAAGAAGTACTTGCAAAACTTACGAACCTATTTGAGGATCCTAGAAAATTCTACGAAATAACTATGAATCTCACCTATTAAATAAAAAAGTTTAGTCCCATAAAAAATAAATAGAAAATAAAAAAGTTTTAAAAAAAAAGTTACAAAAGTAAAGTGATAAATAATTGTTTGTGACAGAGAAAAGGAGTAATTGCGCCGGATTTCAATCTTAAAAAATTGATACTAGAGAAATTACTGCAGAAGAGAGGAGGGGAAATAACATTTGATGTTAAAAAAACTTTTCCTCCAAATGAGTTTGAAAAAAATCCCCTTTAACCATTACTGGTTCTAGGATTTTTTTTCTAAGAGGGTTAGCAATGGCAATGCTACGAATTTGACATTTGTCCTGGGGTGCAAGTAAAGAATAAAATGATTAATCCTTTTTTCTTTTCTATATATACAACTTCCATATTACATGCAATAATCTAAAATAATATTCTAAGTTCAATTTTTTATACAATACAACTATATTATACGATAGTCTAAAAACATTATAAAATAGGTAAGATAACAACTATTGTATGCATAAACAAATATAATTTAATTACTAATCGTACATTTTTGTCAAATTAATAATAACTTATTATATTTATATGTAATATCTATTATATAAAAATATATGATAAAGAAGGAGAAGACTAGTAACACACTTAGGAGTTGGACTAGGAGTAAATATTGTGAAACTAAGAAAAAAAATAGTAATTGATATAAGTTTTTGCTTTGAAGTGAGTGACTTCTTAACCATACACATAGACATAGTCACTCTCTTGGAATTAGAGATAAAAAGAAAAACTAAGAAAAAATAGAAGGGAGAAAGCGAGATAGAGAGATTAAGGAAAAAATTACAGATATAGATATAGATTTGTTGGTTGTAACAGTGATGTAATTTTTTTGTTAATGAAGAAGAAAAGTGCAAGAAAAAACAACTTTATTCTACTGTCAACTGTAAAGTATGCTAGAACCCTGAATAGAATATTCATATTTTTTTAAAATGAATGAGAAAAATTTTTGGAACTGACACGATACTTGCAAAAAAATTCCACAACAAAATCTAGGTGACCAATTGTTAAAAGTAGATAAAAAAAAAAATATATATATATATATATATATATTCAATTATGGGTCTAGATAAAAAATAGTTACAGCTTGTCACATATTATTGTAAAAATATTGTGAAAGTAAAATTATGAAGATCATAATCAAGCTTCTTGTTTGTTTTAATTGGGTTCAAACAAATTTTGGATTAGGGTGTACAAAACTTTATTTTAGGGGGTCATAATAAAAAATTTTAAAAAAATTATATATAAAAATTTTGTTTGGGCTAGGTTAGGATAACCCCCTGGCCTTAATGTAAAGCTGCCCATGCCTTTAACTCATTATATAGTAATTTATAGTATCATTCATAGAGCATTTACATATAATATATATATATATATATATATATATATATATATATATAAACTACCAAAAAAAAAAAAATACTGGTCTCTCTTTTCCTATTTCTTTTGTCTTTCTCTATAATAAGCAAACTCACACTGAAACACCGGCCACCAACAAACCAACCACCCACCACTAAAACACCAAACCAACCAAACACCACCACCACCTCATTCCATACAATTAGATAAGGATATTGCATTAAAAAATCATTATTATAATAAATACTTAATTAATTTTAGTTTTTATTTTATATTTAAACCCTTTATTAGAATCTTATTAATTATGTCATATTTTCTTCAAATGGCAAATACAATCATAGATGTTTATTAATTTTACCATAATTATTGTAGGGTCAATGGGCCCAGTGATATGTGTTAGGTTGGCTTAAGAATGTTTGTTAGGCTAAAAGTTATATCCGAGGATACTAAATGGTCCGAGGATGTAAGAATATCAACCCATGGGGCGCTATGAATAGATAAGTGGTATTTGATTAAGGCCATCTAAGGATGTGATCCAAGGAAGAATATTTCCTCAACTATGATGAGCCGAGATAGGAAAGGGTTGACTAACGTTTAAAGGCAATATTCTAGAAGATTCTGTGGGTAAGGGTAGGCAAGGAGGGTGTACAAGATAAGAAGAAGAGTTGAGAAATATCTGTGATAAAGCTGTTACCACTGGATTAAATGCCTTGCAACTGCTTCTCTAGCCACATTAATGAGGAAATGATGCCTAAGTATCAGATTTCAGCCTTACAGCTACCTTCAAAGACTTCAGAGGTGGGTTAATAAAACAAGTATCTAAATGAACAATCTGAATCATATGTGGAGAGGAAGGAGGATGATATATAAAAGGCAAGGAAAGACATTCAGGAGGGGGGATCGGAGAAGAAGTAAAAAGAAAAAACTATGTACACCACCACCCTTAATTGTAACTAACTTGTGAAAGAAGGAAAGAGAATACAAATCATCCTCGACTTATGTCCGAGGAGAAATTCTGTTATATAAATAGTTTATTGCATATGACCTGGGGATCTAGTCCATCATTTTTGTTATCCAATATCTATAAAACCTAGATTTTAAGCCCACTCTCTACAAATTTCATTTTATTGGGTTTTTTGGGTCTGTCCCCTTCATACTGTTAGGTCAGGTGCGAATTGTGACCTTACAATTATTAAAATATATATTTAAAAATTAAAAAAATTCATATTTTTTTGAAGTTTCTTCTATATTGCATGGATTTCTAAATAGTTGAATTATGTAAAATAGTTATATAACTTTATAAGTTATGTAACTAAAATAGCATTTAGATGTCCTGTAAAAAAACATACGAGTCTGTTTCAATGACAACGTAGTGGGCTCCGTTAATTAGGGCTGTAAATGACCCAATCTAAGTATTAAAAGTTCAAGTTTGATAGTTTTATTTTATTTTGAATATGAACCGAGCTTGAGCTTATCACTAACAAGATTACATTTTCAAACTTTGTTCATTTACTTGTATATCAAGCTCGAGGTTGTTCACGAGCAACTTGGTTAGCTTATAATTTATATATATATATATATATATATATATATATTAAAACTTTGGCTAAATTTTTTTATCCTTTCACAAATCAATTTTTACTACAAATGGATATTTTACGTTTTGAATAAATTATAAATAATAATTTTATATTATATGAATTAATTTAGAAACTTATACAACTCAATTTCTAGTCTATATAAATATATTTTTAGAAAAATATTTATATAAAAATATAGTATTATATAATTAATTTGAGCCCTCATGTTTGTGAACTTGTACACATTATATTTAAGTTTTGCTTGTTTAATAATTAAGTTTAGAGATGAACTTGAATTTGACTTGTTTAGAGATGAACTTGAATTTGACTTGTTTATTAAACAAAACAAAAAAAAAAAAAACAAAAAAAACAAATATTTTTTCACGAAGTGAGCTTGACTGCGGTTCATAAACAACTTGGTTGGCTGGACTCTCTATTTCCTATCCTCATCATGACATGCTGTATAAGGAAAAAGTCGAAGTCCATTTTTAGCAAACTATTACGTTAATTCATGGATCCCACTACGATGTCATTGCCATAAGCATATATACTTTTAATTCAATTCAACTTTTATTCTATCATATATATATATATATATATATATATATATATATATTTTAAATCTTTGATTCTATTGAAAGAGATTATCACGGCAAGTCAACTGCTGAAGTCTACTCTATTGGAATCTCTTCCATAAGTTCCATTGATTGAGAAATATCGAACCTACTAAGAAACTATTACCATATGTTCTAACTCCGATTATGCAAGTTGATGATGCTCAAAATCTCCAGTAAGCTACACGGTCCGCACGTGCTCCTATCGACGTACCTGCATAACACAAAGGATAAAGACCTAAGGAAGGGTACCGGTGTGGTACCGGCTAAACACCCTCCGACGGTCAAGTTAGGGAAATCTCTTATTCACAACTCTAAAGTGCTAGAGCTGAGGTGAATTATGCGTACCTTGTTTTGAGAGGGTTTTGTGGCATTTATAGTAGTGTTGGGTCGAAATTCATGCCTTGGTCAAGAAATTATTTTCCTATTAGGAGAGTGGTTCTTGGATCTCACGTATCTTCCAGAATCCTTACCCTTATAGGAGTCTCCTTAATTAGACGTGTTGTTCAAGAATCGTTTTCGTATGCGTGTTAACCAAGTAAGGTTGTGGACGGAGCCCAGACTAACTTCTTCAGCCTGTTCCCGTCAACTTGGCCGTACATCTAAGGTTGGTTTGTTGGTGGAGGTCGTCAGCTTCAAATCTCCCAAGAGTTGAGGTCGTCAGCTTCAAGTAGCCTTAGAGTTTGGGTCGTCAGCCATAGGGTCGTCAGTCCTAGGGTCGTCAGCTTTGTATCATCAGGATAACCCTTATCAGCTGCCCCCTACTCCATAGCCTCGTTAGTCTCTCCTGACGAGCTATGGAGTATATACTTAAAACTTCGCGCGGCTTCCATTAATTGCTAGGACACGTGGTTCAAACTGATTCGCCTCGATTTGCGATGAGCACGTTGCTTCGTCTTCCGTGCCCCTTTTTTCCTATATATATATATATATATATATATATATATATATATCTCCTATTCTCCTCATTCCAAACTTTCCAGTATTTGTAATCTTTTGAGAGCCAAAGCGTCACGTTCACGACTCCTGTCCGTCTATTTGCCAGCCTTGTCTACTTTGAAGTCGTCAGACTTTATTGGACCGTCATCTTACGACAGGACACTTTACTTGTAAGTTTTTCTTCTTTCAATTCTTTTTATTTCTCTACCCTGTACTTTTAGCAAGGTCGTCGGCCTAGGTTCTTAGAACAAAAACCGTTGTTTGTAGGTAGTCAGATGTCGAATGAACAGTCATCAGTCCGCAAGGGAGCGGATTACGATGAGGTCTTCCCGTCAGGTCGTGAGCCCGAGGAGGGCTCGTCCTGGTCGTCAGAAAGGGACACGTCGGCCCACTCTTCTGACGAAGTGGAAGCAAGTGGTAGAGAAAGTGAGTTGAACGAGGATGGGGATAGTGGGGAGAAGGAGAGAACTAGTGACGGGAGCGAGGATGACGGTGACGAGGAGACTTTAGAGAGTACTTTGGGAGCTCCTGGTGATGACCGTCCCTTCATCCTCCCCTTCGAATGGTCTGTCAACGGCTTCTTGCCGACGATGTCCGAGAACGTTTTTAACACGTTACGGGTTCGCTACCAGATTCCAGACGATATCCCAATTCGTCTACCCGGGGAGGGTGAACGGTGCTATTCTGGGAGAACGGCAGACGTGGGCATGTATGATGCCATGTTTGCTGCGAGTTTGAGATTACCACTGACGATGTTGCACCGTCAGTTAGCAAATTTTTTGGGCATCTCCGTCAGCCAAATTGCTCCCAATGCATGGTGGACGTTTATTGGTGCCGAGATTTTGTGGGGTCGTCTTAGCGATGGGCACCATCAGTTAACCCTGGATGAGTTCTTTTGGTGCTACCGTCCCTAACACATCTCCTCGTCCAAGGGGTTTTGTCATTTTTCAGTAAGGACGAAGGAATTGAAATTGGTGTCAGATATGCCTGACTCAAACAGAAAATGGAAAGGAAGATATTTCTTTGTAGAAGGGACTAATTGGGTATGCCGTCAGGATGAGTGGGAGTTAATGCCTCACGGCTTTTTTGACAACACCTGGGCATATGTTAAGGATTCAGGTCGGCCCCGTCAACTTCTCTACTTTGCTTATTTTACTTGGCTTCTAACTCCCGTTTCTTTCTTTTCAGCCAACGTTCGTCCACGGGTGACCGCGAAGCAAGAGGACTTCATCCATCGGGTGACGTCTATCCCCTTGGACGAGAGGAGGTGTCAGGACCTGATTACCTTTGACGCCCTTCACTTATATTGCAGTGGTCCGGAACCGACAGAAGAGGCTCGCAGACTGAACGAATTATCCCGTCGATGTGAGTATCTCTTAGTTACCTCCGTCACTTTCCTTACATTATTATTGTTTTTACTCACTTTTTATCCTTAACAGAAATGGAGACGACAAAACAAAGAATTCGTGCTACCGCTGCTAAGAAGAAACAGGAGGAGGAGAGGGCTAGAGGTGAGGCGACACCGTCGTCAGCTCCCAAGCCCGCCGGGAAGAAAGACGTCAAAAGGAAGGCTGACGGGGCGGACGACCGGTCCGGGAAGAAGGTGGTCCCTTCCTCTGGGGATAAAACTACCAAGAAGCCGTCGTCCCCAAAAGCTCCTCACGAGTCAGGCAAAGGCTTGATGACGGCACCAGGGGTCGTCACTCCTGATCCTGTTCTTCACCTCCTTACCCACAAGGACTATGCTGTGGAGGTGGCAGAGTCCATCTTAAAGGAAGAGGAGATGGAGTTGTGTGACGAGCAGGCGATGGACGAGATAGGGTCGTCAGTGCATTTCGACCTTACTTGGGTATACTTTTTCTTCCTCTCGTTATGCTACATGGACGATCTTATAATGGACTAACGTTATTTTTATGTTTTGCAGGCCATGGTCCGGATGAAGTTCCTGCGGGATAGGTGTGCTGCAAGGGAAGCGGTGGTCTCCCGTCTGCATGTTCGCATCAATAACGCTGTTGATGCACAGCAGCAGTACAAGAAGGCCAACGTCCACCTTGCAGGAGAAGTGAAAGGATTGACGGCCAGGCTGGAGGAGGAAACCCGTCAACGGGGCTTGGCTGACGAGGCGAGGCTGACGGGGGAGGAGGACCTGCAAGGGCTTAAGAGTCAGGTGGAGACGGCCAAGAATGACGTCGTGGCGGAATTCAAGGATTCCCAGTCATTCATCGATTCATGCGCCGTCTACTACGCTGACGGTTTCGAAGACTGCTTGGAGCAGGTAAAGTCCGCCTATCCTGACCTGGATTTATCCGGGATAAGCATGGATGAGCCCCTACCGTCAACCCCGGTGGGTGAGTCCATACTCGAGGAGAATGACGAGACTACCGAGCCTAAGGCAGACTCGAGAGACGGCAGCTTTGTCCTTGCTCAACCGGCCTTGGAGAGGTCCATCACTTTAGCTCCGTCAGCCGGCCTTGAAGCGGAAAAGTCTAATGCTGAGGACCTTTCTACTCCAGTCATCGTCCTGTCCCCGTCAACTGCTCCTTCAGCTTTGTAAATCCTATGTTGTAAACACTTTTGTTTTAAGCTGTAATGAACCTTAATGCCTGACGCTCGTGTTTTTGGGCTTTTTGTAAAGACAATTTTATTTTATAGTATTTAATGTTTATTGCTTCCTAATAATGTTATTTTTCTTCCGACGCTTTCGTGCCGTTGGTTTGAATTTTGTAATGTTTTTGTATTTTAATCGTGGGCTTGCCTATTTTGACGAGGCTGCCTGCTTTGTGAGCTTTGTATATCCTTTTTCGTTGTGGGGTCGTCCACTTCGTCTACCTTATGGATTTAAGGCCGTTCATTTCGTGAACCTTAAGATCGTCAATTTCGTGGACTTAATGTTGTCCACTTTGGGGACTTAAGGTTGTTTATTTCGTGGGTTTGAGGTCGCCCATTTTGTGGATTAAGTAGATATTTCGTCAACGTCGTAGACATAAGGCCGTCAATCCTGTGGCCGTCAATTCTGTGGACATTTTAACTTCGTCTACTCTGTAGACATGAGGCCGTCCACTTCGAGGACTTTGGATTTGGTTATTGAGATCGTCCATTTTATGGACTTCGTGGACCAATTTTCCCTTATTTTGACGGATTTAAGGTTGTCCACTATGGACCTTGTTGTAGGTCCGTTCACTTTGTGGACTTAAGATAGTAGTTATGTCCATTATGTGGATTCAATAGTCGACCTGTCCTTTGTGGACTTAAGGTCGTCCCCTTTGTGGACTTAGGGGCGTCCATTTTTAGGGTCGTTCATGTCGTAGACTAAGGGTCGTCCACCTTGTGGGCTTTGGATCGTCCACTTTGTGGACTTGGTAGCTTCGTCCACTTTTGTGGACTTAAGTTTGTTCACTTTGTGATCTGACGGTCGTCTACTTTAGGGTCGTCCATCTGGTGGACTTAGTAGTTCCGTCTACTTAACAAATGCACAAGTCGTTTCTGAATAAACTCCTTTTATTTTGTTGAAGGCATACATAAGTATAAAATTGTTCAAAAATGAATAAACCTTAGCCCTTTGGGCTTTAAATGTATTGTAATGAACTAAAATAAATGACTAAAATAAATGACTGAAAAGAAGTAGACTGGAAATGAGGAGTAGCGTTCTTTGTTTTCTACTAGTAGTATTTTCTGAGGTGCTCGGCGTTCCATGGATGGCGTAGTTTTAGTCCGTCCAAAGTCTCCAAGTGGTAGGTGCCCTTTCTTAGCCATGATGCTACTTTATATGGCCCTTCCCAGTTCGGGCCGAGTTTTCCTTGTGTAGGGTCTTTGGAGGTGCCCATTACTTTCCTTAAGACGAGGTCTCCAATTTCGAAGTTCTTGTGCTTGACTCGGGAATTGTAGTGTTTAGCCATGAGGTTCTGGTATCACGTGAGCCTCTATTCAGCTGTCGCCCTAATTTCGTCGGTTAGGTCAAGCTCTAGACGCCTGGCTTCGTCATTCCTTTCTTCGTCGTGGTTGTCCACTCTGTAGCTTGTGAGTCCGACCTCAGCTGGTATAACAGCTTCACTTCCGTATGTTAGCCGGAATGGAGTTTCTCCTGTGGGGGTCCTGACGGTTGTCCTGTATGCCCATAGTACGCTGGGTAGTTCCTCCGGCCATATGCCTTTTGCCCCCTCGAGCCGAGTTTTGATTATCCGAAGCAAGGATCGATTCGTGACTTCGACTTGTCCGTTGGCTTGGGGGTGAGCAGGGGAAGAGTAATGGTTTTTGATCCCTAATTGTGAACAGAAATCTCGGAAGGCGTTATTGTCGAACTGTTTACAGTTGTCTGAGATCAGGACCCTTGGAATTCCAAACTTACAAATGATGTTCTTCTAGACAAAACTACGTACGTTCTTTTCGGTGATAGTGGCCAAGGCTTCAGCTTCTACCTATTTGGTAAAGTAGTCGATTCCGACTATTAGGAACTTTAGCTACCTTGCTGCCGTCGGGAATGGGCCCATGATATCTAAACCCCATTGGGCGAATAGCCACGGAGCAGTTATCGGGGTTATTTCTTTAGCTGGCTGCCTAATGATGTTACTGAACCGTTGGCACTTGTCACACGACTTGACATATGTCTGGGCGTCCTTTTGCATGGTCGGCCAATAGTATCCGGCCCGAACTAATTTGTGGACCAACGATTTGTGACCCTGAATGATTGCCACAGATTCCTTCATGTACTTCCTTCATGACGTAATCTGCTTCTTCGGGCCCCAGACACCTTAGGTATGGTCGGGAGAAACTCCTTTTGTATAAGATGCCCCTTATTAAGATAAATCGTGCCGCCTGGACCTTCAACTTCCTTGCGGCTTCCTTTTCTTCAGGTAGGATGCCCTTTTGAGATAAGCGACCAAAGGGGTGGTCCAGTCATTTTCGGATCTTACCTCCTGCATACTGATGACATCTATTAGTGGTGCGAGTTGAGTAAAAGATAGCACCCTGCCGGGGACGATTACGTGTTCCGCGAATGCAGCTTTAGCAAGGTGGTCAGCTTGCTCGTTGTCTCCCCTTGGAATTTGAACAACTCTTGCCTGAAGTTCGTCTACCTTCCTTTTTGCTTGTTCCAAGTACATCTTCATTCTTTCTTCCTTACATTCATAGTTACCGTTTATCTGATTAGTGATTACCTGAGAGTCGCAATGGACTACCGTGTCTACAGCTCCTACGGCCTTGGCAAGATCTAAGCCTACTGCGAGGGCTTCATATTCTGCTTCATTGTTAGTTATGGGAAAATCTAGTCGAACCATGCATTTGATCTCGTCGCCCTCCGGAGAATGAAGTACGATTCCTGCTCCGCCAACTCTTTTGTTTGACGACCCGTCGGTGAACACGTTCCACCGGGGACTCTCCGCTCCTTGGCCCTCGCTACATGTGAACTCTGCGATGAAGTCAGCAAGTACTTGCCCTTTGATGGCCGTGCGGGGGCGATATTTTATGTCGAATTCACTCAATTCTATCGCCCATAAGGCCATACGTCCCGCGGCTTCGGGACTACTGATTACTCGCCGTATGGGCTTATCAGTTAGTACAACCACCGTATGGGCTTGGAAGTACGGCTTAAGCTTGTGGGCTGCCATTACTAGAGCGAAGACAAGTTTTTCTATTGGCGAGTACCTTTCTTCTGCTCCACGGAGTGCCCGGCTGGCGTAATACACCGGCCTTTGTACCTTGTTGTCTTCCTTCACTAGGGTTGCGCTAACGGCTGCTGGAGAAACGCCTAAATAGAGGAACAGTTCTTCACCTGGTTGGGAGGGAGTTAACAGTGGCGGCGATGATAGGTAGGTCTTTAGGTCTTCAAATGCTTGTTGGCATTCATCCGTCCACTTAAAGGACTTCTTTAGTGTGCGGAAGAATGGGAGGCACCTATCCGTCGCCCTGGATACGAATTTGCTAAGCGCGGCGACCTTGCCATTAAGGCTCTGTACTTCCTTCACGTTTTTGGGAGGCGTCATCTCCATTATAGCTCGGATTTTGTCCGGATTGGCCTCAATACCTCGTTGGGACACCATGTATCCTAGGAATTTTCCGGCTGTCACTCCGAAGGCACACTTGGCTGGGTTTAGCTTCATGTTGTAGGACCGAAGGGTGTTAAAGGTTTCCTTGAGGTCTCCCAAGTGATCCTTTTCTCTTTGGCTTTTCACCAGCATGTCGTCGACATATACCTGGACATTTCTCCCGATCTGCTGTACAAACATCTTGTTCATAAGCCTCTAGTATGTTGCACTTGCATTCTTCAAGCCGAATGGCATGTCTTTGTAGCAGAAAAGCCCTTGGCTTGTCACGAACAAAGTCTTTTCTTGATCAGCTTCATCCATTAGGATCTGATTGTATCCTGAGAACGCGTCCATAAAGCTTAATAGCTGGTGTTGGGCCGTAGAATCCACCAGGAGGTCGACCCTTGGTAGAGGATAGCTATCCTTGGGGCACGCTTTGTTGAGATCTATGAAATCTACGCACATCCTCCATTTTCTATTGCCCTTTTTTACCATGACGACGTTCGCCAACCATTCGAGGTAATAGACCTCCTTGATGAAGCCTGCTTCTTGTAGTTTGCGGACTTCTTCCGCTACTGCCCGGTCTCTTTCTGGGGCGAAGACCCTTTTCTTCTGACGAACCGGCGAAAAAGATGGTGATACGTTCAATTTGTGTACTATGACCGATGGGTCAATGCCAGGCATGTCCTCGTGACTCCAAGCGAACACGTCTCGGTTTTCTTTGAGGAAGGCTGCGAGTTCCTGACGTATCGTTGGGTCTGCAAGAGTGCCGATCTTGGTCGTGCGTTCTGGCTGGGAGTCATCGAGAGATATTTCCTCGAACTTTTCTACGGGCTCCGTCGCTGTACGCTGTTCTTCTATGTTCATGGACTGGTGATGGTCATCCATCTCCATCATCGCTACATAACATTCACGCGCAACTACTTGGTCTCCTCTTAGTTCTCCCACTCTATAATCCGTTGGGAACTTTATCATTAAATGGTACGTTGAGGTCACAGCCTTCCACGAATTAAGAGTGGGACGTCCTATGATGGCATTATAAGCGGATGAGCAGTCGACCACAAGGAATGCTACATTACTCGTGACTTGCCGAGGGTAGTCTCCAACGGTCACCGTCAGGGTGAGGATGCCAAGAGGAAAAACCCTTGTACCTCCAAAGCCGACAAGCGGGGCGTTAGTCGGAACTAGGCGCTCCCTATCAATTCCCATCTGTTGGAACGCTGGATAGTAGAGGATGTCCGCTGAGCTCCCATTGTCGATGAGAACCTGGTGCATGTTGTAGTCTTCTGCTTGTATGGTGACTACGAGCTTGTCATCATGGGGTTGGTAGAGGCGTCGCGCGTCTTCTTCTGAGAATCTAATGAGGGGGTTATCAGTCCGCAGAATTTTGGGCACAGACCCTGTCATCTGGATGTTCTGGACCATTCTGAGATAAGTTTTTCGGGCTTTCTTGGATGACCCAGCGGTCATGGTGCCGCCCACAATCATCTTTATATCGCTTACGGGCGGACTGGGGCGTTCGTTTCCTTGTCGAGGAGCTTGGTCTTGTGGTGGATCCGTCCACTCTTTGCTAACAAACCTCTGCAGCCTCCCTTGCCTAATTAGAGCTTCTATTTGTTGTTTTAAGTCGTAGCAATCTACCGTATCGTGTCCATGATCTCGATGGAAGCGGCAATATTTGTCCCTTGGCCTTTTGTTGGGATCTCCCTTCATCTTGCCGGGAAAAGTCAAAGCCCCTTCGTCCTTGATTTGCATCAGGACCTGATCGATAGGGGCGGTCAGGGGCGTGAAGCTCGTGAATCTCCTTGGGGGCAGTTTGGAGCAGCGATCGTCCCGTCGCTCTTCAGTCCTAGCCTTCTTTTGCCCCCTATCTGTTCGCGTGTCTTCCTGCATTTCCCTCTTCCTAGGCTTATCTTCCCTTGCAATAAGTGTGTCCTCCACGTTCATGTATTTCATTGCCCTGTAAAGCACTTCGGACATGGTTTTCAGATCGTTCTTGTACAGGGAGAAGAGGAACTTCCCTTTTCGCAGCCCATTGGTGAAGGCTGCTACTTGTATCTTATCGTCCGCTTCATCTATTGAAAGGGCTTCTTTGTTGAACCGCGTTATGTAGGATCTTAGCCTCTCGTCTTCCCTCTGTCGGATGTTCATCAAGCATGCTGTGGACTTCTTATACCGGTGGCCTACGATAAAGTGTGACACGAACTGAGCACCTAGCTCTTTAAAGATGCTAATCGAGTTTGGCGTTAACCTGCTGTACCAGACTCTTGCGGACCCTTTCAACGTGGTAGGGAAAGCCCTGCACATAATCTCGTCTGGCACTCCTTGAAGGTGCATTATAGTTTTGAAGGACTCTAAGTGGTCTAGGGGGTCCTTGGTTCCATCGTAACTTTCTACTTGCGTCATACGAAACTTTGGGGGAAGAGGGCACGAAGTGACATACGCCGTGAAAGGTGAATCAGTCCGTTGGACCAGGTCGTCGAGGTCGTTAGATACTCGTCCTTTGAGGGCGTTCATCATCACGTCCATCCGTTCCCGCATCTCCTGCATCTCTGCGGCGATGTGAGGTGGTAAGGCTTCAGAAGGAGTAGTCAGATTGGTATCCCGCCTCTTCGGCTTGCTCGGAGCGTTACTGCCTTCAGGCGCCTCGGGATTCCTTCTTTCAGCGCTTGTTTCCTCCTGATTTTCCTCTTGTATTCCAGGACGCGCGTTCTTCTGACACAGTTGCTCCTCTAAGTCGTGATTCTGTTTGGTCAGGCGTTTGACCACTGCTGCGAGCGTTTGGACTTGTCTTTCCAGAACGATAGCGCGCGGTTCGTCCGCCTGAACATTGTTAGTGGTAGCCATCGAGCGGGTGAGTACCATGCAACTTTTTTTCCGGGAAGCAACAGTGTGACGTACTTCGTTCCCACAGACGGCGCCAACTGATGATGCTCAAAATCTCCAGTAAGCTACACAGTCCGCACGTGCTCCTATCAACGTACCTGCACAACACAAAGGATGAAGACCTAAGGAAGGGTACCAGTGTGGTACCGGCCAAACACCCTCCGACGATCAAGTTAGGGAAATCTCTTATTCACAACTCTAAAGTGCTAGAGCTGAGGTGAATTATGCGTACCTTGTTTTGAGAGGGTTTTGTGGCATTTATAGTAGTGTCGGGTCGAAATTCATGCCTTGGTCAAGAAGTTCTTTTCCTATTAGGAGAGTGGTTCTTGGATCTCACGTATCTTCCAGAATCCTTGCCCTTATAGGAGTCTCTTTAATTAGACGTGTCGTTCAAGAATCGTTTTCGTATGCGTGTTAACCAAGTAAGGTTGTGGACGGAGCCCAAACTAACTTCTTCAGCCTGTTCCCGTCAGCTTGGCTGTACATCTAAGGTTGGTTTGTTGGTGGAGGTCGTCAGCTTCAAGTAGCCCTAGAGTTTGGGTTGTCAGCCATAAGGTCGTTAGTCCTAGGGTCGTCAGTCCTAGGGTCGTCAGTCCTAGGGTCGTCAGCTTTGTATCATCAGGATAACCCTTATCACAAGTGATTCATCAATTAACCTAATCATGGATTAAAATATGTAAAAAAAAAAAATACAAAAAATACTAAAGCCACAGACTATGTTAAAAATTTGTTTACAAACTATTAATATGCTAAATGATTATTGGTAAGTAAAAAGTAATATTAGTAGTGAGTTTAAATAAAAATCAGTAAAAATCTGATACATCAATAATTTGTAAAAATATTGTACAATAAGTTTTAACCATAGCATTACTTCACAATAAAAACCAGTCATCAAATGGAAACAAAATGATACCCAATGGGTTTACGTAAACAAAAAGAAAAAAGACGGAGTGAGGCCAATTACAGTTAGGTCCGTTAGTAAGCTCCCCACCCATGCTATCCTAGTGACTAGTAACAAGCAATTAATCTTGACTCGCCGGAAAGCACTATGATTTCTTCACTTGTGATATGGAAATTCCTTTCAATGAAGAAAATGAATAGAGAGACAAGAGAGAGACAGAGAGATTGTATTAGCCATGTCACATGCAGAACGGTGCTAACGTGTTTTGGGGGATTGTAGGACCGTAGGTAATAACCATTAACAATTTGTCAACTAGGATTTGTTTTATAATTATTATGAAAATATTGTGGATGAAATATTTCTCTTTTATGAGCAAATAATTAATCATAGGAAACCAAGTATACATACTGAAAGCTCGGATTTGTGTTAAAAACACAAGAGCTATTTAGATCCCAAAATAACAAATTATGGCTCGATTGATTTTACTCTAACTTAAACTAAGTGCGGAATAGAGAAATGAGCGCAATGAACCGATACTACTTTAGTGCATAAACATGAACAACAAATAATAAAAGTAAAGCATAAGAGTAAGGGCAGAGAGATGCAAACACAAGATAACACTCTGATGTGTTATTGAAGAGGAAACCGAAAAACTCAACGAAAAACCTCTCCGCCGCCCTCCAAGCAGTAAATCGATCAACTAGAAAATAAAGTTGGAGTACACGAATAATAAAAGACCCTCTAAGCCTAGTCTACCCAATGTACTTGAGCCCTCCAAACTTCTGCTACCAACGGACTTCTTGAAGTCATGTCTTCTACAGCTTTTCGGATCTCGCAATACGCTCGATTGCATCCACCAAGCTTCACCGGCTTCTTTTGGTAAATCCCCAAAACTTCCCAATCTCCAAAAAACTCTCTACACTTTGAAAAGATGTGTGTTGTGTTTGGATACAAATCTCCTCTCAAGGTATAGCAATAAGAGAGGGGAGAAGATTCTAGGATGATTTCTCACTAAGAATTAGTAGTTCTCTCTCTAAAAGATGAGTGTGTGTGTTGTTGAAAACCTATCTAGGGTTTTTTCCTCTCTAAATGGCCTCCTTACACTTTTGTAGGTAATGAGGGTATATATAGTATGGGTAAAGGGTAAAAAAGTCACACTTAAAAATCCTCCAAATAGAGAGTTTTGTGGGTATCTCGTGGGAAGGCTTTACCTGCGAGACACTCGCGAAATCCTCTAGGCTGGCATGACTCTTTAGCTTCCAGTATGTGCTTCTCACGTGCTCTTTTCGTGGGAACCCTTCTCGCAAGCCAATCGCGAAAATGCACTGATTCTTCATTTCAAGCTTGATTCTTCACCAACTTAATACTAAACCCAATACAATAAAATCCTACAAAATATAAAGAACAAATTAAAGCAAATACAACACATTTTGTCATGGAATAAAGCCAACATAAAACATATTTGTAAAACACAACTTTACAATCTCCCCCTTGGGCTATTCCGTGACAAAACACCCTATCACAAACTCTAGACTTAAACATGAGTTTTGGAACAATGGCAAAACTCACTCACACCTAAATCTAGAAGCTGTAAAGCACTTGCAACATATATACCTATAACTTGAAACACTTGCACAAAACACATTAGATCCTCAAGGTAAAGCAAGTAATAAAAGGACAAGTATAATGTAACAAATAAAATGCGATCAAGTAAAGATGATGTGAAACATATGAGCAACTTGATCATACACCAAAAAAGTCATATAGAAATTACTACAATGATCATATAGCAAAGCAAATGATCATCCGAACATGCAATCAATAAAGCACAATGGCATAAGGATGTATATATGCATGTCTAACACATAACCAATGCAAAACACCAAAGGTATTTTCATTAAGGATACAAGATCGAACAAGGGCACAAGTGTGTTCCTACACATAAACACGATGCAATGAGAGCAACAAAGCATAGATACTAAAAGTAACTCAAAACACCATAAAGCAACGAGAAAACAAGCATAAAGTAAAACAAAGACAAAACAAGATTTTCTCAAAAAGGTTGTCTTCTGCCTTTTAGTATGTGCATCTCTCCTATGGCTTTCTTCCTCTACAAATGTGCATGAGGTAGAATTTCTCCCCCTAAAAATGCACACATGAGTCATATAGAAATGACAAAATACATCGGTATACTCTTTAGTATACTCTCCCCATTTTTGTCACGAATAGACAAGTGAAGCAAGAGGAAGGAGGGAAAGAAAAGAAGATATGAACAAGGGTACGATGCATGAGGGGTGCAAGATAAATGAGAAAATGAAGTTCAAACAAAAGGTAAAACATCTTAAAGACTCAATGCTACAGAGCATAAAATAAACATGACATGCTAAGGATATGGAACAAGATATAGACATAGACATGACATAGGCACGACATAGGCACAAGAACATGTTATATGAGCTAAAATGCCTAAAAAGAATTAACTAGTATGAGTGAATGCAAAACATGTCAAGTGTTAAAGTGTGTGTAGTAAAGGTACATCTAGTGTGCATGTGAGATGCATGACCAATGCATGAATAAGCGCTCACGAGAAGAAGTGTATAAAATACACCACCAATTATCAAAACATGATGAACATAAATAATTATGGTAACCCCAAAAATTGGTACTCATTGGAGTATAAAACAGCGAGAAAATGTCATTTAGGCATTTTATTAAATACTTAGTGTCACGACTCAAATCTGTACTTCAGAATTGAGAGCATGACCGGCATGTTAAAATTAAGTTTACCTCAATACTAACACGAACCAACCTAAACTGACGGTACTTATCAAGAATTATTTTCTGTATACCTGCTTATTTTCTTGCATAAAAATCATAATATACAAAAATGATGAAAACCTTGAAAATTCATTTCATTTGAACTATGCAAGATTACCACTTGCCTGAAACTTAAGGTATTCCTGTAAATATTACATGGCTAAACGTTTAGCAAAACTCTTATTTACAAACCTAACCCCAAAGACATACAACTGGGGTTCCAAAACAAATTAAGGTTTCGAATTACATCTGTGCTTAAAGGATCGAGTACATCTTGATTCCTCCTATACAACAAAAGAGCTAAACTACTATACAACAAAAAAAACTATACAATCTAACAAACAAGAATCACAGAATCTTGCCACCTCTAATACTCTCGCTGCTTCCAGGAAGAACCTGTACACTGAAATATAATAGGGTGAGCTGCGAAGCTAAGTAAGGTTTTATACTCCATGGGCCTTTGATAAGAATGCATGTAAAATAAATATTTGATGGATATGCCAACTTTGATAAAATAGCTTTCATATTGTTCTTAATATAACGTAAGAGCTTTTAGATGAAATACTTCACTTTCTTTTCATATAATAATAAAAGGACATAGTAAGGAACTGAAACATAATTTAACATACTTTTCTTATCATCATACTTTTCCTATAACTTCCAAATAGCTTAATAGCTCATGTATAATACATATTAGTTAGTCCATTTGTAAGTCTGTCACTACTTTGGGAGGCTTCCAACACATAATGCCAGGCATCCAGCATTCCCCACAATGCTAGGTTATTCCGGAATCATATCATAATACATACTTTCAACCATGGGGGTAGATTGACATCCTTCACAAGTTGGCGGTTACCAACAAGGGCAGGTACAGCAGAGCTAGTCCCACTTTTAATGGCCAATCAGAAATTTCCATGGAAATACCAGTACTATAACCCCTACTGGTTGAGTTTAGATCATAACAATGGAATAACTGAAAACTATATTTTTCAGATATTATGCTTTTACATAAATATTTTATAACAGTAGCATATCCATTTCAATCTTTAAACATTATATTCGTGATATGGGTAATAGCATCAATATGTTGAAATTGTCGTATAGATAGGATTCAATAAGTTACGAATATAAATCTTTACTTAAATCATGCTTATATGTAATTCTTTAATTAGAAAGTTTTGATGCATAATAATTTTATAAATAGTTCTTATACTTATCAAATGCACACGCCGCATTTTCCTTACCTGAAAACAGAAGACGCGGGAGATTTGTACAAGAGGAGCTCAAGTGTCCATGTTCTCGTTCTCGTCACCTAAAAGAAAAACCAAGACTTCTTACTAACTACTCTTCCTAAATATATAAACTTAAACCTCAAACACAACCTAACCCTCAAACTTAATAAAATCTTAATTCTCATCACATAGAGCTACCCCAAGAACAAGGTACAATTATCAAACACATTACATACCAAAACATATAGAAACCAAGGCATAAAATTCCTCTATGATCTAAACATACCAAAAGATAAGCACATTAAATTATAGCTCAAAACATTCACCCTAACTTCAAAATTAAATCCACAAAATTAGAGTTATCCTTCTCTGTTTACTGCTCATTTCAGCAGCAATTGTCTCATTTGTAAAATACAAATGGGCTATCTAAACACATTCAAACGTCATGAAAATTTACAGAGCTACTCCCCTGTATGTCTAGTATATACCGTATAAATTTCAGGGTCAAATAATAAAATCATGATTTATTAAAAATCATACAAGGCAACGTGCTCAAATCTGTCCTGACAGAAATTCATGCAATTAAGAAATTAAACCATTATTTTTGTATTAATCCAAATGCAGTGAGAACACTTCCATAACAACCATACGTGTCTTAGGATTCATGAAAACTACTCCTAGCATCCTAATTCACAGCAAATGATTTAATACATAATTTTCTTGGTGTAAACCCCAAATCTGTCACAGTGACAGCTTCAGTGCATGTTCTTACAAAATCATCAATTAAATGCAATTGATCTTCATTTCATTTGGGTATTTTTATAACAATACTATAAACATTAAAATAAGTTATAAACCATTCAATAGACCATAAAACCATCAATCTTTCAACTTACTAAAACAGAAACACAATTTCAGCTTTTAAAAATCAGATTAGAGAATAAAGAAGGAAAACAATTAAACTATCAAAATACTCTTAAATCAAATGAGGTTTTGATTACTTACCCCCAACTTTGAAGCTGAAACTTTAGTATTAGGCTCTTAATTCCTACTTTAGAGTGAGATATATGTTGTTTTGGTGAAAGAGAAAGAAAGAGCTCTTGCCGTGTGAAAGCAAAGGAAGAAGAAAAACAAAGGAACAAAGAAAAGGAAGAGAGAAAGAAGAAAAAGAAGCTGGACTTTCTGTCTGAAGCAGCCAAGAAGATAAGTGAAGAAGACTTTGTGGGGCACGTTTAATGCAAAGAAGAAAAAAGAGGCCAAGTCCCACCTTTCCAATATTTTGGCATTTGCACTTTTCACCCCATATAATCTTATATTTCAAGAAAGGCCCAAAGACAAAATAACTTTGCATATATATATATATATATATATATATATATATATATATATATGTACACACACACATATACATGTCCTTATCTTTATAAAATTCTCTCTACAACATTAAAAGAGCATATATGTTTATAATATCACAATATCAAAAATTTATGCACTTAAATTAATTAAGATGGTAAAAAGTATATAAATTCATAAATTAAATGTGCAATTAGGTTGGGGTGTTACACTTAGAGTGCATACACTACACATGTATGTTAAACAATACATGAACATATGAAAATCTTGCCTAAATACATATTATTTTTGCCACAAGGGGCCAACATCCAAAGCAAATCATCATTTAAAACAAAGTCCAATAAAAAAAATGACAAAAAATAAGTTTTCCAACTCCCATTTTAGAAAATCCCAACTATGAACATAAAACCCCCCAAAAACATAATCTAAGGATCAAAATTGATGGAAAAAGTTAAAGATTACCTTAGAGATATTTATAGAATGTAAAACACTTGAAATTAGTTGGGTTTTGATGTTGAAGCATTAAATAAGAATTTGAGAAAAGATGGGAGAAGTTTAAAACAAATGTCCCACGAAATGTCTTTTAAAAAGCTAATCTGAGAATTTCATGGGTAAGCCTTACTCACGAGTTACTAGTGAAATAGTCGCGAAACTCTCTGTCCAAAGTTGAAATAGGCATTCATTGAACATTAAACTTGTGTGTTGTTTGTGTGGATCAAGTGTGGAATAGTCCTTAGTTTAGAGTGAAGCTTTAATGATCAATTCAATCAAGTCATACATAACTAGTACTAAGTTAAGTGGATTATCTCAATTATAGAAATGAACATATATGATCTCCCAAAAGAATAATTACAAAACTTTGAAACTTTTCATTTGGCTTCTTTACAAAACATAACATATGATCATTTTTGAACAAAGCATCTCATTTTGAGATTAATGCCTGCAATTTTGGATATTTCAATTTTGTGAATGAGCTTTTGGTTTTTTGAGGCACCATATATTTCAATACAAGTCGCTTTCCCTTTTTCCTAGTCAAATACTAGTACATGCGATGGCTTTTGCAACTCAATATCTCTTTTCGAGATTTGACATTTGTTAAGCTCTTTAAACAAAAACATAAAAACGTGAGAAAAGATATAGGCACAAGTCTATGCATGTATCAAGACCAACGAGACTATTAACAATTATTCATGACATGCTTGAAGATCAATTTACAACAATCACACATAGATTTCAAGATTTTTTCCACAAAGATAGATGTGCATACAAAACAAACTAAGCTCGTAAATGTACTACGTCATTAGTACGAAGGTACTAGGCCAAACTCACATGTGATATGTACTCAAACATATACGATCAAACTTTTTGAATTTTCCACTTTTTATATGTTTTTGGATTTTTACACACACAAAAACAAAAGTATAAAAGTAAGATCAAATGCAAAAACAATGCATGTAAAGATATGCATGATACATAAATGCATGACAATGAAGCATCTAATGTATGAAGGGTCCTATAAAGATCGAAAGAATTAGATCAATGACCAAAAGAGCAAAAGCTCAACTAGACGAACCTTTCCTCATCCAAACGGAACGATTGTTTGGAATGAGTGTCTAATGAGAAGTGAGACGAGGGTAGGAAGAATGAAAACCGGAGATGTACATAGACAAGGAAGTAAGAACATCAAAAACTTTTTTTAACAACTTACCATTTTCCCCCAAAAACTAGTTTAGCTTGTAAAGCACAATTTCTAAGAAGCTCAAGTTTTTCTTTTCTTTTGATTCTTTTAAGAGCTTGAAACTTAGAGCAATGAGGTCTAAGATGACCAAAATCACCATAATGGTGACACACAATGGGTTTAGGTCCACTAGATTTTTTAGGGAGGGATCTAGCAACATGGTTTGGTTATCTCTTCAACTTGGGACATTGAGGTCTTATATGACTGATCACATCACAATGGTGGCAAGTTGGAACAAACTTAAAACTTAGATCCATCCAAAACCTTAGGTTGAGACCTAAACAGAGGCTTTAGCTTAAGAGCCTTTCTCTCCACTTTTTGGTTTCTTTTGTGTGGAGGAATGTACACCGATTTATCTTTAGAAGAAGAGCTCACACTAGGCACAAATCGAGTACCACAACATGATTGCAACAAATATTTTCATCCTTTTTAACAAATAGGTTCAGCAATCAAACACTTGGCATGCATCTTAAGAGATTCATTCTTACATTTTAGCTCATTAATAAGTTTGTTAGACAAAACAAGCTTAGCATCCAAGTCCACATTCAAACATTCAAACTCCTTTAGTTTTTCAAGAGAATGTTCAGCAAGTTTCTTGTACTTTTCAACCAATTTATTGGATTCATTGAGCTTAACAATCAAATCATCATTTCACAATGAAACTTACTCAAATTCTTATAAAACTTCTTAGCTGCTTTCTTCAAAAGTTTAATGTTTGGAATATCAACAACAACACCTAAAGATTCATGTAACATGTCATCACAATATTGAGGATTAACACTCATAGAGACATTTTTACAAACACATGACATGTTACAATCAACAACATCCATAAAAGCATACAAAGCACTATCCATGGCAATACATACAAAGGGGTCAAGAATCACACTTAGGTAATAAAACCAAAACAAGTGTACCTGCTCTGCTACCAATTGAAAGGTCAGATTTGTGTTAAAAACACAAGAGCTATTTAGACTCCAAAATAACAAATTACAACTCGATTGATTTTACTCTAACTTAAACTAAGTGCGGAATAGAGTAAATAAGTACAATGAACCGATACTACTCTAGTGCATAAACATGTACAACAAATAATAAAAGTAAATTACAAGAGTAAGAGAAGAGAGATGCAAACACAAGATAACACTTTGATGTGTTATTGAAGAGGAAACCGAAAAACTTAGCGAAAATCTTCACCGCCGCCCTCCAAGCGGTAAATCGAACCGCTAGGGAATAAAGTTGGAGTACACGAATAACAAAAAATCTTCCAAGCCCAGTCTGCCCAATGTACTTGAGCCCTCCAAGCTACTACTACCAACGGACTTCTCAGAGTCATGTCTTCTCTATCTTTCCAAATCCCGCAATACGCCTGATTACATCCGCCAAGCCTCACCTGCTTCTTTTAGAAAATCCCTAAAGCTTCCCAATCTCCAAAACACTATCTCCACTCTAAAAATGTGTGGGTTATGTTTGGGTACAAATCTCCTCTCAAGGTATGACAATGAGAGAGGGAAGGAGAAGAGGCTAGGATGATTTCTCACTAAGGATTAGTAGCTCTCTCTCTAAAAGATGGGTGTGTGTGTTGTTGAAAACCTATCTAGGGTTTTCGTCTCTGAATGATCTCCTTACACTTTTGTAGGTAATAAGGGTATATATAGTATGAGTGAAGGGTAAGAAAATCACACTTAAAAATCCTCCAAGCAGAGAGTTTCGCAGTTATCTCGTAAGAAGGCCTTACTCGCAAGACACTCGCAAAATCCTCTAGGCTGGCACGACTCTTTAGCTTCCAGCATGTGCTTCTCACGTGCCCTTTTCGCGAGAACCCTTCTCACGAGCTACTCATGAGCCAATCGCAAAAATGCACCGATTCTTCATTTCAAGCTTAATTCTTCACCAACTTAATACTAAACCTAATACAATAAAATCCCACAAAATATAAGGAACAAATTAAAGCAAATACAACACATTTTCTCATGGAATAAAGCCAACATAAAACATAGTTGTAAATCACAACTTTACACATACAAATAAATTCAAAATACTCATAGCAACAACTCCTATCTCACTTCTTGCTACTTGTTAGAGGTAAATGACTATATATATATATATATATATATATATATATATATATATAAGTACATCATTTTTTTATGAACACATTTCTACTGATCTTGAATTTATATTCTAGAAAACTCATTGTTAAATATTTCATATTCTATATGTTTTTAACATGCGTGCTAATCAAATATTATTTATCATTCGATCAATTAACTCATCTTTTACGTATTATTTTTAACTATATAAAATATAATTTAAACAAATGATTGATGATAAGGCTGTTGAATTGCCACAAAATTTTGCCTAGCATGGAGAATATTCAAAAATAATATAATCCAAAGATTGATTTGTCAAAATTCTCATCCAACTAAAAAATATTTAAGTATTGTAATATTCCATAAACTATATCGAATAAAAACAAAGTTTATTTTCCACCAGTAGTACAATATTGATCAAAGGATTACATTAAAGAAAAACATATATATTATTGCACGTACTTCAGTCCGTGCTTGTACAAGTAGCAAATAGTGTAAAATGAAATACATGCGTAATGCATTATTTTAGAAGTAAACAATCTCACATATATCAAACAAGCAAATGGATTGAACTTAACAACCGGAAGGCATTTAAGTGGATGAGCCATATGAATAAAAGTGCCTTTTTTAACTTCAGCATTAACCTTAACCTTAGCCTCTTCTCCATCTCTAACCACTTTCCAAATCGAAACATTGAACCATGGATGCAACTACTATTTGTGCCATACTCAACACTAACTTTGAACCAGGGCAAGCTCTCCTCCCTGTTTCAAAAGAAAGAAAACTAGAAGTTTCATCTTGTTTATATTTCATACTTTCTTGTTTTTCAGAGGAAACCAAAAACCTCTCTGGCTGGAACTCATTTGGATTGTTCCTTAAATATGGATCTCTAATTATGGCATATAGATTAATTAAAACCATGGTTTCTTGGGGTATTTCAAAGCCTCCTAGTTTGCAACTTTGACGGCATTTTCTTGTTGTCACAGGCAATGGTGGATATAGTCGTAGTGTTTGTTTTACAACAGCTTGCAAGCAGGGGAGATTCTCAACATCTAATTCCTCGACTAGTCTAGTACTACCAACGATCAAATTTATTTCCTCTCTAACCTTGTTGAATACAGGAGGATGGTTGGTGAGCTCAGCTATTGTCCACAGAATGACCTCCGATGAGGTACCAGTACTTCCGACAAAAAGATCCTAGTAAAAGTGCAACATGTAAGTAGATGAGAGATACTATTGCGGATAAATCACTAATTTGCATGCTTGAACTTGTCAAAATTTTTCTTGCAATTAATTTAATTCATAATGTACTCAAGGTTAACAGAAGCTTATATAAACCATTTGTCATATATTACCATGCAAAACTTGTCGCAGTTTCATTGAAGCATAGTCCCATTTAAAGTTCTCCAAACATATTTTGCCTTTTAGATAGGTAAGTGTGAGCATAAGAAAAGTCTTGACAAGGATGTTTGTGATAAAGCAAAGTACTTGTATGGTGTGCAGAGTGCTGGAGAAAGAGAGAGAGAGAGAGAGAGAGAGGGAGATAAAAGACCATTTCAAACACATTGAAGAAAGAATTTTACTGAGGACACCAAGTTTTACACAAAATATTGCACACCACTCTCACATCTAATTTTATGAGAGTAAGTGGACTTTTCTATGTAATTTTGGTTGCACTGCATGAAATTATATATATAAATATATATATATATATATATATTTGCTATTTTTTTTTTTTTTTTTTGTGTGTGTAAATTTGGTGGTTTTGAAACTCTATTTTTTTTTTTTTCATTTTTTGGGCCCAATTTTACAATGTCCAAGTTTAATGGATTGAATTAAAACAACGTAAATGCATGGCCTAATAGAATTTTTTTTTTCCATTTTGGTTATTTTAAAGGTTTGTAAATACAAATAAAATATTGAATTTTTATTTAGAGGCTAGAATACATTTTAAATTTTATAGGGAGAAATATTTATAACATTTTTTTTAGAAACCAGCATTTATAACATTGATCAAATTGATAATTTACCAGGGTAAGTGATAATATATCATGGTATATATTAAAATAAGTGACCAAAAGTTCAAATCATGGTTTTAAACACAGGTATGGTCAAAGAATTGGTTTTAGTTTTGGTTCCCAGTTTTGACTAGTTTTATATTGGTTTTGGGAGATTTTGTTGGACCAAATTAGTGTCTGATTCCGATTGAACAGGTTGAACCGACCGGTCTAATCTGTTTTTAAAATAGCAGTTCAAACTATGTTCCTCTTTGCTTTCAAGATAAAATTTTGTGTTGGAATTCACTCATTAATGGGAAGTTTAAGTCCACACAAGAAAAGTATTTTTATTTATTTTTAAGTATATAAAAGATGTATTAAATTGATGGTAATTGATCAAGACAATGAATGAAAAAAACAAAACAAAACAATTTTTGTTTCATACCTATCTGTACTTTCAATGTTTTTTGTTTCTATAAGCCAAGAAAGGGGGCCAGCCGATAATTAATTGAAGACGTAAAGCAGGAAAAAAAAAATTACAGTTGATAAAGCCTTGAGATTGATTCTAGTCATTTTGACCTCAGCCTTGTCATCTTGATACACCTTCAATAATATATCCATAAAATCTTGAGTGTCTTTCTTCCCAATCTGATCTTCATGCTCCTTCAACATCCTTTCCAAGAGCTCATCAATCCTTAGTTGTATACTTATGACTTGCTTTCAAAACAACCAGAAAGCCAAGAAACCAAAGGGTCCCAATATATTTCCAAAAAATGTCTATGAACCAACACTAGAGATGTCTTTCATCATCTCTCTAATCCTTTCAGCTTCATCACCTTTCTCTGAACAACTTGTGCTTGCCGCCATCTTACACAGCATATTATTTGTTAGCATCATAAGCTCAACACCCAAATCAACAACCTCTTTCCGCTTAGCACTCTCGAAAACATTTTGCAAAAAACGTGCAAGTTATTTCTCTCGAACCGCCCGAGACCTTTCAAGCTGTTTAGATGAAAGACGTTCCGTCAAGCACAATTTCTTGATGAACCGCCAATAATCACCATATGGGGCACTGAAAAATCTAGAGCCTCCATACGGAGTTTTCTCTGAGAAACCTGTCCTTGAATGTTCTGCGAAAGAAAGATCATGAATTTTAAATATTTCAGTGCCCACTGAGGATGATGTAACCACAATGCACTGAGAGAAACCAAGGCGGAAATTGAAAATAAGGCCATATTGGGTGGAGAGTTTTTTCAAGGATTTGTATAATGATGGCCAAACAAGGTGGAGATGACCAATAACTGGTAAACTGGGTGGGCTTGGAGGGAGTTTGGGATGGGTTTTATGCTTGAGTTGCTTGTTGAAAATATAGTAAAACAAAATAGTTGAGAGGAACAAGAGGAGGGAGCACACCTGGTAGCATTGGCTATCAGGCATGTTGGCCATAGCTTCTAGTATTCTCTATCAACGTTAGAGTTATATATAATTCAGCTAATCCTCCTATACAGTCAGTTAAGGATATTACATAATAAATAAATAAATAAAAGCATCATTGTTATAATAAATTTAAAATTTTTATTAGGTTTTTATTTTATATTTAAACCTTTCAATAGAATCTTACTAAGTTTATTTAAATGGTAAAGTATGTATTTTTATATATAAATACAGTCTTAATAAATATTTATAATAATTATTATAATTTATTTTTAAAGAAAAAAATATATCGGAAAGGAATAGATAGCCTGCAGTTGAATGCAAACCACACGAGCAGTGACTCTCATAGAATGTGGCATGCCATAAACCGGAAAAGAATTTTAGTAGAACTTTTGGAGATGAACCACCCCAGTACTAAGTGTGAAAGAGTTGTTCTTCTCAAGAAAAAAATAGTGAAATATGAAAATAAAAGTTTGGTTGAAACCTTGCATCTTGGAAAATATATAGTTTGCTAAGACATATCTACATAGATCCTTTGTATATAATATGAAAATACAAGAAAAGTTAAGTTAAAACTCTGCGTTTTGAACAATATATAGTCAGGACGAAGCCATTCATTGGCTTTAAGAGCCAATCCCCCCGCCCCGCCCCGCCCCGCCCCCCATTATTTTCTTAAAAATATTAGTATATATATAGTATTAATTTTAGCAATTTTTGTTCTATAAAATTATACTTTTGCTTTTTTTAATAATTTAATTGATTCCTTTAAGAGTAATTTATAATTACAATCTTTTCCACAAAAGTTTTATAAATTATTAAGGTAGAAAATTCTTTTTGGTTCACTTTTGAGCCCCCTACTTGTATCACTTTTTTACTTATCAATAACTACTCATTACATCAATTTTACATCAAGTTGTTTATAGATTTAAAATTTAAAACAAAATATACAAGTCCAAAATTAGCCCAACAACAAAAATTACTAATAGTAAAGCTAAAAAAAATTAATCCCACGAACTCAATTTCACTCAAAAGAGTCAAAACAAACAATCCAGCACTTTAAAAAAATTTAAACAAAATTATTTTGTCTTTATTTGGTAGCAGACAAACGCAAAAAAAAAATAATAATAATAATAAATAATAATAATAATAATAATAATAATAATAAATCCCTTTAACGACTAAACAGCAAAGCCACTCCTTCTAATTCCAAGTCTTGGCTCCGTCCCTGTGTATAGTTGCTTATACATGTCTAAGTCTATATTTTTGGGGTCATTTCAAAAACTGTTTCTCAAACTACCTGAAATAATTGGTCAATAAACTATATACTGAATATTGTCTCTAATTTCTTCTTCTTTTTTATTTTTCTTTTCTGGGTTAGAAATCTCTAAATCTACCCGACCCCTGTCGGCCCAGGTCTTAAACTAGAGACATTACTCACCCCAAGATACTTAGTACAAAGGGAGGTGCCATTAGACCAATAAGGTCATTGATTTTTTTTTTTACTTTTAGTTATGTCTACTTGTTTTTAAAAGTGTATATTCCAAACCCTTAATTTTGGTTTATTTCCCTTAATAATTTAAGATTTATTTTGAGAGAGGGGGGGGGGGTGGTATTTAGAGACGATAGTATATCATTTACTCAACCTATGCAACTTTGACCAAATAATTTAAGAATTAATTAAGAGGCTTACATACTCCAAACTAATTAAGTCGATAATTTATGTTTTAATATACTAAATAACTAGCCGTTAACTAGTGTAATGCAAGAGAAATCTAATTTTCTCTTTAAATTTATTAAATTTTATTAGAATGAAAAATATATTTACTAAAGTATCTACTTGATTATCAATATTTTTATTTTAAATTATTAAACAACTAGAGGATCAACATTGATGCCTAGAAATTGACTTTATTTTTTTGATAGGTTATACCTAGGAACTCAAGGCCCTCATCGATCTTAAAAAAATGCACAGATCAGAACTTACAAAAGAAAATAACTTAACCAATTTCAAATTTCTCTCGGGCATTTTGGCAAGCACTTTTAATGGTGATGAGACTGGAGTCTCTTCATGTGTGTGAGGTCCTAAAAGTGCCATCCATTATAGTAGAGTCTAGGATGATTTTAAACATCGTCCCTCTTTGGATTCATGGTAACAAAAACCACCAACAATATTCAACATTCTGTGAGGGAAAATATCAAATTTAGCTACAACACTTTACTATGCACACAACACTTTAACAATTGAATAGACAAATAACACAATGCACTCTTGTATATTTATAAAATATAAAAAGAAATCACACAACCTGGCTAGGCAATTATTATAGGTTTTGGTAAAGGAAAATGCTAGAGTTACAAACTTTTTTACTGAAATTTTCTCAAATTGCAGATATAGTAAGTGATTATTGGTAAACAAAAAAGTGATATTATTAGTAGGTTCAAATGAAAACTAGTAAGAAGTTAGTCACAATAACAAATTGTAAAAATATTGTAAAATAATTTGTGATGTTAGCACTACTATTTAGTAAAAGACTATATTTTATTTGAGTGGTGTCTATGCTCTACTTGAGAAACCAACAGTAGGACGTGGGGTAGACTGACCGTACATTGCAAGATTTCAAACGAAAGAAAATACAAACCAACAGTGGAGCTGTCGGGAGCTGGGCCCTATACGTGGGGTAGACTGACCGTACATAGCAAGATTTCAAACAAAACAAAATACAAACCAACAATGGAGCTGGGCTTAAATTATTTGGATGGGCCAATCATTACAATTTTAGAAGCCCAACTTATTTTTTACCTCAAACTAATATATCATTACATAGGACTTCAATAGTATGAACCAAAAATATGGTACGGAGTAAATACATTGCTTTCTTTTTTCTTTTTTTTGAGTAAATACATTGTTTTCTCGTACATATCCATACCACATTTCATATTAATAAGAGAGATGTTACATCCACAATATTTTTATAATATTTTTACAACAAATCACAGGTGGTTAGTTGTTATTGGTTCAAATTTGAACATAACATGAAGATTACTTTTTTGCCCTAATAATAACAGCCAGTAACAACCTATCACTTAAGATTTGTTGTAAAAATGTTGTGAAAATATTGTAGACATATCATTTCTCTGTTAATAATAACTATGGCCATAACACACCAAGTGCCAATAAATTCAGTCCTAGACCACTTCTCGTTAGTGGGCTAACTAGTGCTAATTTGGAGTATGTAAGCGTCTTAATTAATTCTTAAATTATTTTGGAGGTAAGGTGATTCTTAAATTATTTTGGAGGTAAGGTGAAGTGCTAGGATTTAATTAATTCTTAAGTCAGCTAGAAGTGAGCTAGGAATTTCCATGTCTACAGTGATCGAAGTGTTACGCTTACAATATTTGCATAACAAATTCTAGATAATAAGTTGTGATTTGGTAATTTAAATCAACCACTAAAATTATTTTTTTTCCCATTAATAACAACCCGTCAATTAAAATTTGTTATGAAAATGTTGTGTACATGATTTTTCTCTTAGCTTCTGTATAACTCTTATATATATATATATATATATATATATATGGGTAAATAAGAATAATTTTGTTGAGAAAACTATCTCATCACCATCCAAAGAGCCCAAGAGGGTAACTCTTATAATTGTTAAATTACCGATTGTCCCAAAAGCTTAAACTATTAGGATATAGTAAATTTAATCATTTAATCAATACTTCTAACACTCTCCCTCACGTGTAAGCCGAAACTACCTTTTAATAGGCGAGATCCAACACGTGGGAATTTAAATGGGAGGTAGAGTGGAGGAGACAAGGATCGAACTCAGGATCTCATGCTCTAATACCATGTTAAATTATCGATTGTCCCAAAAGTTTAAGCTATTAAGATATGATAAATTTAATCATTTAACCAATACTTCTAACAATAATAGCTATTCAATATTGTAGCTTATTAGGATTGATTTCTTATTCCATTTTATCTTTGTTTTGTAAAGACATATATTTGTACGATTAGACTTGAATAATAAAGTTCTTTTATCATTTAGTGAAATTTAATTTTGGAGGCTTTCCGCCAAACTATTTAAGTATACAATTACAAGAAGCTTTTGAAACGGCCATAATTAGTGTCCAGGTATCAACCCAGCTTCCATAAATTCATTTGGAAGATACGTAAGTCAACCATTTCAAGGTATAGAGTGGGGATAAAGCTAATTTTTTTGATAGAGTGGGGATAAAGCTAATAATTTCTCCGAATTTAGGCATATTAATTAATATGATTCTTTAAATTATTTAAATAAGTTATATTACTATTAAATAAATTTTATTTTATTTTATAGAGTTTTAATCTATGTCATTCGCTTTTGCAATTTTGATTTTTATCATTAAACCAAAACATCAATTGATTTTTAGTGTAGGCAGTAATTGAATTTCAAATCTCCTATTTAATCATAAAAAATTTTATCAATTAAGCTAATTAAAACTTACTATTATTAAGTTATATGACTAAAAGTACATGTGGATACTCAATTGAGTTAACACGGTGGGAGAAGATATTTTCCGGACTGATTTAGCAGTAAACTCTATTACATTATACACGTGTTACTTGTACAGCCATAAACTGAGAAACATATAATCATGTCTAATAACCAATACTATGCCATGTGCTTGGCCCTTTGGTTCTTCTTGACTCTCCTAGTCAAGTCCTTACTCAAGAAACCCCTCACCAGAACGAACCCTCTCCACCTCCCTCCAAGCCCACCAGCTCTCCCAATCATTGGTCATCTTCACCTTCTTGGTCCATCCTTGTACAAATCCTTGCACAACCTCTCGACCAAATATGGCCCTCTCCTATATCTCTGCATTGGTGCTACTATGTGCCTTCTTGTTTCAACATCTACCATGGCCACCGAAATATTTAATACCAATGACCTCGCTTTTGCATATCGGCCGCATTTCACTTTCGTTGATAAATTACCATACGGAAACTATGGATTTTTCATGGCACCCTATGTTGATTATTGGCGATTCATCAGAAAACTTTGCATGACCGAACTTCTCTCAATCCAAAAGATTGAAGAGTCACATGGTGTACGACAAGAAGAAATTGCATTGTTTCTACGTAAAGTGCTTGAATGTGCTAATAAAAAACAGGTTGTTGATGTGGGTGCTGAGCTAATGAAGCTTACAAACAATATTACGTGCAGGATGATGATGAGCATGAGATGTTCAGATGAAAGTGATGAAGCTGTGAGGATTAGAGAGTTAGTAAAGGAGGCCTTTGAGATTCTTGGAAAGGTATGGATCGGGGATATGTACTTAAGGATTTTGGCCTTTTGGGTGTATGGAAGGCAGGCGATAAATATGACCTTGAAGTTTGATGAAATTTTTGGAAGGGTATATATTATTGAGGATTTGATGGATGTATTATTGAAGATTTATCAAGACGACAAGGCTGAGTTCAAGATTACCAGAACCCATCTCAAAGCTATCTTGCTAGTAAGGCACATTTTTGTGTGCTTTCTTAGTTTCTAATCTCATTCTGCCTTCTCCTCAATTAATCTAAAAAAAATTTGTTGGGTTATAGATTGATCCCAATTAATTGATTCAATTACCAACTGGATAAATTATTCAAATTTTATGCAAGTAACATGAATACGCAAACAAATTACAAATCTAATCTAGAGTACAGCAGAAATTAAATTTGACACAATGATTTGTTAACTAATGGAGAAGACCTTCACAATGTAAAAACAACACTAGGTGAATTCAGGTCTCCACTTTCAAGAATCCATTAATCAAGATCAAGCACTTACTAGTTTATATAAAAAATATTACCACTTTCCAAACTATCCCTAAATACCAATCTACAATTGAGCATTTGTGCTAATTTCCAATTAGACTTGATCTTGTAGAGACTTGTAAAGACTTCTTCAATTGCACAAATGTTCAAACTGTGATTAACTCCTTTGCATGAATCTCCAAACCATGTCTAACTCCCAGCAACTTGATGTTTGTTGTTGAATACAAATTTCTTCACGACACACTTGTAAAATTGAAGTCAACTTGGTTACAAAACCCTAAGACACAGCACATAAGAGTGCAGTAACTTCACAGGAAGTATGTAGATTCTCTTTGTGAGTCTCTATGTTTGATGACAACAGTAAAATAAAGTTTTTATATCATCTAGTAGGTTAGATAATGAAACCATAGAAAAAGCCAACATCTTGGGTCAAAAATCATATTTGAGAATTTTGGATCTATGCTCAATAAATCGAGAGGTGTCAAGATGTGTCATGCCTCATTAATTCTTGATAGATAGATGTATCAAGTTAGGTGTGGAGATACCTATTTTCAACTTTTACTACTTGTTTCTTTGTGTAGTCTTCATGACTCTATGTCTTCAATACTACCACTTGAAAAACTTCTTTAAAGTATTTTTTGATATTCTTGAATCCACTTAAATCTACCCAAATACAAGTAAAATGTGATTTGTCACAAAATATACTAACTACATAAAAATAAGACCCTAACATTTTTAAAGGTTTTAATGAGCACACAAAATGGGGTTTTTCTTGACTTTTCCCTCGTTATTATTAGATGTCAAAATGACATAAGGAAAAGGCTGAATTAGTTGTTGACTTTTCTTCTTCTTCTAATAAAAAACTCCTTATATTGTCAAATTTATTTATTTTAATTATTTAGTATTAAAAAGATACAGAAAGTGGAAAATGACTATATATATATATATATATATATAGATTGGATTCAAGTTAATTATACCTGATGAAACTCTAATCAATATTGCATCACTCAATAACTTTTTATTAAATTCATATTTTGAAAATCATATGGTTAAATTACATGTTCTTAACGTGCATGTCATGGTTGGATTACATTTCTATATGTTCTTCACACACATTAAATTGTTAAAAAATAACTTCCCTTTACAAATAAACTTTATCTAATAAAAGCAAGGTTTATTTTCAACCAGTAGTACAATATTGATCATAGACTTACATAAAAAGCATTTATTTTACTGCATATGCTTGTACTTATTTTAAAGTAGCAGATTGTGTGAAAGGAAGTACATGCATTATTTTAGAAGTAAACGAACTCAAATCACACAATCAAATGGGTTGAATTTAACAATAGGAAGGCATTTAAGTGGATGAGTCTTGTGGATAAAAGCACCTTTTGAAACTTCAGTATTAACCTTAGCCTTATTCTCTCCTCCATCTCCAACCACTTCCCAATTGAAACATTGAACCATGGTTGCAACTGCCATATGTGCCATACTCAATCTTAACTTTGCACCGGGGCAAGCTCTCCTCCCTGCCCCAAAAGGAAGAAAAGAAAAGGTTTCATTGTGTTTATATTTCATACTTTCTTGTTTTTCAGAGGAAACCAAAAATTTCTCTGGCTGGAACTCATTTGGATTGTTCCATAATTCTGGATCTCTCATTATGGCATACAGATTGATTAACACCATGGTTTCTTGGGGTATTTCAAAGCCTCCAATTTCGCAATTTTGACGACATTTTCTTGTTGTCACAGGCAATGGTGGATATAGTCGTAGTGTTTCTTTTACAACTGCTTGCAAGTAGGGGAGATTCTCAACATCTGATTCGTCAACTAGTCTAGTACTACCAACCACTGAATTTATCTCCTCTCTAACCTTGTTGAATACAGAAGGATGGTTGATGAGCTCAGTTATTGTCCACAGAATGACCTCCGGTGAGGTACCAGCTGTACTTCCAATAAAAAGATCCTAGTAAAAGTGCAACATTTGAGTAGATGAGAGAACATAGTAAGATTTGAACCCAATGGAGATAAATCACTAATTTGTATGCTTGAAGTTGTTAAAAATTTTTCTTGCAATTAATTTAATTCATACTGAACTCGAGGTTAACTTAAACTTATATAAACTGTTTGTCATGTATTACTATGAAAAACTTGTCACAGTTTCTTTGAAGCATAGTCCTACTTGAAGTTCTCTAACATATTTTTCTTTTTAGATAGGTAAGTGCAGGCATAAGGAAAGTCTTGATATGGATGTTTGTGATAAAGGAAAGTACTTATATGGTATGCAAAGTGTTTGATTAACAAGTACAGGGTCTCTAACAATTTTTGGCCTTCATTATCTGTGGATGTACACATCACAATTAGGGGTGGCAATATTTGGGCATGTTAAGTAACTTTTGGGTTGGGTTATAAATAAGTCATGTACTCAATCACCTATTTATCCATTTGTGACCCATATAAATATAAATTAAATATCCATTACTCACCTAACCCATTATAATTTGAGCAGAACTCAACCCACCCATATCACTCATTTTTAGATTTATATATTTACTTACAAATAACAAAAACTTCTAAATTACCAAAATATATTTCACAAAAAAAGAATTATTACCTAAACACCCACTGTTTTTTTACCTTTTCTTTTTTTTGAAAACTAATATACGTTTTCAAGAAAATAAAATAAAAAAATAAACGGAAAATTCACCCAATGTTTGGTTTCCCAAAAACCTGAAAAAAAAAAAAAAAAAAAATCCAAAATACCCACAGTTGTTTTTGAGAAAACTGATATATTCACTATTTCATTCTAATAAAACTTAGAAAACAAAAGTAAACTTCACACACTGATGGGTTTCTAAGAAAACTGATAAAAAAACAAAAGAAAAATTCACTTTTTGACGTCAATCTTACACACGGTTCCAATTTAAGAGTGAAAATAACTCAAATACTCAAATTAAATTTAGAGTAGGCTTTATTTTGATATGTTTTCTCAGATCTGACAAAGTTTCACAATTTTCTCACCACATTTTCTCTAAAACAAAACATTTCAATAATAAAATAAAATAAAAGAATAAAAAAAAATTCAGAACCTCTTGAAAAGATTGAGAAGGCTTCGACCATGAATTAATTACAAGAAAATTTCACCAATTGTTGGTGTAAGGACACAAAGTTCGCTTGGGCCCAAATAGATGACTGGGCCGGCCCAAGTGGCCTTTACAATATAATTTGTAGAGAATGGGTTCTAAGCCTAGACCTCCCGGTACTATTGAGAGATGCTGCGTAAGGTCCAAATGCGCTTCTGAGACATGGCTGGCTAATGGGGCGGACTAACTCCCTTTCCGGACGTACGCCGAGGAGATTCCGGGCTGACTGGCGTTCTCTTCTTCAAGGGAGAGAACCTTCTTCTCTTTCTCAGTAAAAATTCCGGATCCCCTTTTCATGGTATCTCCCCCTCCATTTATACCTCCCACCCCTGGCTCTCACCTGTCTTTTCCCAGAAAACGCTCCCCAATGCCCCCAGGGCCATTCCCCGTCCCTTCAGAAGTCGTTTCCCCATTAATGCGGCCAGGCGGGTAGGTAGGAAGTCTTTAATGCGGTGGCAGGAACACTGTGTAGTGCATGTCCCCTTGTCCCCCCCCCTCGGCGTATCATTGGGGCGTGGGGTGGCTTGCCGAGGTCCGGAGACGCTTTCCCAGGTGCTCTGCTGCAGTGTCCTGCTCTCAATTCCACGTCCGAGGAGACGTTCTCCTCGGCTCGTCTCTGGTGGCTGGGTAGGCTGACCCTGGGCCCCAGTGTTAGAGGGCCTTGCTCCCGTCATGCGGCCCACCTAGTGGAACTCGCGTCCTCGGACTAGGCCCAAAGCCCACAGGGTGCCTGGGCGCCGTACCCACCCCCCACAATAGCCCCTCAAGAACTCGTTTGACTCTGATCCGAGGAGGCAAACGGGTTGTGATCCACAAACTTTCTCTCCACGTGTCGTTTAAATCACCGCACGTGCGGAGTATGCCTGCGCCCTTTGGACGCCTCTTTGGCGCTTCGTAACGCGCAACGCCTGCATTTAATGCGCTGGGTAACTCCCTGTCGCGCACGTTCTACGGTGAGATGGAGATCTAACGGCCTGGATCTGCCCCGAAGATTTGAGCGGGATACTTCCCCCAAATCGCTACTTCCCAATCATCTAAAGCACTTTGGTAGACGGGATACTCATTATTTGCTTCAGAGAACAAACTCACTGCAGAGCCATCCAACTCCTTCCTTTCTCCCAACAAGCTCCCCAAGCGCGCGTCTCTTCTCTTGTGTAAGTTTTTCCTTGGCTGTCAGCTCCCCTCTCATTCCTTCACGAGTCTTCCTCCCTAGTTTCGAGTCCATGGGTAGATTTAAGTGTTTAGTGGATACGCCCTCCGGCATGGAAGGATTCCGGGCCAAGTATCACATTCCTATCGATGTGGGACTGGCATACTGTGCCCCTGGGGCCGTGGCGGGCTCCAGGCAAGCGGGGCAGGTCGTCATCCCCATTATTGCCTTTCTAGAGGGCGGGATGACCCTCCCCATGAAGGAGGTGACCAGGGAGTACCTCCGCAACCATAGGCTATGCCCAGACCAGTGCGCGCCCAATGTGTTTAGAATCCTAGGTTGCGTCGACGCTCTTAACGAGCAAATGGGCCTCCACCTTACATGGCACGACGTCGTCTACATGTATGAGTGTCACCGGCTGAAAGACGCAGGTTACTACCTCAAGTCGAGGTCTAGCGCGGTCCGGCTGGTCTCCTGTCTGCCAAAGTCCAACAAGGGTATGAAGGACGACTATCTCCTTGTTACTGGGAGGTGGTACGACGGTCCCCATTGCCCGGTGAGGGCGGGGCAGCCAGGTGTGACTCCCTAGGGTTTAAGAGCTTTAGCTTGCGTGACCTTCCCCCATTTTAGTTCCCTTCGTAGCTTTGTTGTCACTTGTTGCCGTTCTTTTCGTTTCTGCCGGGCGTGTCTAACTCCGTTTGCCTTCTCTCCTCCTTTCTTGCAGATAAGCGACATACGTCTCCCAACTTGGGCAACGTCAACGTCCAAGATCTCAACAGAGTCCTGAGGTCCGAGGTCTTTGTGAACGACGATCTCCAAGTCAGAGCTGCTCACCTGATTCTGGGGTACAATCCCCTCTCCAAAGTTTTTAGCGAGGTTGACGACGCCATTCTTGCCGGCCACAAAAGGCGAGCTCGGATAGACGTCCGTTACGAGGGCTTTCTTGCTCCCCGAGCCCTGCCAGACGAGCCTTCCACGATCTTGTACGGCCAGCCTCTTCAGGCCACTCCTTTAGCCGCTCATCACGAAGTCCAGGCAGTCCGAGAAGGCTCCGTGACTTCGTCCTCATCTCTGGGCGACGAGATTGATAGGTTCAATCTAGAGGAAGCCGAGAGACCGTTGGCGGGACACGTGGTCGATATCTCCGACGAAGAAGGGACCGCCTCGGACAGGCACTCTGGTATCCCGGGATTGATAGTTGCCAAGCCGGAGGTGTCCTCGGACGAAGAAGAAGACATGTCGAGATTGAAGGAGCTTTTTGCCAAGAAGAGGGGGATCAAAGCCCCCCAAGACGATGCTTCCCGGTCCCAACCGGGGATACTCCCGCCTCCGCCTCCCCCTCCCTCCGACCCCCTCGTTCCTCCTCCCGACGGTCAAAAGAAAAGAAGGAACGAGAACGAGGAGCAGCAGAGAGAGAGAAAAAGCAGAAGCACCACAGGCAGGTGCAGCAGCAACAACAACAGCAGCAACAGCTAGTTGCCAAGGGAGGGGCAGAGCCTCTTCTCTAGAAAGTGGGGAAATCCGCGGGCAAGCTGAGGTCCGCCGAGGTGAGCCCAGCTGGTTTCCCCCTTTGGAAGTGGACGGGGCTCCAATCTCATCCCAGGCGAGCCTCCGAGACTACCAGAGGGGCCACGCCCTCCACCTTGCCAACTCGCTGGAGAAGCCTCTACTCCTACCAAGGGACATGGAGGAGCTGGGGAGGACGGGTCGCACGCGTCTCTTCCTCTCTCTCAAGAGGAATTTAGGCCTGGTAAGCTTCAAGCATTTCTGCCCCTCACTGTTGCCTATGTCCTTCAGCAAATTTCTGGGGTAACCTGTACCTAACAAACTTCTGCTGATGCCTTTCACACAGGCTATACAGGAGGCCTTTGCTGCCGACGCCTTGGTCGAGCATTATCAGGTCCAAGTCGGCTCCGAGCAGGCAGCCAAGGCCGAGGCCGTGAAGGACCTTGGTCGGGCCGAGGCGGAGAAGGCTGAACTGAGCGCTAAGCTGACCCTGGAGCAGACGGAGAGGAAGAGTTTAGATGCTGGCCTTAAGAACGCGACGGCGCAGGCAGAAGCCCAGCGCAAGCTCTTACAGCAAAGGGACGAGGCCCTGGCCCAGGCGGGGCAGGAGGTCTCGGATTTGAAGAAAGAGCTCGCGCAGGCGGAGGAAGCGGCCCGGACTGTGAGGGAGACCGTGGACGCCGCTATAGAGGCCGCCCACAACAAGGGGGTGGAGGAGACTGAGGAACGCCTGACGGAGGAGTTGGGCGAGCTGTGCAGAGAATACTGCCAGCAGGTCTGGGCGGAGGCCCTTAATGCTGCGGGTATCCCTGCCGACTCCGAGCTGAGGGGTGCAGAGAAAATCTGGTACCCAGCAGATATCCGACTGGTCGATGATGCTCCCCCTATTTCGGCCCCCTCCTCCTCTGACCAAGTCTTGCCCCCTCAAGAGGTGAGCGCTCCGGCAACGGGGCCGAGCGAGCTGGCCGACCGGGTTTCACCTCCTCCCAAACCTAGGGACAAAGGAAAGGAAATTCAAGATCCATCCGAGATTGCGCCGGAACGAGCTAAGATGGAGGGCAAGACCAAGGAGGCGCCATTAAAGATCCTCGGGTAGGCAGCGACGGCCCTCTCCCTTTCTCCCCAAGTCATTTTGTTGTTTTTGCGTTCAGTTTGTTTGTAATTCCTTTCATTTTCACTTTGTATTGAACAGCTTTATTATACATGCATTCCGTTTCCTTTCCCTTATAGTGTAATTTCCCTGGTGCGTTATGTTCATTATGCTGTTGCTTCGTGTTCATCATTTACGTGTCGCATGTTAGCACGCGCGATTCAACCCATTATCATTGCCAGATTGCATGTTAAATTTGTCCGAGGCATGACACGAATATTTTGTAACCCGTAATTTCAAACAACAAACCTCACGTGTTAAACAATTTCATAAGGCATGAAGTCCAAGAGTCCGGCTGAATCGAGGTCGGCATTATCACGTAAATTGAGTGTCCGAGGTTAACATTAACACTTAATTTGACCAATAAAACGAATATGAATTAAAATTTTCCGAAGGCCGAAGGTGTAAGGACCTGGCATAGCCCCAGTTGACATTTAACACTCAAGTAAAACTTGGACTGTGCTAATTTTTTCCCAAGGCAGAAGGTCCGAGGACCTGGCGTAACCAAGGTTGACATTAACACTAAAATAAAATTTGGGCCGTGTCAAATTTTCCCAAGGCAGAAGGTCCGAGGACCTGGCGTAACCAAGGTTGACATTAACACTTAAATAAAATTTGGACCGTGTCAAATTTTCCCAAGGCAGAAGGTCCGAGGACCTGGCGTAACCAAGGTTGACATTAACACTTAAATAAAATTTGGACCGTGTCAAATTTTCCCAAGGCAGAAGGTCCGAGGACCTGGCGTAACCAAAGTTGACATTAACACTTAAATAAAATTTGGACCGTGTCAAATTTTCCCAAGGCAGAAGGTCCGAGGACCTGGCGTAACCAAGGTTGACATTAACACTTAAATAAAATTTGGACCGTGTCAAATTTTTCCAAGGCAGAAGGTCCGAGGACCTGGCGTAACCAAGGTTGACATTAACACTTAAATAAAATTTGGGCCGTGTCAAATTTTCCCAAGGCAGAAGGTCCGAGGACCTGGCGTAACCAAGGTTGACATTAACACTTAAATAAAATTTGGACCGTGTCAAATTTTCCCAAGGCAGAAGGTCCGAGGACCTGGCGTAACCAAGGTTGACATTAACACTTAAATAAAATTTGGGCCGTGTCAAATTTTCCCAAGGCAGAAGGTCCGAGGACCTGGCGTAACCAAGGTTGACATTAACACTTAAATAAAATTTGGACCGTGTCAAATTTTCCCAAGGCAGAAGGTCCGAGGACCTGGCGTAACCAAGGTTGACATTAACACTTAAATAAAATTTGATTGAACGGATAGGGATAATAGTATTCGACAATTGGCACGATGCAATGATACCTAAATACATGGCGGACATACTTTTCATTAGTAGTAGTACCTTCGAAGATTATTGACATTGAAAGGTCGCTTTACATGCTTGTTGTCCAGGTCGGCTAGGTAATATGCTCCCAGACCGGCCACCGAGGTTATCCGGTAGGGACCCTCCCAATTCGGCCCCAACTTCCCCCACGATGGGTCCTTTGCCGTCCCTACGACCTTTTTTAAGACCAAGTCTCCCGGGGCGAGAGGTCTGGACCGCACGTGAGAGTCGTACCCCCGTTTGAGCTGCTGCTGGTAACTGGCTAGTCGGACCATGGCGTTTTCCCGCCTTTCTTCCACCAAGTCCAGCCCCTCCCGTAGCATGTTGTCGTTGGCTTCTGGGGCGAAGGACTGTGTCCTCATCGTTGGGAACCCCATCTCCACGGGAATCACGGCCTCGGCGCCGTACGTCATCGCGAAAGGAGTCTCACCGGTGGATCTTCGCGGCGTGGTTCGGTAAGTCCATAACACGTGCGATACCTCATCCACCCACCGGCCCTTCGCATCATCTAGTCTTTTCTTGAGCCCATTGACTATCGACTTGTTCGTGGCTTCAGCCTGGCCGTTCCCCTGCGGGTAAGCTGGGGTGGAGTACCTATTCGTGATGCCGAAGTCTCCACAGTACTTCCGGAAGGCTTTGCTGTCGAACTGCAGCCCATTGTCCGAGATGAGGGTGCGGGGAATCCCAAATCTGGTGATGATATTCTTCCAGACGAATCTCTTCGCGTCCACGTCCCGGATATTCGAGAGCGGCTCGGCCTCGACCCATTTAGTGAAGTAGTCCGTCCCGACAAGCAGCCATCGCTTATTGCCCGCTGCCCTTGGAAACGGTCCCACTATGTCCAAGCCCCACTGTGCGAACGGCCAAGGGCTGACCAAAGGATTAAGTACACCACCAGGCTGGTGGATGTTTGGCGCATACCTCTGACACTGATCGCACTTCCTCGCGTACTCCTGTGCCTCTCTCTGCATGTTCGGCCACTAGTACCCCTGCGTAAGGGCCCTGTGGGCTAGTGACCTTCCGCCCGTGTGGCTTCCGCAAGTCCCCTCGTGTAACTCTTCCAAGAGCTGCTCCGTCCCGTCCGGGTGCACACACAGCAGGTATGGCCCCGAAAACGACCGTTTATAGAGCTTGCCGTCTTCGGACAGCCAGAACCGAGGAGCCTTTCTACGGATCTTGTCGGCCTCAGTCTTGTCCTCGGGCAGCGTGTCGTGTTTCAGGAACAACGCTATGGGGTCCATCCAACTGGACCCTGTTCTGATTTGCTGGACCCGCATGGCCTGGCAGCCCGTGCCAGCTGGCTTAAGAAGGTCCTCGACGAGAATGACCCGAGGAAGGTCACGTGCCGATGAGGTTGCGAGAGTCGCCAGGGAGTCTGCGTGAGCGTTCCCGCTTCTGGAAACATGCGACAGTGAGAAGGACTCGAACTGGGCCCGTAGGCGCAAGGCGCGCGCTAAATATTCCTGCATCCTTGGCTCCCTTGCCTCCAATTTCCCTTCCACCTGGCCGACCACAAGCTGTGAGTCCGAGAACATTCGGACCGCCTTTCCTCCCATCTTCCAAACCATGCCCATTCCAACTAGCAAGGCTTCGTACTCGGCCTCATTGTTGGTAGCTGGGAACGCTATCCTCAGAGACTTCTCGATGACGATCCCATCCGGCGATATCAGGACTACCCCAGCGCCCGAACCCCTTTGGTTCGAGGCTCCGTCCACGTAAGCTTCCCACACCGGTTGTTTCTCGCATGAGGCTAGGCCGACTAGCTTTCTGTTGAAGCCGCATGCCGCTAGGCTTTCTTCCAGGGAGGGCTCAGTGAACTCTGCTACCAGGTCGGCTAGGACTTGCCCCTTTACAGATGTGCGGGGGAGGTACTTAATGTCGAAAGCCCCTAAAAAGGCCCCCCATTTGGCGATTCTGCTGGAGTAGTCAGCGCTTCGTAGGACGGACTTAAGTGGGAGTTGGGTTAGAACGACGACCGTGTGGGACTGGAAATAGTGCGGGAGCCGACGAGTGGCGTGCACCACAGCTAGCACCGCCTTTTCTAGTGGCAAGTACCGGATCTCAGCCTCCTGCAGGGACTTGCTCACATAATAAACCGGCCTTTGTATACCAGCGGCATCCCTTACCAGTACCAGGCTGACGGCGTGGGCAGCTACCGCTAAATACGCAAATAGGACTTCATCTGGATCGGGGCGGGACATAACTGGGGGCCGAGAGAGGTATTCCTTCAGCTGCTGGAACGCCAGGGAACACTCCTTGGTCCATTCGAACCCCTTCCACTTGTTTAGTAGCTGGAAGAAGGGTCGGCACCTGTCCGCGGAGCGGGAGATGAACCTGCTAAGGGCGGCCGTCATCCCTGCCAGCTTCTGTACTTCCTTCGGGTTCCGGGGCGGTTGTAGGTTACAGATTGCGGTGATCTGCTCGGGATTGGCCTCTATACCCCTGTGAGTAAGCATGTAGCCTAGGAATTTACCAGACTCTACGCCGAAGGAGCACTTAGAGGCATTCAGCCGCAACTTATGTTCCCGCAGAGTCTGGAACGTGCCATCCAGGTCGGCCACATGGTCTGCTACGGCTTTGCTCTTCACGACCATGTCATCCACGTATACTTCGACGGTCTTTCCCAG
Source organism: Castanopsis chinensis (assembly GCA_032878915.1). NCBI lineage: Eukaryota > Viridiplantae > Streptophyta > Magnoliopsida > Fagales > Fagaceae > Castanopsis > Castanopsis chinensis. Next base: position 5,883,051 of record JAVQMG010000091.1, read on the forward strand.
CCGTGGCTCGAACATCCGAGTCATCATCCTCTGATAGGTAGCCCCCGCGTTCTTTAGACCGAAAGGCATCACCTTGTAATGGTAGTTGCCGGTGGGGGTCACAAAGGCGGTTTTCTCCTGGTCCTCCAGTGCTAGTGGTATCTGATGATACCCCTGAAAGGCGTCCAAGAAACTCATGCGGGGGTGGCCGACCGTCGCATCCACCAGTTGATCTATGTGCGGCATCGGGAACGGGTCCTTAGGGCAGGCCTTGTTGAGGTCCGTAAAGTCCACACACACTCTCCATTTCCCGTTTTTCTTCTTTACCACCACTGTGTGCGCCAACCACTCGGGGTAGAATACTTCCTTGATAGCCCTAGCCCTCTTGAGCTTGATGACCTCCTCCTTCACGGCTTCGGAGTGTTCCGCCGAGGATCGCCGAGGGGGTTGTCTCTTCGGCACTGCCGCCGGGTTAACGTTCAGGTGGTGGCATATGAAGCCTGGGTCGACTCCGGGCATCTCGTGTTCGTCCCATGCGAATACGTCGAGGTTCCTTCTCAAGAACGTAACCAACTCCTCCTTTTCTTCGGTCGGCAAACGAGCCCCAATCTGGAAGAACCTTTCCGGGTCATCGTCCACGGGGACCCTTTCTAGTCCTTCACACGCGGACTCCCCCACCACTGCTGCTCCGGCGGTGGCAGAGGAGGCTAATTGCTATGAGGTCTGAGCTGCCGGGGCCGCGGCTTCGACGTCCGGCCTGCGTAGTATTGCGGCGGTCAGGCACTGCCTCGCCGCGGACTGGCTCCCGATGATTTCCTCGACTTGAGCGCCGAAAGGGAACTTCACCTTGACGTGAAGGGTGGAGGGGACAGCCCCTAGGGCGTGCAGCCAAGGTCTCCCCACAATGGCCGTATACGGGGAGTAGGCATCCACCACGATGAAGTCCACCTCTACCACTGCCGGTCCCGACTGCACAGACAATCTGATCTGCCCCTTAGGGATCACCATCTTTCCCTCGAAGCTTATCAGGGGCGAGTCGTAGGCCGAGAGATCCTCTTCCCTCAGGGATCACCCGTGTGTACTCATCGATGCGGTCCATGAGACGTCGGACACTCTTGACAGGCCTCCTGGTTAGCGACTTCCTCAGGTCATGATCGTTTGGCAGGCCGACCTTGAAGGTGCTTATGGCCACCTCGTCGAAGTCCCCATCGATCTCGTTGTACATCTCCCAATACCTGTCAGTATACACCCTGAGGGTTTCTCCCTCTCTCATGGCCATGGACAACAGCGAATCCAGGGGCCGAGGGATCCTGCTGCAGGTGATGAACCGTTCGCCAAATGCCCTGGTGAGCTCTGTGAAGGAATCGACAGAGCTCGCCGTCAGGCCGTTGAACCACCTCATCGCGACGGGTCCCAAGCTGGAGGGGAAGACCTTGCACATCAGGGTCTCATTCTTCGAATGCACCGCCATCCTCTGGCTGAAGTGGCTCACGTGCTCTACTGGGTCCGTCCTCCCGTTGTAAATTGTGAAGGTTGGCTGGGTGAACTTTCTTGGGAGCTTTCCCTTCTCAATCCTCCGAGTGAAGGGCGATTTGGGAATTTGGTGGAGCGCCTTGCTCAGTGCATTGTTGGCCAGGCCTCTAGAGGACGTCCCCTTGTCTCTGAGTGGGCGACGGCGTTCATCCTCCTGGGAAGAAGACTCGCTTAGGGGAGTCCTAGACCTGGAGCTGTCGGAGCCACTACTGGCATCCACCGAGGATCGGTCTAAAGGGGTAGGCGTGCGCCTCCGCCTTTTCCGGCGCAGCTTCCTTCTTAAATGATCAATCTCCCTTTGCAGGGTCTCAACACTTTTCTCGTGGGAGGTTCTACTACCATCGTGTGCATGGCTCCTCCCGCGCGTGCGCTCCATGTGGACACTGCTCTCGCGCTCTCTTTCCAGCCGCGCAAGATGGTCCTCTTGCTGGGACCCCCTAGACTCTGCTTGGCGTGAACCTGAACCTTGCATGGCACTCCCAGTCCCTTTTCGTCAAGGCTTCCCCACAGACGGAGCCAATTGTAAGGACACAAAGTTCGCTTGGGCCCAAATAGATGACTGGGCCGGCCCAAGTGGCCTTTACAATAGAATTTGTAGAGAATGGGTTCTAAGCCTAGACCTCCCGGTACTATTGAGAGATGCTGCGTAAGGTCCAAATGCGCTTCTGAGACATGGCTGGCTAATGGGGCGGACTAACTCCCTTTCCGGACGTACGCCGAGGAGATTCCAGGCTGACTGGCGTTCTCTTCTTCAAGGGAGAGAACCTTCTTCTCTTTCTCAGTAAAAATTCCGGATCCCCTTTTCATGGTATCTCCCCCTCCATTTATACCTCCCACCCCTGGCTCTCACCTGTCTTTTCCCAGAAAACGCTCCCCAATGCCCCCAGGGCCATTCCCCGTCCCTTCAGAAGTCGTTTCCCCATTAATGCGGCCAGGCGGGTAGGTAGGAAGTCTTTAATGCGGTGGCAGGAACACTGTGTAGTGCATGTCCCCCTTGTCCCCCCCCCCTCGGCGTATCATTGGGGCGTGGGGTGGCTTGCCGAGGTCCGGAGACGCTTTCCCAGGTGCTCTGCTGCAGTGTCCTGCTCTCAATTCCACGTCCGAGGAGACGTTCTCCTCGGCTCGTCTCTGGTGGCTGGGTAGGCTGACCCTTGGGCCCCAGTGTTAGAGGGCCTTGCTCCCGTCATGCGGCCCACCTAGCGGAACTCGCGTCCTCGGACTAGGCCCAAAGCCCACAGGGTGCCTGGGCGCCGTTACCCCCCCACAGTTGGGCAAATGTGCTCTTCTTCTAGAGAATCCTCTATCTCTTAACTTAACCAAAATTTTCTCAACTAATTTTTCTCTTCTTTACAAACTGAATCAAGAGGTAATCAAAAAATTTTCATGAAATTGAGCTAAGGAAATGTGAAAAAGAAGCCCCAAGAAAATCAAGGAGAAAAAAGAACAGAGGATGTCTAGCAACTAGGTTGGTTCACTTGGTTGCTGGGTTAAGTTAGGGATTTATCTTTTATTTTCTTTTTAACATATCAAGCTATACATGGTTTAGTGGGTACTTAGTGGATTTATCCATTAAGACCCATTTAACCCAAGTGTTTAATTAGGGTTCAAGACATATGCAAATTAGGTGGGTCATAGTTGGGTTAATGGATTTTGGTAAAATTGGCACCTTTACTCACAATATATATATACACACAAACACCGCAAATTGCACAAAAAAAGTCCACGCTCTCTCACAGCTTTTATATTGAAGTGTATTTCAAGTAAACTGAAATATGAGTGGTGTGCAATTTGTGTGTGTGTGTGTGTGTAAAATTTGGTGTCCCTAATAAAACTCTTCATTTCTTCAATGTCTTTGAAATGGCCGAATTGGATGTCTTAAATGTGTGTATGTGTCTATATATATGTGTGTGTTATCTCCAATGAGTCATGGTTTTGGAACTCCATTTTTTTCTCCTTTTTAGGCCAATTTAACAATTTCCAAGGTTAATGGATTGAATTAAAACAATGTAAATTAAAGCACGGCCTAATAGAATTTTTCTACCTTTCAATTTGTTGTTTCTTTAAACTAAGAAAGGGAACCAGCTAGCCGTTAATTGAAGGCCTAAAGAAAAAATAAAAATAAGAAAAAACTTACAGTTAAAAAAGCCTTGATTTGCTTCTGGTTATTTTGACCTCAGCCTTGCCATCTTGATACACCTTCAATAATATATCCATAAAATCTTGAGTGTCTTTCTTCCCAATCTGATCTTCATGCTCCTTCAACATCCCTTCCAAGAGCTCATCAATCCTTAACTGTTCTCTTATGACTTGCTTTCCAAACAACCAGAAAGCCAATATACCAAAGGGTCCAAAAATATTTCCAAAAAATACCTTTGAACCAAACCTAAAGATGTCTTTCATTGTCTTTCTAATCCTTTCAGCCTCATCACCTTTCTCGATCTAAACAACTTGTGCTTGCCGCCATCTTACACAACATATCATTTGTTAGCTTCATAAGCTCAATACCCAAATCAACAACCTCTTTCCGCTTGGCACTCTCAAAAACTTTTTGCAAAAAACGTGCAAGTTCTCTCTCTCGAACCGCCCGAGACCTTTCAAGCTGACCAGTTGAAAGAAGTTCCGTCGTGCACAATTTCTTGATGAACCGCCAATAATCACCATATGGCGCACTGAAAAATCCAGGGTTTCCATACGGTATCTTCTCTGAGAAAGCAATATCTTGGTGATCCGCGAAAGAAAGATCGTGAGTTTTAAATATTTCAGTGCTCACTGAGACCGATGAAACCACAATGCATTGAGCGAAACCAAGGCGAAGATTGAAAACAGGGCCATATTGGGTGGAGAGCTTTTGCAAGGATTTGTGAAATGATGGCCAAATGAGGTGGAGATGACCAATAACTGGTAAAGTTGGTGGGCTTGGAGGGAGTGTAGGATGAGTTTTAAGCTTGAGAAGCTTGTTGAAAATAAATTGAAACAAAAGAGTTGTGAGGAACAAGAGAAGGAAGCAAACCAAGTAGTATTGGTTATCAGTCATGGTTACCATAGCTTGTAGTATTCTCTATCAACCTTAGAGTTACATATAATTCAACGAATCCTCCTATACAGTCAGTTAAGGATATTACATAATAAAAACATCATTATTATAATAAAATTTTATATAATTTTAGTTTGTCTATTTTATATTAATTAAACATTTCAGGAAAAGTTATATTTTACTCCGTAAATTATGACTATTTTTACGCTTAAACCCATAAACTATGCAAATGCACAATTTATAATTTATCCCCACCTAAACTACTAGTAATAACTATAAGAGTTCAAACCCAGTAGAACATGTAGAATGGGAACTCCCATCCACAAACCATATTACCTAGCCGCCATTTATTAGCCGTCATATATTATTGCTATGCCATGTACCATGTGCTATTGCTTGCAACTAACAAATAAAACCCACTAGTGTGCTATGTGGAGTTCGGAAGCTATGACTCACCGCCATGTCTTCCTGCACCCCAGCATAGCTCTAAAATGTAGAAACAAATTCCAAGCTCACATTACTTTATTTATAAAATATCTCGTCTTATATAATAATTGAATGTAAAATGCATTATATTTCTTGAAAAAAAAAAAAAAAAAAAAAAACTTACAAATTTTAAAACACTTTCAAATAAAAAATATAGGTAACTTAATTTAAAAAATATAACATATTATATCAATTATACTTTGTTATGAGTTCTTTTATAAGTAGAAAGTAATCTTATCATTTTTAAAAAGATTTTGGGACTAATACTTATAAGTTGCATCGCGTAAATTTATGACTAGTTCATCATAAAAATGGATATCCTAAGTTTTAAATCCTAGCCTATCTATTTTATTAAAAATAAATAAAAATTAAAAAAGCTCTCTCATGTCTCTATTCAGGAATCGAACCCGTGACTTGATGCTTGTTGCTTAGAAATAGCTCAAAATAAAGGGATCATTGGATTAATTCACTGTACAAATATCAATAACACAGATTTTCAGTTCAGGATAAGAGAGAGAGAGATAGAGAGAGAGAGAGATGGCAATCCAACTGAACCACATATCCACGCCCAAGTAAGATTGTTACATTAATCGCCTCCTATCCTTTTTTGTTCATTAAAAAAAAAAAAAAAAACAACAACAACAACAACAAAACTCAAATAAAAGCCACCAACAAATCTCTCTCTCTCTCTCTTTTCAAAGTCTTATTTTTCTTCTTCTGATCTAATCATGGCGAGTACCTTGTACTTCTCTATGTCCCAAAGCACTTCTACGAAGTGCACTGTTTCTCTCTCTCTCTCTCTCTCTCTCATCCATTTCAAAGTCTTCTTTTTTTTTTCTTCTGATCTAATCACTAAGAGTACCCTGTACTTCTCTGTGTCCCAAAGCTCTTCTACAAGGTGCTCTCTCTCTCTATGGTTCTTATATGAAAAAGCCAGTTTGCTGAAGTTTTAGGACATGGGTATTGGATTACTTTGTGTTTTGCTGAAGTTTTAGAACATGGACATTGAATTACTCTGTGTCTTGGCAGGGATTTGCCACATATGTATATATTTCGAATATCATATTGATAATTACTCTAATTTTTTTTTATTCTTTTCATCTAAAAAAAACCATGGCGAGGGACAATAAATTCACAGTCAGCCCACTCTTCATTGAGCGTTAGCATTGGGTGGTATAAAACCCCCCACATTGCTATTTTACCCACCAATTCCATAAAAACAAGCTCTAGCCGGGTTGCTATATTTAAAAATATTTGTAACCCAGCTACATTAAGGTTGTATAAATACAACCTCACTATAGCAATCACTTGCCTTTTTTATTATTATTTTGCTTGTCACTTTCCCCTCTCTCCTTCTCATTAGATAAAGTAGTGTTTATATTATTTTATTTGATAGTTTGTATTATTTTATTGAGTTGTATATAAAAATAAGAACTAGAATGTTAGATGTATTGTAAAATGAGTTTATAAAATAGATAAAGTGGTATTTGAAGATGTAAAATAAGTTTGTTTTGCATCCCTAGATACTGGACATTAATTCTTAATTAATTTTTAAGCCAGCTAGAAGTGGGCTAGAAATTTCCACTACGATAATTTCATAACAAATCTTATGTAATAAGTTGTTACAAGTTCTAATTTAAACTCACCACTATAATTACTTTTTTACTCACCAATAACAACCCGTCACATAAAAATTGTTATGAAAATTGTTATGAAAATATTGTGTACATGACATTTTCCTTAACTTATGGATAACTCTTATATAGTTTTTTGTTATAATAAAAAAAAGGGTAAATAAGGATAATTTCACTAAAATAGAAAGAGGACTGGAGGGAGCCCATCACCATCTAAAGAGCCCAAGAGGGTAACTCTTATCATTGCTATTGTAGCTTAGGGTCGATTCCATATTCCATTTTATCTTTATCTTGTAGAAACATATTTGTACGATTAGACATCTATATCTATATCTTTATATAATATAAAAGCAAATTGTATGGCTTTTAGTTGACTACTCTCTATTGCACTATGTGATTATATAAATTTATGTCACATATACATTTAAAAATACCAAACAGTTGTGTCTTTTAATTTTGCCAGTTAAGTTTCAATATCTACTTACCGTTTCACATAAGATGTATATATTAAAACAAAAAAATAGTCCTTGAGAAGAAAAACATTGGTAAGGCATAGCAAAGAGAATGAGAAATCTGAGAAGAATAGCATTCGTAAGGCGTGTAAAGAAACCACTCAATATTATTATTGCTACCATTGGTGTGGCTTGATTCTTGGACCTTTTCACTATTTAACGAAAAAAATGACTAACAAATAGTAATTTTGGAGAAAATCCCCAGGTTTCTTGTGTTTTCAAGAAAGATGAAAGAGAAACAAATTGAGAAGATGTTACCGAATGAAGAAATTGTTCTATATAATTGTTGCTACTGTTGATGTAGCTTGATTACTAGACCTTTTCACTGTTTAAAAAAAGATAAATAAAAATGACTTACAAATAGTAATTTTCAAGAAAACCCACAAGTTTCTTGTGTTTCTAAAAAAGATGAAAGAGAAAAAGTTACCAAATTAATATGAATCCTTATTTATACCCAAATGATTATTACCGTTAAACAGACATCTTTTCATTCAATAGAAACTTTTTTGGTCAATGGACACCTTTTAATTCAATAGTCACATTTTTGTTCAATAGGCACTTTTTCATTCAATAAGAATATTTTTGTTATATAGGCACATTTGCGATCAATAGGCACATTTTTCGTTCAATATGCATATTTTCGGTCGATAAACACATTTTATTTCAATAAGCACTTGTATGTATGTATGTATGTATGTATATTACAACCTATCTTATATATATATATATATATATATATATATACAATACAAGCTAAACTTGAGACGCAACATTCAGGCTCGACTCAACAACTTTGGAGGCCTTAGGCAAAAATTTTAAACATGCCTTTTTATATATTTAAATATTAGTTAAATAATATTTATTAATTTTTTTATTTAAAATCTATTTTTCTTACTTTTTAACATGGAAAATTACTAATTAAGTTTTTGTATTTAAGTTCTCTTAATTTTTTTTTTCAATTAATAATATGGCTAATCCAATTAATCTTTCTTGTGAGTTGTGACATTGTAAATCTTAAATAAGATTTTATTAAATTTAGTTTTGAAAAACTTCTTTCTGTATATGCAATCGTAACGAGTATTGCTAGTAATATTCTTTAAGCAATATATGCAATTGGAAAAAATCTAGCCTTTTTAAATAATTAAGTACATTAATTGGAGTATTTTTATCTGCTTACATAATTAAGTACAACAAATTAGTATCACTATAATATAAATAAGTTGATATGATATGCATCTAATTATTAATTGGTGTGATAACTTATAATAATTGATAACGTAAAAAGTAATAGTATAAAAGATAGGTGTAAAATGTAGTGGGTGTGTGCCTATGCTATGAGTATACATTCAGATTTAGTGTGGGCCGTGGATAAGTGTGTGTGGGGCCAGCTAGCCACCAGTGAGCTGCGGTGTAGCAATGGCCTTTGTGCAGTGCCTGTGTGCTAGTGTGCTATCCTGTCATTGATGTCAACTATGTGTAAGTGGTAGTGTGCAGATTAAAAAATAAATTTGAAACAGTAGTACAATGGGCCTTTTTAATCTTTTGTATTTTAAGATATAATGGGACTTTTAATTCATTCTATTGACCAATAAAATGATTAAAAAAAGGTTTTGTAATTAAAATATATAGATAAATATTATATATATATATATATAATCCTTTTTTTTCACAGGTAGGGGCCTTTTTTTTATTTGGGGGCCTTAGATAATTGCATCAGTTACATCTATAGTTGAGACGGTTCTGGCAACATTAAGTCTCTTATTTCTTCTCACAAAAAACTAATAAATAAAACATTGTTTTTTTTTCCTGAAATCATCCAATAGCTATTCTTGTGCATTGCACGGGTTAACGACTAATTAATGCCACGTATACATTTAAAAACCATTCCCCTTCTCATCACACCACATGGTTGTAGAAATTAATGCCACGTATATATTTAAAATCACTAAACAGTTGTGCCTTTTCATTTTTCAATAAGCATGTTTCCGGTCAATAGGTATTTTTCATTCAATAGGCACATTGTTAGTCAATAGACACATTTTTCATTCAATAGGCACATTTTCGACCAGTAGACACATTTTCATTCAATAGGCACATTTTCGGTCAATAAACACTTTTCAGTCAATAGGTGCATTTCAGTCAATAGACATTTTTTCAGTTATTAGATACTTTTTGGTACATCCAATATGAAGAGTTATGACCTTTCAATAGGCACCTTTTGGTGTGTGGTGTGTGTGTGTGTGTGTGTGTGTGTGTGTGTATATATATATATATTACAACATATCTTAAATTCGAGACGCAATATTTTGTCTCTTATTCCTTTCCACAAAAAACTAATAAATAAAACAACATTTTTTTCTTCTACCTAACTAATAAAAATTTGTGTTATTTCTTTCAGTGTCAATTTTTTTTTTTTTTTTTAATTTCATGCATTTTTGCTTACTATTCCAACTAAAAAGTAATGTTTTTTTTCCTGAACTCATCCAATACCCATTCCCGTGCATCACACAAGTTAGCAACTAGGTGAATAATAAAGTTCCTTTCATTTATTGATATTTAATTTTGGAGGCTTTCTACTAAACTATTTAAGTATGCAATTACGTTAAGCTTTTGAAAAGTGCCGAATTAGTGTCTAGGTATCAAATTAACCAGCTTCCATAAATTCATTTGGTCGCTACGTGCGTCAACCATTTCAAGCTATAGAGTGGGGATAAAGCTAATTATGTCTCCATATTTAGGCATATTGAATTATGTGAGTCATTAAATCATTTAAATAAGTTATATTACTATTAAATAAGTTGTATTCCTAAATGTATATGCCAATACTCAACTGAGTTGACGCGTAATGGGTAGGAGAAAATATTTTCCAAACTGATTTAGTGGTAAACTCTATTCATTATTTATATGTTACTTGACATTGAACAGACAACAATGACCTTTTTGGAATAGCAAGGGCGCCTAAAAACACAGCGCAAAGCAGAAAGGTATTAGTAAAAATCATTGAGGCATCAATGTAGAATTGCATGAAATTTGGCTAGTTGAAGGAAAACGGTCTTCTAATCAAAACTAAGGGGAAAACCCTATCAACAAAAAAAGTAAGGGAGGAAGTTTTTTTATTTTTTTATTTTTTTATTTTGGGGAAACAACAGGAGTAAGGAAGTTAAAAGTAGAAATTTTAATCTCAATGCAGATAGCCTGTTTGGCTTTCTTAGAAGTGTTTTAATTTCATGGTTTGCTTCTTTATAATCTTACTAAACTCATCACATGTGCTTTGCACGTTTGATGAGGCTTTTTTTGGGGGGGGGTGGGTCTAGTGTCATAATTTTCCATTCACTTCAATTTTTAAATTATGACACAACCCAAAAATTAAATAAAAGAAATCAGTGAGTCTTGATAAAGTTTAAAAGCAAAAAGTTGGAATGTGGTATTGAAGGAAATATATAAAGTAGACTGAGAAGTTTTTTTTTTTTTAATAAGTTTGTTTTGAAGACATTGATTAGTAGGAGAGTATCCCATTTTGCAAGTATTTCAAGTGAAGTTTGAGATATATTTTTACTAAGTTGTCCACAAGTTTTGTTCCTGTTAAACGTATGGTCTATGGGTACTTCTGAAGTACATAAAAGTCCTCTTCAAAGAGGAGAATCCTCTTATAGATAGCGTAGATTTATGCTAGATATTGCAATAAATCAAGAAAAAACTAGAAAATTACAATTAGAGCTACTTGTAATTATTTTTAAATTTAAGATTAGTAAAAACCAATGTAGAGCTTAACACATGCTCGCGCAGCATATGTAATTTAGAGTATCACAATCTCAATCTCGTCCCATTATTATTATGGGAGGGTACTCAGACAAAATGGAGATATATCCCTTTTAACAAAAATTTTCAGCAAAATACCTCATTTCTGAAACTATTTAGAGATGTGCTCCTGTTTTAAAACTCGATTTTATCAAAATCAAATTTTAGTGTAGAGCTCGAGTTTTTTGAAAATTATCAAGTGAAACTTAAGTTCCACAATTTTTTTTTTTTAAGTTTTATTTGCATATAACTCGATTTTCTAAAATTCGAGTTTTACATTGAAATTCGATTTTCTAAAAATCAAGTTTCAAAACAGGGGTATATCGTTATATAGTTTAAAAAATGAGTCATTTTGCTAAAACTTTTTGCCGAAAGGGTATATCCCCTTTTGGCCAAGGGTACTCATGTCATTTTTTAATTAGAGCTCAATGGTGCTCTCTTGTCTATAAGTTTTTCTCAGTCTATCTAACCATTTTTTTTTAAACGTTGTAATAGCTTTCATAAATTCAATTACCAATCTTTACCAAAGTTTCCCTTCTTCCTTTTTCCTCCTTCCTAATCGGCCAACATCATTTTGGCTTCTTATGCACTACCAGGATGAATCATCCATGCAATACTCATAAAATTTCAATAAAAATATTTATTTGTGATATATATACACACACACTCACTTACTTGATTAACAAGTATTAATAAATAAAATTTAAATCATAAAATTTGTGGAAAATAACTTTTTTAATTTAATTACAATTTATTTAGAGAAAATATAATCTAACTTAATCAGAATTTATTTAGTATTGAATTGCTATATCCAAAAAAGAATATATTCTAATTATTTTAAAATAAAATATTATACAAATAAAAAATTATGAGAATTGAAAGACGTACGTTCACTTTATATTATTATATAAAATTTTACAAAGAACAAGAATGCTAATGGATAATGCTTCCACATACACATGTATATATATATACACATTCACTTAATTCCATATAGAGGAATTCCAAAAAATAAGAAAAGTTAGTTTTAGATCTGGTCCTTATCAACCCAATATCATCTGCTACAATACATTCACAGCCGGAAATTAATGAACTCTGCTTTACAACAAAAAATGAATATATATATATATATATATATATATATATATATTATCAAGGTTTTCCTCAGGGTAAAGCTAAACTTGTTTTCCCCCCTTTTCGCTGCAACACTAATCTATCTAAAAAATAACACAAGTTTAGAACTTTAGTTATGCTTACGCCTATGCTAAGATCAGCTATAAATATATTTGGCAACCATTTTATAGTAATTACTGTTAGTTTTTAGACCCTTGAAAACATTGTTTGTTTTACCAACTTTAATAGTCAAGTTGTTACTTAGGTCAATTATGTAGATCTAGGTTAAACATTCATCACACATATCATGCACAGCAAAAAACTAAATAACACAAGAGGTGATAGCTCAGGAAAACTAATGAAATAAACCAGTTTCAATGTAAAAACCAAGAGGGAACGATTTCAAGAGAACATTCTATTAGGTTCTAACACCTTAGGGACTAATGTATTAGAACTTCAATATGTAATGTGTTGGCAAACTATGATCAAAACATAGAGTCTAGGTTTAGGCTTGCTCAAAGTATGTTTAATTGTAAAATTAGAATCGAGTGATTGCAGAAATTGTTGGACAAAATCTGCAAGACTCAATCGATTGAAAATTAAATTCGATCAATCGAAACTCGTGCAGATTTAGTTTTCTACAGAATTTCAATTCAGCCCAAACCCGTTTGACATGTAGGGTTTTATGGTTTACTTCACATGTAAAAGGAAAAACCATAACCACGTTTTAGAGGTCTTTTGAGTTTTATGTGGTGAATCTTTTATGAGATCTAAAGGTGTTTACTTTCAATTACACACATAGGGTTATCAAAATCAAGATTCGTATTAAGAGCTTAATGATCGCTTCAATTGCTGCTTAAAGAACTTATAGTTGATTTGAAACCTTTGAGTGGAGTCTCAAAGTCACAAGTAAGAGAACTTGTGGTTGTTACAAATCAAGGAAAGAAGTAGTCTGTGGACTCGGCGCTGTCATGTGGTCGTAGTAGTAAGTTTTCTACACAAGATAGCAATAGAATATTACCAGTCTAAGTCTTATTGTACAAACTTCAATTCTTTCTTAGTTGTTCTATTTTTTACCTTGAGGATAACTAGGTTAAATTCTCCCCAAGCTTTTTATAGGTTAGGTTTTCCTAAGTTATCAGATCGTTGTGTTCTTTATATTTCCGCATTATTTACATGATATGATTTATATGTGTTAACCTAAAATTGAATAATTTATCTAAGAAATCACTTGGCTAAATAACTTGGTTAAACATATTGTGTTAAGGAGTCTAAAACTTTACACAATCCACTATATCAAATTGAGATTTACAGTTAAAATAACAATTCATAGTAAATCTAACTACAATTACCAAACTAAGCTTTGAACTTCTCAGACTTCTTTGATGTGGACCTGCTCTCATATGAACCTCCAGTTCACGTTGCAGATCTCCCACATAGTCCTCCAGTCTATGACTCCAAGACCACCCTTGAAGGTTTAGATCCAGCACTTTTGATTACTGGTATGTAGCAACTTCAGATCTACCAATTCAAATTCTTTATAGAAAGATTTCCCGGCAATGACTTTAAAATGAGAAGGCACAGAACCTTTTAGATCTCAAAATAGAAGCTCCAAAGTTATAACAAAACATGTCTTAGGGTTTCCTTTAAATACTATGTGAATTAGATCTAAAATCTTAATCACTTGATTGGCCAATAGGCTGTTAGGCCAGAATTAAAATTCTACAGAAACGCAGTTCGATCTATCAAACCTTCTTCTTGATCGATCGAGCCTGGCAAGTTTTTTTTTTTTTTTCTTGAACCTACAACATCCATATTCTTGAATTCTGACTTTGTAGTACCTTGAGCATTGTCTAATCATACCTATAGACTATGATTTATATCTAAACAAGAATGTTGACGGTTTGCCAATTGTTCTAAACTTATATAACTTAACAATTACGTCATAATAGTCACAAAGCCTAGTAAACCTGGTATTAACTTTTGACTAAATCAATATCAATGAAAGATTGTGCCCCGCTAATTTCATCACCCATGATGGTATGGAGTATATTCCTTTTAGGGGAGGAAGGAGAGGTTTTCCAAGATCAAAGTGAGCACTCAATTTCATGCACACAATAATTGTATCCGTGGCAAGGACGAACCTAGGTGGGGGCCCGGGTCCCCCTAGGTCCAATTTGTTTTTTTTTTTATATAGTTATTATATGTTTAATTTTTATAGCTGGCCCCCTTCCAAAACTATAGGTCTCACTTCTTCTCAATAAACCTAGCTAGTCTCATCTAATTAGCAACTATCCAACCTAAAAACTTAACAAAAATAAGAAAAACATTCACAGTGATGATTGTATTTTAGCCCAAAAAAAAAAAAAAAAAAAAAAACTATTTTACCACTAAAGAACCAAAAAATCAGATGTTATTGGAAAAGTTAAAGCTAAATTATTTGCAACTATAGTAAACTGGTATAATTAAATATCAGTTGACTGTAGCAAGTTGTTAAAAATAAAATACAATATTTTATTAAAATTATATCTCTTCTTTCAATTAAAAAACTCAAATTCTCTCTCTTCCTTTATTATTTTAATGAATTGTTTATATTATTTTAGATGAAGTGATAAAAAAAATAGAACATTTGATATTTGATGTATTGTAAAGAGAGGTGATAAAATAGATAAAGTAACTTTTTGAGGTGCTAAAAATTAAAAATTTTAGCACTATCACTGTGAATGCTCTAACTTAAATAACAACAAAAAATTCTAACTAGCCTAGTATTAAAAAAAAACATTATTTTGTTTTTGGTTTTTGTCTTTGTTGGTAAATGATTGCATCTTAATAAATTTAGAAACAATAAATTTAAATATTTATAATGTTTTAATACTATATAAATGTCTATTTGGAGTCTTTTTTTCTTATACTTCGGCCCTTGCTAGTTTAAAATCCTGGGTCCATCCCTGATCCATGGTTCAATGCTTTTCTTGGAAGGTTGGTGGAGAGGGAGACCATGCTAATAAGGTTAATATGCAAGTTGGACTAGGCTTTTCTTTGCACATGACCCATCCATTTGTATGCCTTCACATTGTTCACTTCAACCCATTTGCTTCTTCCATATAATTCCAAATACCTTTTTTGTTAAGAGTTTCAACCTATGAGTCCATTCTTGATAATAGCTCTTTATCATCAGACCAAGACACCAATCGGTTCTTTGATATAGGCAGGGATTGAACCTTAGTTCTCTTATTCAACTACCATAGACATTTCCAATTGAGCTAAATACTTTAGTGGCTAGAACATCCTTTACTTTATATCATATTAGAATTCATTTGTATTGTGGAGTGCAATTCGAATGGTGAAAACATACCAATTTTAATAAACTGTTGCTATAATACACTAATCAATTTTTTATTTAAGTGGTTTGAAGATTTTACTAATATAGCTAACTAAAACTCATTGAAATTAAATTTCATTCTTATTTTTTTCTCAATTTCTCATCTCCATGTTTGATACAGTATGCAACGTCCTCATCAATCCCATCAAAATCTATTAATGGCCGAATATTAACTGCCATATAAGCTCAAAGTGTTGCCAATTACAAAGTCCTAAAGGATGACATTGGAAATTGATGCAACATAGGTATGTAGGAGCTGAATATGTAAAGCACAATAACTATAGTCCTTCCCCAAGAACTAAATTAGGTGAACTTAGGCTTGTAGGTAAAGAAAATGAGAGAGTTTTGTTGAATAACCTTTTATTGAATTCATATTTTGAAAATCTTATAGTTAAATTACATGTTCTATATGATATTAACATGCATGTCACGGTTGAATTACATATTTTATATGTTCTTCACACACATTAAATTGTCAAAAACTAACTTCCCTTTTCAAATAAACTTTATCTGATAAAAATAAGATTTATTTTCCACTAGTAGTACAATATTGATCATAAAATTACATAAAAAGCGTATATTTTACTGCATGTGCTTGTACTTATTTTAATGTAGCAAACAGTGTGAATGAAGTACATGCATTATTTTAAAAGTAAACAAATTCACAAGTGGGTTGAATTTAACAACTAGAAGGCATTTAAGTGGAAGAGCCTAGTAAATATAAGCACTTTTTGTAACTTCAAAATTAACGTTAGCCTTAGCCTCTTCTCCATCTCCAACCACTTCCTAGCCAAAACATTGCAATTGCTATGTGTAATGTGCCATACTCAACCCTAACTTTGTACCAGGGAAAGCTCTCCTACCTGCCCCAAAAGGAAGAAAAGAAAAAGTTTCATCATGTTTATATTTCATACTTTCTTGTTTTTCAGAGGAAACCAAAGTCCTTTCCAGTTGAATTCATTTGGATTGTGCCATAAATATAGATCTCTCATTATGGCATACAGATTGATTAACTCAATGGTTTCTTGGGGTCTTTCAAAGCCTCCAATTTTGCAACTTTGACGACAATTTCTTGCTGTCACAGGCAATGGTAGATATAGTCGTAGTGTTTCGTTTACAACTGTTTGCAAGTAGGGGAGATTCTCAACATTTGATTCGTCGACTCATCTAGTACTACCAACGACCAAATTTATCTCCTCTCTAACCATGTTGAATATAGAAGGATGGTTGACGAGCTCAGCTATTATCCACAGAATGACCTCCGATGAGGTACCAGTACTTCGGACAAGAAAATCCTAGTAAAAGTGCAACATTTAAGTAGATGAGAGAACATAATAAGAATTGAACCCATTGCAGATAAATTTCTAATTTGCATGCTTGAACTTGTCAAAATTTGTCTTGAGCGCAATTAATTTAATTCATATTAACCTCAAGGTTAACTTAAGCTTATATAAACCATTTGTCATGTATTACTATGAAAAACTTGTCACGGTTTCATTGAAGCATAGTCCTACTTGAAGTTCTCCAACATATTTTTCTTTTTAGATAGGCGTAAGGAAAGTCTTGACATGGATGTTTGTGATAAAGCAAAGCAAGGTTTTTTTCATTGAACCGTAAAAGGGAGAGGCAAGGTTTTTGAGGTCAAAGGAAAGTCGTGATGACATAATTAATTCAATAATTAATTAAAGATAGTTTAAATTTATAAAATAGCAAAATTGACTAATATATCTATATATGTGAGAGAAATTTAATGATTTTCAAGTATATATTTAATATTTAAATAAGAAAGTTAATAAAATAAAACAATAACCATGAAAACGTTAAAATTTACTATTAATTTTTGAAGTAAAGTTGAATATCTTTGAAGGATTTTAATTATAATTTTTTTTATTCCTTGTAAGAGATGGATAAAATTATGTTAAGTTGTTTTTATAAAAAAAAAAAAAAAAAAATTGCTAAGGGGTTGGACCGCATGGTTCTTGACCGGTTCGAGCAGTCCAACTCCGGTTTTAGGGGTTCACGGAATTAACTAAAAATTTGGTTCTTTATGCTTAAAAAACCGATTTTCATCCCGGTTCTCGGTTTTCACTGTCCGATCTCCCGATCCGGTCCGGTTCTGAAAACAGTGAAGCAAAGTACTTGTATGATATGCAAAGTGTTGGATTTACAAGGATAGGGTCTCTAACAATTTTTGGCCTTCATTATTTGTGGATGTACACAATCACAATTAGGGGTGGCAATATTTGGACATGTTGGGTAGTTTTTGGGTTGGGTTATAAATGAATCGAGTACTCAATCACCCATTTATCCATTTATTACCCATATAAATATAAATTAAATATTTATTACTCACCCAACCTATTATAATTTGGGCTATAACTCATTATTAGGTTTGTATATTTACATATTTACTTACAAATACCAAAAACTTGTAAATTACCAAAATATATTCACTAAAAATGAATTATTACCAAAACACCCACTCTTTTTTTACCTTATTTTTTCAAAAGCTAATATACATTTTTGAAAAAATTAAGGAAAAAAAAAAAAAAAAGGAAAACTCACCCACTATTTGGTTTCCAAGAAAGCTGAGAAAAATAAAATAAAATTACCAAAATAGCCACTATTTTTTGAAGAAAACTGATATATCCACTGTTTGATATTGAGAAAACTTAGAAAACAAAAGATAACTTTACCCAATGTTGGGTTTCCTAGAAAACTGAGAAAAAACAAAAGAGAAAATCACTTATTAACTTCAATGTTACACATAGTTCCAATTTAAGAGTGAAAATCACACAAATATGCAAAATAAATTTAGACTTGACCTTATTTTGATATGTTTTCTCAAATTTGACAAAGTTTGCTAAAAAAAAATGCATTTAGTTACGAATATTTTTTATTGATGAAATTTGTTTTTTGGCAACGAAAATAGTTTCGTCGCTTATACTGCGTCGCCAAAGTCCTAGCGACAAAATATTTCATCGCCAATAGGTTCGACTACTTTAAAAAATAAAATAAAATAAATTGCACCTAATGTTTTCCTCACTACATACATTATTTAGCAACAAAATAGTTTTGTCACCAAATGTAATTAATTTATCTATTTTAATTAGGCGAAACTACAATATTAGTCCCTTAAGTTTACCCTGTGTACACAATTGGTCCTTCAAGTTTGAAGCGTGCGTAATTGATCCCTCAAGTTTGTAAAATGAGCAATATAAGTCTTTTTACTAACTGCAATTAACGATGTTACTTATGTGGCTAACGGACAATGACTTGACATTTTATTTTAATGATGTGGCCTATTTTAATTAAAAAATTACAAATGTACTAAATAAAAAAAATTAAAAAAAAAACTCTTTTTTTTTCTACCAATTGTAAATATATCAAAATTCGTAGGACCCATTGACGTGAACACAGACCAGTTCCTCTTCTCTTCTAAATGACTTTTTTTTTTTTAGGCTCTTGCATGAAACCCACTGATTGTCTTCTTCTTTCTTCTTTTTCTTTTTATTTCCTTTCTCTCTTGCACGAACCCACACATTGGTGGTCTAAGGTCTTCTTCTTCATTTTTTTTGGTGTTTACTGTTTTGCTGTTTTGGTGGTATTCTTGTTTCAAATAAAAAAAACCTAGTTGAATTTAATCCCACCAACAAAACAAAATTCATAAAAATAGAATCTCAAACCCAAAAAACAAAACCCATTTGAGTTTAACCCTCACCCACAAAACACATAAGTCAAATCAAACATTTAATTAAAGAAAATAAAAGAAAGAAACAACAAAAGAGAAGCAAAGATGCTGCGAAGTGCTATATGAGACACGCCCTGCTTTTTTGCTATAATTCCTCTACTGGGATTCCATGGGTTTTGCTTCATCCCGTGGAGTGTTTACAAATGCTTAGCTATTTTAGTTTACTCTGTTTCTGTATTTTGTTGCAGTTCTGTATAGTTGTTGTGTTAATATATGTCTTGTTAGTGTGTGTATCTTTATCAGCCCGGTTGGGCTGTGAAGTTTTTGGTGTTGTTAGAAATTTTAAGGTGTGTTTCTGTTTAATAAAACCCCAGTTTACGCCAAAAAAAAAAAAAAAGATGCTGGGACCTGTTTCTGTTATTTTAATTTGTAGTTTTTTAATTTGTAATTTGTAATTTTTAATTTGTAACACCGTTAATGGCAATTAGTAAAAGGACTTATTTTACTCATTTTGAAAACTTGAAGGATTAATTGCACACGTATCAAACTTTAGGGACTAATGTCATACACATGGTAAACTTGAGGAACTAATATTGTAGTTTCGCCTTTTAATTAAATCAAATTTGGTAATGGAATATTTCGTCACCAAAACAATTTTTTTTTTTATTTTTAATTTGGTCATATTTGATGACAATATGTTTTGTCGCTGAAACCATTTTTTTTTTTTTAACTCTACCATATATGGCGACTAAATATTTCGTCACCAAAACGAATTTATTTATTTATTTTATTGATTCTGCCATATTAGGCAATGAACAGTTTTGTCACATAAAACAAATTTTTAACAAAATCCATAATAGCTATCAAATTATTTCCTCACCAAATGTTATTATTCCATAATATCCAAACTATTAGTGACAAAACATTTCTTTGCTAAAGATCTATTATTTTTAGTCTAATTTTCTATTTTCATTTATTTCCTTTTAGTTTAACTTGTCATTATGAAACTCACACATGAGAAAAAAATTTATAAGCAAATGATTCATACAATCCCAAAGTAAATAAAACATGTATTAGATTCCATCCATCTATACAAATACAAGTTGTTCGCAACATATACAATAACACAAGATGTTCTATAATAATACAAAAACATTAATGTAATATAATTTGGGCCAAAAAAAGATGTCTTCAAATGTCTTCAAGTAGTGCAAAAAGAAAATAGCCTAAAAGCCACCAATAAGATATTTTCGCACAAATATAAAAACAAGACTACATTAAAATTGTAAAGAAAAAACATTAACTACATTATAAGAAACATTTCTAATAATGCATTAAAACCAATCACAGATTTCTCACCATTTTCTACATTTTTCTTGCAAGAAAAGATGTCAATAATAAAATAAAAAAATTTAAAAAAACAAATGAAATTCAAAACCTCTTGAAAAGATTGAGAAGGCTTTGATCATGAATCTATTACAAGAAAATCTCAACCAATTGTTGAGCGAAATGTGTTCTTCTAAAGAATCCTCTATCTCTTAACTTTACCAAATTTTTCTCAACCAATTTTTTTCTTCTTTCCCAACTGAATTGAGAGACAATCTCAATTTTTTCAAAAAATTGAGACATGGAACCCAAGGGCCTGGAGATTATGAAAGGCTCTTGGTTCGAAAAATGAGAGAGAGAGAGAGAGAGAGACTTTTGGCAGCTAAGGAAATGCGAAAAAGAAACCACAAGAAAATCAATGAGATTAAAGAACAAAGGGTGTCTGGCAACTAGGTTGTTTGCTAGGTTATGTTAGTGGTTTATCTTTTCTTTTTAACATATTAAATTTTACATAGCTTAGTGGGTACCTAGTGGATTTACCCATCATTACTTATTTAATTATACTACCCAAATAATCTTTACCCATTTAACCTAAATGTTCAATTAGGGGTCAAGACATACCCAAATTAGGTGGGTCATAGCTGGGTTAATAGACTTCAGTAAAATTTGTCATGCCTACTCACAAAAAATACATACATGCATACATACATACATACATACATACATACATATATACACACACACACCAAAATTACACAAAAAAAAAAAAAAAATCCATGCCCTCTCACAGCTTTTGTATTGTAATGTATTTCAAGTAAATTGAAATATGAGAGTGGAGTGTAATTTTTTGTTTAAAATTTGGTGTCCATAGTAAAAATATTTCTTCAATGTCTTTGAAATGGTCTGATGTGAATTGCATGTCTTAAAGCACATTTTTCAAGTTTTGGAGAGCTACTTTTTTGAGATCTATGAGGTTGTTGTTGGGTTAAGATAGCTTCACCCTAGTTAATTAATACAATTACCTAAATTGATTAATTAGGTTCAATTGTAGGCAAATCTTGAAGGCACAAAAAAATCACCAAAAACACTAAGTGCAGCGGAAAATAAATTAGACACGGTGATTTGTTGACAAATAGGGAAAATCTAGTAAGGCAAAAACCCCACCGGATGATTTTAAGGTCACCACTCCTAAGAATCCGCTAATCAACAATCCAGCGATTACAAGTATAAGGAATCTTACCAACTACTCTGGTCTATCCCAAAACACTAACCTATAGTTGAACTTTCGCTCCAATACCCAATTAAACTTGATCTTGTAGTAGCCTTCTTTCCATTTAATGCACAAACCTCCAATTTGTGACTAACTCTTTGCACAGATTCTAATACATAACTAACTCTAAGAACTTGAATAGATGTTCACTTCATCAACAAAGAAGATCATGAAACACTTGGTTACAAAACCCTGTGATGTACAAACTGTTGGTTAAAAATATGGTGTTGTATTTCATACAAAAAACACAGCAGAAGTAACAAACAAGGATTTATTTCATTCATAATTAACAACATGCACTATCTAAATTTCAGAATTTAAAAACCAGATAGCGTACCTTGGTATAGAGAAATTCAAAACAAAGATTAGAAGCACTTAGGAACACTTTTAATCTTCATTTCAATTCTATTTTACGCCCAAGATGTGTGGTCTCTCAATCAGTTTTCAAAGGGAGAATGAAAATGTGTCTCACACTCTCTCTTTTTCTCTACGATTCTTTTTCTTCTAGTTCATCAAAAAAAATTATGTATGTTTCTCCCTTTATAACTAACTGATTATCTAATTGGGCCGGCCTATTGGACCTTTCTAATTGGGCTTTAGTGTGTAACTTGGAGTGAGACCAAAAGGGACCAATAAGACACTAGCTCCAATGGGTCTTGGGCTTTTCTGTCAACTCTTGATAAGTCCAAAGTTACCATTAATTATATTTAATACCACTATATAAATATAATTGTACTCTAGGCCTTATTAATAAATTATATCCCAAAACTTTATTATACACGCAACTCCTTCATAAAATATTCGTAGTAATACAAAGTCATAAATATAGACTGCCACTTTGAAAATTACTACATCTTAATCATTGAGTACCCGGTTTAATCCTTTAAAGTTATTCATCATATATTTATGAAATCCAATTTCATAAATATATATATTTTAGTAATTTCTTACCAAAGTAGTTGGGCCCAACTCTCTAAATAACTAAACCCATTAAACTTATCTCAAGGGAATATTTTATATCTCCATCAAAAGACTATGAATTCCATCTTGAGAATATATGTTTCATCAACACTAAATGTGGCTGCCCAACATATTGAGGTTTTGACCGTTATTTTAGATCTCACTCCTAATATATCAAAGCAACCTACACATCATGATCAGGTCCATTATTTTCTCAGGATTAAGAGTTCATGCAAATAAAAGTCATGAGATTTATTAATCATTTGACAGTCTTTAGGAGAATAATAAATCTCACAACGGTCCAGTTCAATATGTCTTAACTCTTAAAACATATCAACATATCAACTAGAAGTCACCACTTCCATGATCAAGACAAATCATCTTAGTTGATACGTTATAGTCTTCGCAGATAAAATGCTCAATTTCATCACCGATTACGAACTATAAATTCTAAGTTTACAAAGAACTTGTGATTTATATCTTCTGCGACTTTTCACATAAATCACATACTATGCATCTCATGGACTATATGATAATGTCCAAATATTCATGTTACCATTATTTTAGATAAAAAATAAAAAACTTTATTAAACACAACATTAAGTCACACATAATGTCATACATAGCATCATATAATAGGATTTAAGGGCACATATCCTAATACAAACACAATAACTTCACACGGAGAAAATAAGTCTCTTGGTCTCTGTATATGTGTGATGACTCTTAAAATAAGCCTTAGATATGTCTAGAGTTGTTAGAAAAGAAACCCTAAACAAATTTAAAAAGCCTGGACTGAATTTTAGATCTGGAAATTCGAAAGTCGTAATTCTCGATAGATCAAGTTCCAGTCAAGTTATCTATCGAGCTTCACATTAAGTCTCGATAGTAAGCTTCTGTTGATCTATCTGTTGAGACTTAATGAACAATTTTTCTTCACTTTTTTCTTGGACCAATCTTCATGTCTTTAATACTTAACTTGAACAACATGTTTCTTGAAGTACTAAACTCATCTTAGACCTATCCAATTATTAGTAAAGTATATTTTGTCAAAAAATTAGTCAATTACAATAAAATATATGACCTTAACAATTATTGTACCTCCAAATTCTTTCAAGCACTAACTATCAGAGATCACACTCATTGTTAGTATCGGTGAAGTAAAGTTCCAGTCAAGTTTCAGCTATCAAGTGTACCTAGGATCAAGACTTGAACTCGAGGAAGTCCACCTCAACGAAGTCTGAGGGGTTCAGAGCTCAATTTGGTAACTGTAGTTAGATTTACTATATATTGGTATTCTTGACTGTAGGTCTCAATTTGATATAGTGGATTGTTCTCTTGGGATTGTTCCCCCCTGGTTTTTTACCTCGAAACTAGTTTGTTTCATTGGTTTTCTAGAGTCATCACATCTTGTGTTATTTAGTTTTCAGCTTTTAATGATATGTGTAATGAATTTTAACCTAGATCTGAATAGTTAACCTAAGTATCAACTTGTCTAATAAATTACGTTAAACTTTTCAGGGGTCTAAAAACTAACAAGTTTTTGGTGTAGGCGGAGACTGAATCCCAATTCTCTTATTCAATTATTAGAAATTTTACTAGTTGAGTTAACTGAAACTCACTCAAAATATATGCTGATACTCAATTGAGTTGACATGTAGTGGGTTGGCTAAAATATTTTCCAAACTAATTTAATTACTAGTAAATCCTATTCATTATAAATTATTTTTTCAAACTAATTTAATTAGTAATAAATCCTATTCATTATAAATATGTTCCTTGTGTGGTACCACTAGCTATAAACTGATAAACATAAACCATGCACTTGGTCCTTTGGTTCTTCTTAGCTCTCCTAGTCAAGCCCTCGTTCATGAAACGTTCTAGCAATTATGTCTAAACTAATTATGATGTTAACTCAGACTGGCATAGACACTAGCACCACATTTTATATGAATGAATGATCTAAAAGCTATCTCTTCTAAAAAGCAGCCTACAAAAACGATCTACTAATTAACTGTTATTTTCTATTAAATTATGCATGTTTATTCAAACAATTACAAAAGAACTTATGTAATCCATGGAATTTGGTGCTTGCACATATAACAGTTTTCAAATGTAATAACTATGGTCAACCACTAAGTGCCAATAAATTCACAATCCTAGTTCACTTCTCGTTAGTGGGCTAACTATAGTGCTAATTTGGGGTACATAAGCCTCTTAATTAATTCTTAAATAATTTTGGACGTTAGATGAAGTGCTAGGAATTAATTCTTAAGTCAGCTAGAAGTGGGCTAGGGATTGCTATGAGAAAGGTGAAGTTCTATGCCTATAACATTTTTATAATAAATCTTAAGTGATAAACTGTTATTGGATGATTTGATTATGCTTCCACGTAATTTGCATATATTTTGACTAATTAATCAACTTGAATAATTAAATTAATTAACCGAAGTCAATTTATAGCCTGTTAACAATATAAAGTGGGAGAGAAAAAATGAATAGTCTGTATATTGATGTGTATATAATAATGTACAATTGAGAACTTTATATAGGTTAGTTATGTGTACAGAAGTAATATGAGTAAACTATAAATACAGTATACTAGGCTAAGCCTAATGAGCTAAACTAATCTAAGCTATACACTAACATCCCCCTTCAAACTCGAGGTAACAAGGAGGAAGCCAACTGGAGTTTGGATATAAGATCTTGAAGACGATCAAGGGGGTGAGTCTTGGTGAAGATATTAGCAGGCTAGTCAGTAGAGGAGATGGAGAACAACTTGAAATTTCCTTTCTTGAGATGCTGGCAAGTGATGTGGCAGTTGATCTCAATGTGGTTGGTGAGTTCATGGAAGTCATCATGATAAGCAATGTAGATAGTACTACGATTGTCACAATAAAGAGGAGTGACAATGGGCTATGGAGCATTCATGTCAGCCAAAAGCCAGCGAAGCCAGACAAGCTCGCAGGTGGTGTTGGCAAGGGCATGATACTCAACCTCAGTACTAGAATGGGAAACCACATCCTGCTTCTTACTACGCCACTAGACAAGAGAAATATCCAATAGGAAACAAAAACCTGTGATAGAGTATCGATCAGTCGAATCACCTGCCCAACCTGCATCTAAATAAGCATGAAGCTTGAGAGAAGACCGAGGCGAGTAATGGAAATCATGATAAAGTATGCCCTTGACATATCGGAGAATCCGAAGAACGGCAGCATAGTGGACAAAATGAAGGGCATCCATGAACTTACTAACTATACCCACGGCATGTCAAATATCCGGACGAGTAACAGTGAGACAGATCAGATTACTAACCAACTAATGATAGCGAGTAATATCGGATATAGGTTCACCATTCAAGGGTGTGAGATTTGTATTGTATTCCAAGAGAGTGGAAACAATCTTGTTGTCGATGATATCAGCTTTGGAGAGAAGATCGGAAGCCTATTTAGCTTGGGAAAAATAGTATCCATCAGAGGATGAGGTAACCTCAAGCCCAAGAAAATAACTGAGAGTGTCCAAATCTTTCATCTCAAAAGGCTGACTAAAGAAGTGCTGAAGAGAGCGGATACCTGCAGAATCATCTCCAGTAATAATCATTTCATCAACATAAAGAAGAATAAGAGTGATACCAGCAGAGGATCTTCGGACAAAAAGAGCAGTGTCATGAGGACTCAAAGTGAAACCCTGCTAAGCAACAACTAAGCTAAAATTTTTAAATCAAGCTCAAAGAGCCTGCTTAAGGCCATAAAGAGTACGACGAAGGCGATAAACTTGACTTCCTGAGTGTAGATAGCTAGGGGTGGCTACATGTACACTTCTTCTTGAAGGTCTCCATTAAGGAAAGTATTCTTTACATCCATTTGATAAAGAGGCCAACGGTGAGCAGTAGCTGCAGCAATGAGACATCTGACAGATGTAAGACAAGCAACAAAAGCAAATTTTTCCTCATAGTCAATGTCATACTCTTGAGTAAAGCCTTTGGCAACAAGACAAGCCTTATACCGTTCAACAGATCCATCAGCCATAGTCTTGATCTTGTAAACCCACCTACAACCTACTACAGATTGACCAGGAGGCAAATCAACAATATCCCAAGTGTGATTCTTATGAAAGGCATCTAGTTTTTCGTTCATAGCTTGCTACCAAAGAGATTCATTATGGGTCTCACGATAGGTGTGAGGTTCATAGAGGGTGGCAAGAGCAAAAAAATAGTGATAATTAATGAGATAAGGGGGAGGAATGCTTACCCGAGTGGAACGACAAAGTTTAGGACCAACAGGAGACTCAAGAGAGGTTGGTACCATAGGATCCAAGACAGGTAGATCATATGCCGGGGACAAAACTGGAGATGAGTCATCTGGAGAGGCAGCTGATGTTGAAGAATCTTCTACAAGTTCAGGATAAAGAGGGAGGAAAAGATCAATAAAAATGGGAGATTTTGAGGAAGACAACGTAGGAAACTGCTGAAGACTCGTGAAAGGATGATGTTCCCAAAACTCAACATGTCGAGATACATGAAGGCGATGAGAAATGGGATCAAAGTAGCGAAACCCCTTTTGAGATACACCATAACCAAGGAAACAACAAAGATGAGCACGAGACTGGAGCTTTGTTCATTCATGAGGAGGAAGAGAGACAAAGCAAGCACAACCAAAAACCCAAAGAGAGTAGTCAGGAGTTTGACCATAGAAAAGCTCGAATGGTTCTCTATGGTGAATTTTTGTGTGTAGTTGGTGAAGGAATATGATCAATGGTGTACACAGCTGTGAGTGTAGCCTCACCTCAAAAGCGCTCAGAAAGAGAGGCAGAAATGAGAAGGGTGCAGACAACATCAAGAATGTGGCAATGTTTTCGCTCTGCACGACCATTTTGTTGAGAGGTGTAAGGACAAGACCATTAAGGAAGGGTACCATGATTGTCTAAAAAGGATAGGAAATATTCATCATTATATTCTTGAGCATTATCTGATCGAAAGACTTTGACAGTGTGATTAAACTGTGTTTTAATCATTTTATGAAATGTTTGGTAAATAGACACAAGTTCAGACCTATGGTGAAGCAGATAAATCCAAGTATATCGAGAAAAATCATCCAAAAATATGACAAAATATTTAGATCCCCCCTCAATGGGAACAGGTGCAGGACCTCAAATATCATAATGTATAAGATCAAAAGGTGCAAAAGAAAAGGAGTCACTATTATTAAAGGGAAATTATGTTTGTTTGCCAAAATAATAAGAAGTACAATCAAATTTTTGAAACTGAACTGAACCTAAATGACCTTGAAAAGCTAACAACTGAAGACAAGATAAAGATGGATGACCAAGACAAGCATGCCATAAATCAGGGGAGGGGGTGGCAGTGGTAGCAGCTGCAAACCACTTGTGAAGGAATCTTCAAGTCATGAACCTCAAATATGCGACCAACCTTATGGCCTATCCTAAGCACGCACTAACACGCCACGCGCCGCTAGTTTCTCACACGTGCCTCACACGCCAAGAATAGAGCCGTAACGCGCTTCCACGCGTCACATGCGCTTGCTTCATTTTGCCTATTGCCACGTCAGCCCTAGGATGACATCACATCGTGAAGGAATCTTCAAGTCATGAATCTCAAACATGCAATCAACCTTACGGCCTATCCCAAGCACTTGACCCGTCTGGGGATCCTGCACATTCATACCATGATTAGTAGATAGAAGATCTATGCCTAATTCACAATGTTGACTAATAGAAAGCAAATTGAGGGATAACTTTGGAATATGAAAAGTTTCATTAAGGGATAAATAAGGAGAAGAGATTGTTCCTTTATGACTAATAGGCATAGGGTTCCATCAGCAGTGTAAATGGTGATTGGATGTTCTAAGGGTGCCTTATTAGAAAATTGAGATTCATCAGGAGTCATATGGTTACAACATGCAATATCAAAAAACCAAAGTTGTTTACTTAAGGTGACAGAAAGGACGGTGGAAGTGCGGGACAAAACCTGTTGAATAACTACCTCAATATCAGCCGTAGTAAGTAAGGAAGCCAAAAATGGACCTATAGGAACTGATGGATCTGAATGACATACAGCAGCTACCCGAGAAAGAGAAGCTTTATTCTACACTTGCACAAATTAATGTAGTTTGCGACAAACTGAGATGTCATGGCCTTTGGCATGGAAAAACTCTCAACAAGTACCTTTGGAAGACTGAGGTGGGACACCCAGAGTTTATTCGTGGAAGAGCCGTGAATGCAGCAATGGGAGGCTGTGGAGATGGTGTAGCCAATACATGATCAAATGATGACATGTAATGAGTAGGCCGACAGTTTTCCTCAGTAATGAGCTCCTTGACTACAGCATCAAGAGAATGAGTAGGAGACCGGCTAAGCAGAAAAACTCTAGTAGGCTTAAAATCCTCACGTAAATCCATCATGAAGTGCATAAATTTACGGCGATCCCGATATTTGACAAAGAGCTCAATGTCCTTAGAACACACTAATGGAGGATCTGCAGCAGAGAGTTGTTCCCACATGGTAGAAGTTTGAGAATAATAATTAGAAATAGACTAACCTGTCTCTTGGCGCATTTGACAAAGCTTTGATTTAATGTGGAACTCCAGACTTGAATCATTAGTACAATTATAGCGATCGGCCAAAAATTTCCAAGCAGCCTCAACAGTCTCAAGGCGAGGAAGAAGATTATGAATGGAGGGAATAGAGGTATTGATAAACCAAGACAAGATC